>CM033362.1:19818097-20347774 GCA_019395295.1 Osmanthus fragrans
CCCAGTATGAAGCATAAAAATCTTTTTACAAAACATTTACAAAAACAGTTTTCAAAATCTTGATATTATATTCTAGCCAGGGTTGCATTCGGCATTGAATATAACACTATTCAAAATTTCTTCAACTTTAAAAAAACAAATTATAAACATTTGTTCTTATAGGATCTGGAACTAATATTAATTATTAGATCCATTCCTTAGAACATTCAAACCAAACTATACAAAAAACTTAAAAATATTTTTTGTGGGATATTACATTACTGAAAGATAAAAGAAAGCTAAGGATTTCCCTTTCGGGAAAGGAAAGAAATTAAAACATCTTTGAGAGGAAACTTGATATTCTATTTCTATATCAGAACTCTATATATTTACAAATGAATTTGGTTCTCCTTTTATAGATGGAGAAACCGTGTTTCTACAGCAAAAGAATCTTTTGCTTTGCAAAAATTCAAAAAGAAAACAGTAAAATCTGTCTAACTTTTACAAAAGTAAACAGTATTTTATCCTATCTTTTCTTTTAAAAAGTAAAGGCATCTTTTTTGACTACAAAACAAACAACTTTTAATAATCGTGCAACATCTTTTTCTAATCTTCATACACGTGTCTTCATCTTGTCTTTCTTTCTAATTGGGAATCTGGCTGTCTTCTACTATATCTTATCTTCTTTTGTCTTTTTCATCTAGTGGCATAATTATGCTCTCCAATTGTATCGAGTGAGTCTCCACCTTCAGAGAGTTGGTCTGGATTATCTTCTTCTGAACTATTATTGGATCTGATTATAATATTTCTTCCTTTATTTTTCTTTTTTATCAGCAACTTCTTCTTTTTCCTTGTATTTCTTTGTTTAACTTGTTGCTGAAAATCATCAATTCTACCGAGCATTTCTTTAAGTCTTTGAATATCTGACTGAGAAATCTGGTTTGGATCTTGAGCATCTTGATAATCTGACTCTATAACTATTGGTTTTTTCTGCTTTAAGTCTAAAGGACTTATTAATCTAGTAGCAGAAGTACCAGTCTGCTGTGTCTGGTCTTGAAGATCTGTAACAGGATTAACAGCCTGTTGAGTCTGTCTAGTAGGAGAATCAACAGTCTCCTGAGTCTGTTGAACTTTTGGCAAGTTCATAGCCATCAACGGATTTGATAAGTCTTTACCAGTTTCCGTTTGAACTGGACTAGCTATAGATTTCTGTGGCTCTATAGTACCTTGGCTAAAATCTGGATTTGAAATTTTTAATCTAATAATTTCTCTTTCTAAATCAGAAATCTTCTGTTGTAAAATCAGCTTTTCTTGCTGAAGTTTCTGATTAGATTCATTTAAAATTTTAAAATTCTTATTCATATTTTCACAATTTGAACAAAATTTTGAAGAAAAGTCTAATGGATCATCTGAAACATTCTTTAAAGAAGGTGCAATAAAATAATTTATTCCTAAATACTTTCTACACTCATCTAAAGCTTCTGAAATAGAATAAAATCCTTTATAAAGAGGATTTGGAAAATTCTTAATACAGTCTGCTACTTCTAACCAAGTATGATAAACACCTGGCAATCTACCTTGCAAAACTACATAACATTTAAACTTCTTATGATCTTTATTAAAATATTCTGATAATGAATTTAAACATGCTAAAAAATATTTTTGATCTTTAGGATTCCTGTTATAAGAAAATCCATAAATTATCTAAAATACATTTTTCTGCTTTACTAACTGAAATATGAGGTAATAATTTAAAACTAATATTACTATTGGGAAAACAAGCTAATTCTGTATTACCAAATCTCAGTTTATCAAAAGTCTGTGCTATATTAGTCTGAGTCTGAGAAGAAGAACTGGGAGTGCTTTGCAGCATTCCTGGCCTTGGGCCTCTTGGTCTCTGCATCTGTAATAAAATATCAGTCATATTCTTTATTCTTAATAATTCTACTAAGAATATCTGCTATTTTATTATCACTACCTTTGATATGTTCAAAATTAAAAGCTATTCCTGTATTTGTAATCCTATCTATAAAATTTAGCCATCTTCTTCTATTACTTCTTTTTATTTTCTAATTTTAATTTACTTACAAAACTAACTATGGCTTCACAATCAGTTCTAATAGTAATTTCTTTTTTAGAAATAATAAACAACTCAAAAGAATCTATTGCATAAATAATTGCTAATAATTCTAAATCTATACTACTAGAATTTATTTTTTCTTTATAATTACCACTATTATATCTAACTATCTTTTCAGTTTCTTTGTCTGAATATTTATTGGGTTTTGCAATTAAAATTGCTCCCCAACCTGTAATACTACCATCTGTCTCTATTATTAAATAATCTGTATCAAGTGGCATAGCTAATTTAGGTAATTCTCTTAACTTTTCTTTAATTTTTTGAACTAATTTAATATCTTCTATATTAAAATATTTTTGTCCTTTTGGAGAAGTCTTACCATATAATGGTCCTGCAATTTTTCCTAAATTTTTTATAAATGGTCTTGCATAATTTACTAATCCTAAAAATTTTCTGTAACTGTTTTTAAATCTTCTAATTTATCAGGAAATTCTAAAGCTTTTTGGGCTATATGAGGTTGTAATTCTATTTGCCCTCTTCCTATATTTACTCCTAGAAATTCTATATATTCTTTAAATAAAAACATTTTCTTTTTATTTATAATTAAACCATGTCTAATAAATTCTGAGAATAAAATCTGTAAATGTCCTCTATGCTCTCTTCTATTTTTGCTAAAGACTAAAATATCATCTATATAAGTAATAATAAAATTACTATGCTTACTAAATATACTATCCATTTTTCTCTGAAATATACTAGGAGCATTCTTAATTCCAAATGGCATTACTAACCATTCAAAATGTCCTTCTGGACAAGTAAAAGCTGTCCATATTATTGAGTCTGGGTGCATCTTTACTTGCCAAAAACCTGATTTTAAATCAAACTTACTAAATATATTACATCCTTGGATTCTATTTATTAATACTGTCTTATCTGGAATATTATATGCATCTTCTATAGTATTATCATTTAATCTTTTATAATTTATTACCATTCTACTTTTACCTCTAACTATTTCTGAGTGTTTTTCTTACTATAAATGCTGCTGATCTATGTGGACTGTCTGATTTTCTTATTACTCCTAATTTTAATAAATCTGTAATATGCATTTTAAAATCTTCAATGTCTTGATTAGTAGCTTCTATGTTCTTAGTTTTTATTATATATTCTGGATTCTTAATTTTTAACTCACAATATATTTTATCTTTTTCCCAAAACTTTAGAACATTTTCTCCTAATATTTCTAATATTTCTAGTTTACTAATCATATTTTCTATATCTTGTTCTGTAACTAACAAATCATATACTCTTTCTATTTCCACAAATTCTAATCTTAAATTTTCTTCTTCTTTAATTGGCTCATAATAATTTTCTAATCCTAATTCTACTTCATCATATTCTTCTTCATTTTCTTCTCTTAACTGACATTCTTTTTCTTTACTACACTCACATTCTTTTTCATTGCTTTCTATAGTTCCACCACGCTTCTTAGCGAACTCTGATGGAATGTTCTTACTATAATTAGGAGCACAAATTGTAAATTTTTGTAATTGCATAAAATCTTTACTAATCATTATACTACCATTATCTTTTAATAAAAAACTTAATCCTAATATTAAGTCTGTATTTAAAGATAAATCTCTTACCCATACTGAATCTTTTGGTAAACTATATTCTGTACTTTTACCACAATTAGTTTCAAAACTAATTTTTGCTGGTCTTAATATATTTTGGTAACTATAAAAATTACCATCCATCTGTTGTGCTTCTATTGGGTCTTTTGCTTTTATTATATACTTATCTGGTATTATTCTTTTATTTATTATACAATGACTACATCCTGAGTCTATTAATCCTAAACAAACTATTTCATAGTTTTCTATTCTAACATAACATTTTACTTTAATACTTTTTAATTTTTTCTGAATTACAGAAAACCTGAACTAATTCTGGTTCTGGAATTATCTCATGATTTTTTCCCTTATTATTAGGTTCTAAAAATTCTATTTTTTGTAATATATATCTTTGCATATCTTCTAAATTTTCAATTCTTTTTCTAAGAATCTTAATTTCTGATAATTCTATTTGAATTATTTCTGTCTGTTTATTTTCTTCAGGTTCTATTAATTCTTTTTGAATTAAGCATTTTTTACATGCTTCCTTATAACAATTATTACATTTAAGTCTTACATTTTTACTAGGATACCATCTACATATATAACATGCTATACTATCTGATCCTAAATCTTTTACCCAATTATGTTTACAAATCTAACTCAAATTCTATATTCATAAATTCTATATCTTCATCTGTTTCTGAAGAATTTTGAATATTAGAAAATTCTTGAATAAAATTTTCATAATCTGAATGTTCTTCTAAATTAATCTGATTATCTAAATCTTCTATAGATATTATGCTATAAATTGATTCTTTATCAGAAATATATTCATCTATTTCTAATAAATCTTCATTAGTACATTCTATTAACGTACTTCTCTTATCATTATTATTTAATTTTTTAGGACAAGTCTTTGCTAAATGATCTGCTCCTCCACATACATAACAATTTAACTTATTAGGATAATTTCTTTCTGGCTTAAATTTCCTAACATGTCTATTTTCATCTAAATAAGGTTTTCTCCTATTAGACTTTCTAAGATAATATCTTTTCTTAATAGGTCTTTTATATTGATATTTCTTTTTATATTTTTTATTTTTCTCTTTAAAACTTATTACCATAAGTCTGAGGAGTAAAAATATCTTTACAAAATTTATAATCAGTCTTTTTAAGTTGATTCTGAATTTGTAATTCTACACATTTTTCTTCTAAACATTTCATTATAAACTGTGTTCTATGTCCTATACTCCATAAAATAATCTGGTCTATTTTGAGTTAAAATCTCATTCCATTTCTTTGTTATTTCTAATCCTAACGGTCCTGGTAATTTATGGAATAATTTATTTCCTAATTCTTGATTAAAAGTATTTCCTGAAATAGAAACTAAATAATGATATTCATTTAAAAATTGTTTAACTTCTCTACCTTTTGTCCATCTATTTATACTAAGTTGTTCTAAATCTCTAATGGCTTTCTGTTGTTTGTAGTACAGTATGTCCTATATTTGGGTCTGCTCCTGTCAATAATTCATGAATTTTGAAAACAAAATTATATGGATTATTACCTAGGGCTACTAAAGCTTCAAAATCTTCTTGTTTATCTTTTTTAAATGCTTCCCAAGTTGACTTGGCACTTTCTCCTAAAAATGTTTCTAAATACCTATACATTTCTACTGTATCCATATTAACACTATGAGCTAGTCTTATGTAATTACCTATTACTGTATTTTTCCATACTTCTATTACATTATTCCACGTCTGTGGATCATGTGCTGTAATATTTAAAATCTGTGGCTTATGAGGAGTCTGAAATTCTATAACTGGTTCTAAAGGCCTAAGTTTTTCCTCTAGAAACATAACTTTGTCCTTTATCTTCATATTGACTAAAAGCTTTTCTAGGTGGATATCCTAAACTATAATTATATGTTTCTGGTTCTGGTTTCATTTCTTCATCTGCTAATTCTTTATAATTACTAACTTCTGAAATTTCTGTCTTATTATCTATTTCATCTATATTTTCACCTACTCTTATATTCTTATTATTATCATAATATAAATATTCTTTTTCTCCTATTTGTTTTACTTAAAAAAAAATGATCTTCTAATTTTAATAATTCTGTTGGAGATAAGTCCATTTCTAATTCTTTAGGATAAATAATTCTATCTTCTATTTTTGTTTCTACAGCATTCATAAATGGTTCTTGTCTTGGTTGTTCTTGTCCTTGTTGTTCTTCATTATTATTACTAGATTCTGTTTCAAAATCATTATTATTAATAGTATTATAATCTCCAAATCTTAAACTAGTCTTTCCATAAACATCTCTATATGTTATGGCTTCTTGGGGAGTTATTATAGGGTCTTGTGTTACTAAGAATTTATCTAAATTCCATTCTAATCCTGCTAATATTTCTGAATCATAAGTCTTAGGCTTAATCATTTTTATACCTTTACTACTCATTAAGTTTATAACTTTATCTATATAAACTTTATACTTAGTCTGGGAACTATTACTGCATCTCCCTAAAAATCCTATGCTTATTAGTAAATTTTCTCCTGACTTTACTTCTTCATATCCATGAGTCTGTATGCCTATTTTAATTTCTTCTGAAAAATCTTTTATTGTACAAAACATATCTGGATTACAATATATTATTCCTATATTGTTATTCATATCTACTTCTGTACTAGCTATCATTCCTTTTTCTATATTTTGGAATCTTCCATCATAAATTGTTAATAAAACTTTGGTTCCTAAGTTTTTTCTCATTAAACCTTTAACTCCTATTACTATTAAACCTAAATGCATAAATTTAAAATTTTTCTTTTTTAAATCTTTTTTTAGATTGTTCTGAAATTAATGATAATTTCCTAACTTGGCCATCTAAACACTGAATTGAAACTTCTCTAGTATGTCTGAAAAACTGAGTTCTTGATTCTAATAATCCTCTATTATACAAATTTTCTGGATTTAATAACTGTAAACCATGGGTCTGAAATCTATCATAATCCTGTTCTGGATCAATTAATTCTTCAATATTCTGATTATATTGAGGTTGTCTATTTAATATTCTTTCTATAATATTACTACTTATACTGGAAGTACTAAGTCTTCTATTTGAAGATTCTGGAGTTTACTTCTTCTCTAATAGTCCTACTTCTCCCAAGAAAACTATTATTATTCATATTTATAAAAATTTGTTGAAATTTTTCTAATTATACTTTCTTTTCCTGTTGTTTTTAAACTTAAATTTTCTAATTTATTTATAACATTATCTAGGCCTTCTGTTGGTTGATTTCCTATATTACTTAATCTTTTATTAATACTTTCTATAGCTTCTGTTATTCTTAGATCTGGAAATTTACTAAAATTTTCAATCTTAATTATTTTGTCTAAAATACTTTTATTTTGTTCTTTTATAAAATCTAAATTTTCTCTTATTGATAATATATCTCCTTCTACTTTTAAGATCTTTTTATTTAAATTACTTACTTCTTTATTTAATATATCCAGTTAATCTGATAAATAATACCAAGAGTCTACAGAATGTCTTTCTGATGAATAACTATAATTCAAGTAATAATAATTATAATTATTATTTTCTATTTCTAATTCACTTTCAATTTCTTTTTACTAAGTCTATCTCTAATTCTATATCAAATATATAATCAAAATAATCTATAAAATATTGTTCTCTAAATTCTGATATTAAAGATCTATATAATATCTGTTCTTTTATTTCTGAAGGAAAATATTTTACTACTTGTAATACAGCAAATAAATAATCTATAGGTTTTTCTCTTTCTACTGCGTCTTCAAAATTTATACTATATTCAAAATCTCTAAATTTATTATTATGAAAAGAAAAACTATAAATTATTTTATCTACTTCTATTCTATGAATTTTAAAAAACATAAAATTCTAAATTATTACCTTTGTAGCGTATGCTAAATTCCCAAATAAACCGTCACTTATGCTCTGATACCAATATAGGGGGGGGGGGGGTCCTGAGAAACAATAAATTGTTTAACAGAATTGGAAGGCGGTTGAAACAGCTGTTAATAAAAATCCTACTCAGTACTCTCCTTAACTAATAGGGTGATTGTTTTCAAAGGTACATATGAATATATCTTTGGGTTTGTCTATTGATGACTTTCATACAATATACATTCGTATCGTTAATAATATAAAATACATTAATAGTCTAAATAGTTAAATATTTTGATGTTCTAAAATCATTTATTTATTTTTAACAAAATCACTTGTAAAATTATAACAATTATCGTGCAACACACGATCTCTACTAGTATATATATATATATATATTTTTTTTTTATTTGATCTAAAACAAAAATTTTATACTTAAAAAAAATATTTTATAACTATTAAGCATTGATCCACCGATCTAACAACTAATCCATCGATTCGACTAGAAACCTGAGATCTGATACCTTGACTGGGTCGATGGCCAGGTGGGTCGGGTTTAATAACTAAACTTTAATTACCACTAATGTTAAATGAAAGATTAAGGATGTAAATGCTCTATTTTGAAGAATGGGCACCAATGTGTAACAATGCATCAAAGTTTGGGGGACCTCAGCAATTATTCTCCCTAAAATATTATTTTCTACTTCTCGCTTCTTCTGGAGCCCCCTCCCCTCGCCTCCGAGAACAAGCGGAATTGCTAAAACTCTCTCTTCAATGGCGTTTGCTCAGTACTTGCCAGCATTTCGTGCTGAAACTTCAAAGCTCCATTCAAACTCTACTCCCCTTCTAAGCCCACCACTTCTTCCTTCTACTTGTTTATTTTCTCTACCCATAGCTTCTTCTTCGCGGAAGCTTAAACGACTCAGCCTTTCCATTTTCCCCCAGCTTTTAGGAACCACCCGACAAGGTAAATTCATTTCTAGAATTTTTTGAAGTAATGTTGGAGTATAGCTGTTTTTATAAAATGGGGTTCTTCAATTTTACTCATACATTTGCATTTTACGATTGCTTTCGTATTCTTATGCTTTATAGCTATAGCGAATTTTAATATTTGCTCAATCAGAGTCTTCTATGACTTTTAATATTCTGTACAGTTAACTTTCCTTCCATTCTCAGATTTCATGTGATTTTTGTATCTTTCCTTGAGTTTCTGAATGCAATGTAAATTGTTGAAGTTATGTTTGAGTGGATTTGTTAATTGGGTTCTTCAACTTACAATAAATTTGTGAATTACGATGGAATTAGTGTATGATTTTGTTCTGTTGCTATAGCGAATTTGGTTCTTTGTTCAATTAGAGGCTTCAATTAACTTTGAATATTCTGTTTATGTACCAATACTTGCATTCCATTCTTTGTTTTCGTTTGATTTTTGTATCTTTCTTTGAGTTTCTCCATGCAATGTTAACTTGTTAGCACCAGTCCTGACTATGGACTAGATTCCCCCAAAGCTTCAGAGAACCACATGCCCTGGTAAATTGAATTAATGTTTGGCTCGTACTATTCTTACTCAATGGACTTTTCAATTTACAGGTACACTTTTGATCAGTTGGCGGTTACTTGAATGCGTGTGCTTTAGTTTCTGAATGCAATGTTAAATTTTTAGTGCCTGTCTTGACTATGGACTAGATTTTTGCTTTATTGTTGTAGCAATTAGTTAGTTCAAATACCCACTTTATAATGCCTGAACCATAGGAGTGGTATGCTAAAAAAGATTAATAAAATATGGAGAATGTGTGGTATGGTTATAGAAGGAGCTTTGCACTCCTCGCATTGGAGCACTAGAGCCATTTGATGATTTGCATCCTCAAATTATGGAAAGTATCATGTGTATCTAGAAATTGTTAAAGTCTGGCAAGTTACGCTTGAAGACAAGGGTGTTAACAAGGCATGGCGGGCAATCAATTGAGTAGAACAAACTTTCTTTGTGGTATTTTGCCAATTTTTACCATTATTTTATACCATCATCTCCCTAAACTTTGTTTCCGAATACATTTTTAAACCCATTATACCTTTAAATTCCTATATAGAAGTGGGTGAGCATGAATGATTGAGTAAGAATTACTACGTAACATCACGTTTGTGAGCATAATGCATGTAGAAAATGTAACATTATTTGATGAAGACAAGCTTTAGATAGACTGTACAATAGATCATAACGAACTATGCAAGAATAAGTGCATACCCTGTTCCTTGATCAATTGTTATCCTTGCAAGACTAAAAGATACATTTGTATGGGTTGCTAACACAAACTAAAAACATCTCCAACAATGCTCTTCATATTAAAGAGCATAATCCAATATAAAATCTCGAAGATATTCAAAAATAAAGATTGCGACTTTTTATACATGTCCAACTACACTCTTTATGTTTTTCTTTATTTTTCCCATTAGCAATTATGGATCAACACTTTGATTCATTTTTTTTTCTTGGTTTCCCAAAGTGAATGGAAAGTTGTCAAATAATAAATGAAAGGACTAAAAGTATTGTACAAAGAGTAGGTTTGATTCTCTACATTAGAGACTCAATCCACTTTTCATTAAGAGTTTGTCGAACCCTTTAAGAAAGAAAAAATCACTATCTAAATAGAGAGTATATGGTTAATAAACCATCATCTTTATTTTATAGAGTTAAACCTTTCATTAGAATTTCAACAAACTCAGTATGTCAAAAATTAAAAATAGACATAGACCAAAACTCACTTTCTATATAATAATTTTAGTAATTTCATTTATTATTTCACAACTTTCCACGCACTTCTTTCAAAATACTAGGAAAATGATAAAATTAAAAAGAAGGAAGCCGGTTAAAAGAGGGGGGGGGGGGGGGGGGGGGGGGGGGGGGGGGGGGGGGGGGAGGGGATGTTGTGTCATAGTTTTCCTTGTTGAGAACAACAAAATAAAGATTAAATGTAAAGAGTGTTGTTGGACTCGTATAGAAAGTTCCACTCTTTCTATATTTTTTTTTCCCTCTCTCCAAGATGCACTTTATATTGCAAAGATGCTCTTTAAAATACAGAGTATTATTGGTGATGCTCTAAGCCTTGAAAAATAAAATCTTTATTGCAAGAACATGTTGGTTGACACTTCAACTTTGAAGGCATGCTTGTTGGGTGTGCAGATCAAGCACATTCTGATACCACTTTATGCCTTTCCATAGGAAATCTCTTGCTGCTTGTTCAGTTTTCCAAGCTTATCAGAATCTTGAACAAAGCAAAATAGTATGAATTTATGCCAGGAAGCAATGATTTGATCAAAGTTATGCTGTGTAAATTCAAATCTATTCCTTTCCAACCATTTTATCTTTTAACAATCTCTGTCACTGGATCCCAAAAGGAAGTCACCCTGGGTTGGCTACACCAAAATAAGTTATAGAATCTTGCAACCTGCAACCTACTACCTGCAATAGACGCAGAATTAAAAAACTACCATACATTCTTAAAACAACTATCTTCCTCAAGTAGGAAAAGAATAGTATCCTCAGCAAACTGAAGATGTGGTATTAAAACGTATGATCTCGTATACTACACCTCTTAACAACACATTGTTGCCCTCTATGAAGCATTTTACTTAAACATTAATCAACAAAGTGAACAATAATGGTGAATGAGGATCACCTTATATGAGATACCCAAATACTGTCAAATTTTTTAGCAACACGAAACAAGTGCTTAATAGAATTACGAGTGTCTTTTTATGAAAGACACGTGTTTTGGTAGTTGATCATTTGGCTAAGCAATCTTCAGTCATAAGCTGTCACTTAACTGTCAATTTAGAATTAACTGAATTAATGGACACTTTTTTGTAACGACCCAAATTTTTATATTTGGAATCATTATACATATACCATAAAAGAATACTTTCATAAACAAAGAAAAACATAACATTTTCTGAACATATGAAGATTTAAAATTAATTTCAGGATTCAAACTATCGATAAACCTAGATGATGTGATGTGGAGAGCTTCATAAATATAACAACTCTGTAATAAATCTTCGAAGTTGGTTAGATGCTCATGAACTAATAGTGGAAGTGCCTTGCCTACAGTGCAAAAATAATTGATAAAACAATTGAATTCGATAATACTTAGGGGCATATTTATTACTTAATATTCGTTTCAACTCATCCCACAAATTGACAGTGTGTTGACCTAGACGATCACGTAAATATGATCTCCAATAAGTCTTAGCTGGACCGACTAGTGATATAGTAGCATGACAAATTTGACATGGTCACTTAAATTGTAATAGGTAAAAGATTTTTCAAGATTATCGAGTCAATCTAGAAATGCTTTTGGATCAGTCCGAGCATTAAAATTCCATGATTGTAATGGAATGTGCTTAGAAGGATAACTATCGTTGTCAACATAGTTCCTAGAAGGAAGGTAATTATATTGGTAAGGTGATGGGAAGACATACTATGATAATGACCTAAAGGTTGTGATGCAGGATCAACTGGAACAATTAATAGAGAACGAAACAGATCTATAAAGAACAGGAAATTAAAGAAAGAACGGTAGAAGAAGAAGAATCAACAGAAGAAATAGAAGAAAGATGGAGAAGGGGAGAAATTTCGCCACAAGCCACCAAATAATTTATTCATTCATCAATTGTTCCAATTACACCACAAAATAGATTTAAATAGCAAAACAAAATCCTAATGAGAACTGGCTTGGGCCAAATCCCTTATACAAGCTCAATTGCATAAATAAAATCCCAACTAGAAAAATAAATAAAATGGATGTCCTCATCAACTCTCTCGAGGTGAGAGGAAAATTAGACCCCGTCGAGTGGACAGATCACGAGAGGCTGTAGTCATTCTCCCAACCATAAGTTAAGTGGGTTGGCAAGCTTCTTCCGATGTCTGTAAAAATGTGTCAGTGGAGGTCTAAATCTGGTGTCCTTACCAACTCCTCCAGATTGGATGGGAGGCTATCTTGGCCAAGGAAGATCCTGTTGACTCTGATAGAGCTCCAATAGATCTGGGCCAAGTTGCTGGAGTGTCTCTTTGGAGATCTTTCCTTTGCATCACATATCCAGAAACTCCAACAATTTCTTCCTACTTCTCGCTTAAACTCTAACATACCCCTCAAAGTATTTGGGTGTACTGCCTTTGTTCACGTTCATTTCCATCTTTGAAGCAAACTTGATCCTTATGCAATTAAGTGCGTTCTTATTGGATATGCACCCACTCAAAAGGGCTACAAATGCTATGATCCTTTAACAAAGAAAACATTTGTTAGCCTTGATGTTACATTCTTTGAAAAAACACCTTAATCCTAAAAGCCCTCTCTTCAGGGGGGAGAAATTGAGGGAAGATCGGTTCTTACAGTTCTTAGACTTTGATGTTCCTTCAGGGCCCACCCAAAACATTGAACTCACTGTCATACCATTTTGTTCTAATATGTCATGTATAAAAGAAAACTTAAACTTGGTAGAAAACATAGAAAATGAAAATGAGGGGGAGATGTTAGTTTATTCAAGGTCAAAATCAAAGGAAAATCTCACATTTGAAGCACCAAGAGAATTGGAACTGATGATAGCTTCAAAACCTCCTCCAGATATAGATCTACTTATTGCACTAAAAAAAAAAAAAAAAATCGATAATGTACTCTTCACCCTATCTTAAAATTCATATCTTATAACGCTCTATCTACAGAAATTCGTACTTTTACATCTAATCTTGAAGCACAAAAATTCCAAGGAATATTCAGGAAGTCTTGAAAGCTCCTAAGTGGAGAAAAGCAGTGATGGAGGAAATGAGGGCTTTAGAAAAAAAATGATACATGGGAAGTGGTGGATTTACTGGAAGAAAGAAACTAAAGGTTGCAAATGGGTCTTTAATGTGAAGTATAAAGCTAATGGAACAATAGTCCGATATAAAGTTCTTGTTGTAAAAGGCTACACACAAACATATGACATCAACTACATAGAAACATTCACACCAGTGGTAAAGTTAAACACAATTCGGGTCCTATTATCTTTGGCAGCTAACCAGCCTCTTAACAAATGGACATTAAAAATGCATTTCTGAATGGGGAACTAGAAGAGATCTTCATGACCTTACCATCAGGATTTTGTAGAATGAATGAGGAAAATCGGGTTTGCAAACTCAAGAAATCATTGTATGGTCTCAAACAGTCACCAAGAGCATGGTTCGATAGATTTGCAAAGGTACTAAAAGGCCAAGGTTATCGACAAGGACAATTAGATCATATCATGTTCTTCAAACAATCAGAAAATGAAAAGAAGACCATTTCAATTATATATGTGGACGGTAAAGTTCTAACAGGAGACGATACAATTGAGATGGAAAGACTCGAGAAAAGTCTAGCAACTGAATTTGAAGTAAAAGACTTGAGACAGATGCGATACTTCTTAGGGATGGAAGTGTCTAGATCTAAAAGAGGTATCAGTGTATCACAACGAAAATATATTCATGATGTGCTGATTGAAACAGGCATGCTTGGATGCAAACCGTGTGACACACCTAATGACATAGGAAGAAAAACAAAAGACAGTGGAAACCTAGTTGAGAAGGATAGATATCAACGAAAATTGATCTATCTATCTCATACTAGGCCGGACATAGCATTTGCAGTAAGCGTAGTAAGTCAACATATGCACTCACCAAAGGAAACTCACATGGAAGTAGTTTACAGAATTCTCAGATATTTCAAAGGCTCATCACGAAAATGATTATTCTTCAAGAAGAATGAGAACAAGAAGGTGGAAGTATTCACAGATATAGATTGGGCAAGCTCAACAGATGATAGAAGATCAACTTTAGGTTCTGTACCTTTGTATGGGAAAACTTGGTAACTTGGAGAAGTAAAAAGTAGAATGTAGTGGCAATAAGTAGTGCTGAAGTTGAGTTTAGAGAAGTTGCTCAAGGAATATGTGAAAGACTTTGGCTAAAGAAACTCTTGGAAAAATTACATGTCATAGTAAAACTCACAATCAAGCTCTATTGTGATAACAAAGTTGCCATCAGCATTACTCTAAACCCAATCCAACATGATCGAACCAAACATATTGAAGTAGACTGACACTTCATCAAAGAAAAGGTTGAAGACGGGGTTATTTGCACGATCTATGTTCCTACAAAAGAACCAATTGCAAACATATTCACCAAATGACTACCTCAACAAAGTTTCAATGATTTCATTTGCAAGTTGGACACGATCAACATTTACTGTCTAATTTGGAGGGGAGTGTAGAAAATAACAAAAGAAGGAGAGAAGAAGCAACGACGGAAGGGAGGGAAAAGACCAGAGAAGGAGAAATTAGGGAGAAGGAGAACTTAGACAACAAGCCAAGCAATTCAATCTGCAATTCATTCATTCATCAACTGAATTGAAATTACATCACAAACCATATAAATAGACAAACCAACAAACCTAAAGCTAAGGGCTTGGCCAGCCCATTAATACAAACCATCTCTAAATAAAATAAACTGAAAGCTCTAAATAAAATAAAATATCCAATAATAATGAAAAGGTGATGTCTGCATCAATTCTCCCGGGGTGGAAGAAAAACTCGACTCTATTGAGTAGACAAATCATAAATGGTGGCAGTCGAGCTCCTAATCGTAATCAATGTGGATGTACTCATGCTGCGGGGGACGATCTTTCTTAAACACTAGATATTGAAACTCTATGATTGATAGCAATGAAAACTGCGGATTATCCCAAAAAATATGATGTAACCAATATGACCTGGGCAAAGGGAAATCCTGCTGACTCCAGTAAAGTTCCAATAAATATGGACTAAGCTGCTTGAGCTTCTCTCTGAAACTCAATGTAGAGTCAAACTCAAGTTGATTCACCCAACGAACAAAGAAGCACTTAGGTCCCGTTTGACTCACATTTTCATTCTTCTACTCATTTTCAACCACACATTCTTCAATAAAATAATATTTTCCATCACATCAATAACTTTTTCTTCTTTTTCAACCACACATTTCTCATCATATCACTATTTCAAAATTCATTTTTCCCAAATAATCTCTATCAAACACACTCTTAATCTTTTCATCACTGGTCAACACAATATGTTCATATAAAATAACATTAATTTTATCTTAGTGTGTTGTAGCATGTGTTATTGAAGTATACACAGCAAAACATTCAGTGTGGAAGCTCCCAGGTGACGATAGAAAAGAATCATCAAAGGGATTAAAATAGCCTTTGTAATCAATGAAGTCCTTACTATTTAAAATAGAGCTGTGGCCAAAATGTGATGAAAGATCAATAACATACGTTGTAACGCCCCAAATTCATTATCAACTCAAGGCGCTACTTAAGTCAAAGTAACCTGTAAATAAACATTTTCAAAAGGTCGCCACAATGCGAAGGCATGCATATATTTTAAAAAACTAACCTGTAAATACATATTTTCAATAGTCACCAAAATGCGTAGACATATATATATACTTGAAAACTAAAGCAACTTAGCACAAAAAGCGGAAACATCATTGTAACAATTTTCTCACATCTAAGAGTTAATACCAAATGTAATAAGCAAGTACTAACATTTGCAAAAATACTAAAATTCGGTATTTAAAATTTCTTGTTTCAAAACTTATAATTTAAAAGTTCTGTTATTAAATCAAAATTGTCTCGCTCGTTGTCTTGCCCTGCCAAGCTCCTTAACCTGAAAGGATAGAAAAATAGTGAGATGAGCATAACGCATTATACTCAGTGGAGATACAGCAATCAGTCCAAGTTAAGTCTAAATATGAAATCAAGTGGTGAACATAATATCCATACAACATACTATAGAAATATGTACTGTGGGCATTCCTAAGGACCCAATTTCGATCCCGGACCTATTTACGGTCCCTGACAACATGTAATAAGCGCTTAGCAAATTTTTACACTGTGGGCACGGACCTATTTATGGTCCCTGACAACCTTTTCATAGGTATAAACATTATATCACAATCAAAATCACACATCAAGAATTGACATGGACAAATAACCACAATTACTTAAATGTAAACCCCACCTTAAAGTCTTGAAAGTTTTTCTTTGCAATTGAACAGTTGTGGTGTTACTGTGCTTTACACTTTGCCCGCGATCTCGTCTAGCAAGAACAAAATTAATTTAATTTAAGATACTAAGTCTAATTAAAACTTTAAAACTTTTAGGGACTTAATTGAAAAGTATTAAAACTAAAATTTAAAAGTTTAAACGCTGAATATAAACTTTTGGAATTTTGTGGGCTAATTTAAAAGTTACTAAACCTTAAGGGGTGAATTAAACAATTTGTAAAACTTTGGAATTGAAATGATAACCTTTTAAAACTTTGGGGCTAAATGGATAACTTTTAAAAAGTTTGGGCTTAAGGAAATAAATTCTCAAAAATCAAATATATACAAAAACATATCTATCTCTCTCTCACACACTCGATCGATCGAGGCAGGGAGAAGAGAAGAGGGTGCCGGTGACGGGAGGTGGGAAATGGCGTCGGCGAAGGTGGTGATGGAGGCCAAAATCAGAGGCGCCGGCGGGGAAGAGATGATTGGGGGTTTTTAGGTGGCAACCGAGGTCAAAATCGAGGCCCACCGTTCGGATTTCTTGGGTGATTTCAGCGGGAATCCAGCCAAAAAGGGGTATAGGGTTGAGGTAAGTGTTTGAGCTTTATTATTCTTTGGTTTTGTGGTTGAATTTTGGGTGAAATTTGGTGAAGTGGAGGGTTGATTTGGCCAAAACGGGGCTGCCGTTTTGGGTAGTGGAGGGTGCAGTATGAAGTGGTGGTGGTTTGTTGGTGGTTCGACCGTGGAATGGTGGTTAAATGGGGGCGTGAAGGCGGCGGTTTGGTTGGAGTTGTGTGTTTGCAGCAGGTGGTTCGGAAATGGGTGAAAGTGGTGGATTCGAATTCAGTTTTTGAGTTGGGATTGATCGTGATGATTGTGTGAAACTTTCAACTGATTATTGAGCAAAAATTGAAGGAAAAATGATGGTAAATCCTTACCAGTTGTTGTGGTGTTGAGAAGCCGTGTGTGAGCTGCTGTGAGGCGTGGTGAAGTCGAGAGGTTGGTGATAGTGAACACTGATAGGGCATGAAAACCTAGGATGTATTTGGGTTGGAATAATTTTTTGGGCCAATTGGATTTAATAAGTTTGGACTAAAAGATAAAATTTGGACTTAATGAAATTGGACTCTAAATAGGATATCGGACATTAAAATTGGATTTAAATCGATAAGGATTTGATACTTTTAAAATGTTCGAGATTGAACTCGATAAATAAATATTGAATTTTAAGATTAAAATCGTTTTGAAATCTTATATTAAATGTTTTGCTAGACAATTCGATGGACGTTAGATAGTTTCTAAAATTTGACGGGATTGTCGTAACGACACACATAGTTATAAAATTTGTACTTTAAATATTCCGATCACTACATACGTATTTGGACCAACATGCTTTAAAATTTTTAAAGGACCAACACTATATAGCTTGCAATATAACGTAATCCCCAATATTAAATTTAATATGTCGTTTATGCAAATCAGCTCGAGGTTTATATGATGCATTACTTGCTTCAAATTGTTTATTGATCTCAAAATGCAAGTCATGAAGATGATGTACAAATACCTCAGCTGGTATCGACACACTAGCATGTAGAGACATGAGAATAAGGTCTAAAGGTCTCCTAGACTTATAACCATGAATAACTTCACACGGACCCAGGCCTAGAGATCGGTTCAGAGAATTGTTCATAGAATTGTTATATGCAATTTGAACTGCTGGAGGATCAAATCCCAATTCTCAAGATTTTTCTGGACTAGACACTTTAAGAAATTGCCAAGATTGTAGTTAGCAACTTCAGGTTGATCCCTAGTCTGATGATGGCCTGTAGTGGAGAATTTCAATTTAGTGCTAAACATAGGCGACTGGGTTTTCCAAAAGTGACTAGTGAAATCACCAGCCTCTTTGGGTCGGGTAAGAGTACGACATATAAAATGTAATCGAGAGGTGTCAGGTACAAGGGGTATAATATCTAGTTTCTCCGAAAGAGTCCGGATATCACCTAAGGAGGTGTCCTCACTATCATCTAAGTCATCAAAATTTTCAAGTTTAGGTTCACGAACTAGATCTTCTAATGACTTATCTATTATATTCTTTTGTGCTTTCATTGACTAGGGCTCCGCTAGGATATTTGGAAGAGATGTGGCCAATGTCCTTATAGCTGAAGCGCTGCAAGTGAGAAGAAGTCCTTGGAATTTCAGGAATTTTACCCTTATTTTCCAACAAGAGAAGGAAAAGTTCACGCCTAAGATCATCTCCCAGACCTTGTTTAAACCTACTCAAAGTCACTGCCTCATCCTCAATAACATGACATTTCATTCGAAATTCCTCAAATTGAGTAATGTACTCAATTACTAGCCGATTCTCTTGTGTAAGGGTGTAGACAAAATCAAATCACTTAGGGATTTTTTTATCCATTATTATCAATTTGTTATTAGGGATACAATATTTTCTTATGGAAAAATATCCCATAACTTTAGGAAGACTCTTCCTCTTGTAACCTATTTAAGTGTTGATTTTTCCCTTGTATCAATATACAAAAAATTATTCCCCTTATTATTTTATATGGTATCAGAGCCAAAGGGCTAATTTCTTATGGTTGATAACGAGCCAACCATGACTACAAAAAACCCTACCACAGCCGCGTCTGACCAGTCTCAAGTCGAGACCTCAAACGTAACCCCAGAAGTTCCCATCTCTCTCGCTTCTGGCTCGTCACCCACCGGACGTCCAAACCCGGTCACTCCAATGGCCATCGCCTCCTTTTCCGGTAGCGACGCCGCCTCACTCCACATCACAGCCCACAAATTGGACGGTAAGAACTACCTGCAGTGGGCTCAATCGGTCAAGCTCGTCATCTGGGGGCGAGGAAAACTAGGCTACCTCACCGGTGAACTCTCTGCGCCTAACCCTGCTGAGCCAACGTATTTGATTTGGCAGGCCGAAAATTCTATCGTCCTCGCCTGGCTCATTAATTCGATGGAGCCCAAGATTAGCCGCCGGTATCTCTTCTTTAAAACCGCCAACGAGGTCTGGGATGCTGCTCGACGTATGTACTCTGACCTTGGCAATGCTTCCCAAATCTTTGAACTTCGCTCAAAACTGAAAGAGATGAAGCAGGGTTCCAAGTCTGTCACCCAATATTTCTCCGACCTTCAAGATATTTGGCAAGAACCTGACTTGTTTTTTGAAGATGATGCTTCCTGTGCTGCGTGTAGTGTCAAGCAACGGTGCAACTTGGAGAAGGAACGAGTTTATGATTTTCTAGCTGGCCTTAATCGAAATTTGGATGAGGTATGAGGTAAGAGGCCGTTTGGTGGCACGAGATCCTTTTCCTTCCACAGAGGACGCGTTTGCTGAAGTTCGACGTGAAGAAGGTCGTCGAAAGGTGATGCTAACTGATGACCAACCACCCATTCTCTCTGCCCCAGAAAGTTCGGCCTTAATGTCCAGAAATTTCTCTTCCAATGGGCGTTCTAATCCTGCCCAAAGCATGAACAGACGTGGAGAACGACCGTGGTGTGATCATTGTAAACGCCATGGCCACCTTCGAGATAAATGTTGGCAGCTCCATGGCAAACCGGCCAACTGGCAGCCACGGAAACAATCTGATGGGCACGGCCAGGCCTACCAGACTCAGTTTGGGCAAGACAAGGGTGGTTCTGTCGACTCTACTGCACCATTTAACAAGGAACAAATTGAACATCTTTGTCGCCTCCTAAATCAGTCATCCTCCTCTCAAGTCAATCATTCATCAGGTTCTCCAATTGGTTCGTGTTCTGTGGCTCAGTCTGGTAACTTTCATTCAGCCTTACACTCTACACTTCACTCTAAGGATCCCTGGATCATTGATTCAGGGGCCTCTGATCATATGACAGGTGCACGTACACTCTTTTATTCCTATTTTCCCTGTTCCGACCATACGACTATTAAAATTGCTGATGGATCTTTAACCTCAGTTGCTGGAATTGGTAGTATTAGACTTTCTCAAAACCTTGGTCTTAAATCGGTCCTTCATGTCCCTGCCTTGAAATGCAATTTAATCTCTGTTAGCAAAATTACTAGTGATAATCGGTGTGTTGCTAAATTCTCATCTTCGTCGTGTCAATTTCAGGAACTATCATCGGGGAGGACGATTGGCAATGCTAAGGTTCATGATGGTCTTTATTACTTTGAGAGTGATCTTCCATGGAATCGACAAAATACAGCTTCTAGTGTTGCTTCTGTTTCTATTTCTAGTAATAGGGAAATAATGTTATGGCACTATAGACTTGGCCATCCCAGTCTTTCATATTTAAAATGTTTGTTCCCATCTTTGCTCAATAATAAAAATTCTATTTCATTTGATTGTGAAGTTTGTCAGCTTGCCAAACACACTCGCACTTCATTCCCTCCACGAACTTATTCACCAACCTCACCTTTTTCGTTAATCCATAGTGACATATGGGGACCATCAAAAATCACAACTTCAAATGGCAAACGATGGTTTATCACATTCATTGATGATCACACACGAACCACATGGGTTTATCTTCTTCGTGACAAGTCTGAAACCTGTCACATATTCCAAACTTTCCACAAAATGATTCAAACTCAATTCCAGACCAATATCCAAGTACTTAGAACAGACAATGGAAAAGAATATTTCAATTCTATCCTTGGCGACTACCTGTTGAAAAATGGGATTATTCATCAAAGTTCATGTGTTGATACCCCACAACAAAATGGAGTTTCCGAAAGAAAAAATCGTCACTTGTTAGAAGTGGCTCGTGCCCTCATGTTTACTATGAATGTCCCAAAATATTTATGGGGAGATGCGGTTTTTAACAGCCGCTTATCTCATAAATCGCCTACCTAACCGCTCAATAACGTTCAAAACTCCTCTGTCTGTTCTCACCAACACATATTCCAAAATCTCCTCCTCCAATGCTCTTCCTTTACGGACCTTTGGATGTACTGCTTTCATCCACGTCCATACCCACGACAGAAGCAAACTTGATCCCCGTGCACTTAAGACCATTTTTGTCGGATATTCTCCAACCCAAAAAGGTTATCGATGCTATTGTCCGCAAACTAAGAAATTCTATGTCTCTTGTGATGTTACTTTCTTTGAAGATACTCCATATTTCTCTCCACCTTCGCTTCAGGGGGAGAATCCAGATAAAGAAGCTTGTTGTTCATGGGATACCCTTGACTTGCCCCTACTCGGAGTAGAGAACACTATTCCCACATCAGAGTCAATCTCCACCACTATTCCAATATCAGAGTCAATCCCTGTCAATGTCCAAATCAATGCGCCAAATCCAAACCAAGATCAACCATCCAATAGTATACCAGTGCTGGAAACAAGAACAGAACCAACTATGCCTAATCGGCATAAGTTACATGTCTATTCTAGAAGGAAAGCTCCCCAAGGAAATAAAGACACCATGAATCCGACTCATAGTCAAGAAGTCGAACCGATGGTAGAACCTCACTCGCCAAATGTGTCAGGTAATCTGAGTCCTAACCTTGATCTAGATGTTCCAATAGCTGTTAGAAAGGGTGTTAGGTCTTGTACTCAACACCCTATATCCAAGTTTGTCTCCTATTCAAATCTAACATCTTCATTTCGTAGCTTCACTTCAAATATGTCAAATGTAATGATTCCCAGGTCTATTGAGGAGGCATTAACCATCACTGAATGGAAATTTGCCGTATGCGAAGAGATGCATGCTCTTGAACAAAATAATACCTGGAGTTTGGTAAACTTACCCCAAGGAAAGAGTGTTGTAGGGTGCAAATGGGTGTTCACAGTAAAGTATAAGGCCGATGGTTCAGTCGAAAGATATAAGGCACGTTTGGTTGCCAAAGGTTTTACACAAAACCTATGGGATTGATTACACTGAAACCTTTGCCCCTGTAGCAAAACTTAATACTATCAGAGTTCTACTTTCATTGGCAGCAAATTTTGATTGGCCATTACACCAACTTGATGTGAAGAACGCATTTCTCAATGGTGAGCTAGAAGAGGAGGTTTATATGAGTCAACCACCAGGTTTTGAGAAAAATGTGGGTAGTCAGATTGTTTGCAAGCTCAACAAGTCACTCTATGGTCTCTGAAACAATCCCCACGTGCTTGGTTCGATCGTTTTTCAAAGGTAATCAAGAAGTTCGGTTATATTCAAGGCCAAACTGATCATACATTGTTTTTCAAACACTCTGAAGATGGGAAGATAACTATTTTAATTGTGTATGTTGACGATATCATTGTTACTGGAAATGACATTAAGGAGATAGAAAGGATTAAACAGAGGATGGCACAGGAGTTTGAAATTAAAGATCTTGGAGCTTTGAGATATTTTTTGGGCATGGAATTTGCAAGGAGTAAGAAAGGTATTTCTGTTTCACAGAGGAAATATGTGTTGGATCTATTAGAAGAAACCGGGATGATGGGTTGTAAACCAAGGAAAACTCCAATTGAACTTGGTAATAAAGTGAAATTATTTGAAGGGGATCCTGTTGACAAAGAATGCTACCAACGTCTTGTAGGGAAGCTTATCTATCTTTCACATACAAGACCCGACATAGCTTTTGCCGTAAGCCTAGTGAGTCAGTATATGCATGCACCATGTCAAGGTCACCTTAATGCAGTATACAGAATATTGAGGTACTTGAAGCAAACACCTGGAAAGGGATTATTTTTTGCAAGAACTGATGATCGAAAAATAAGAGCATTCACTGATGCAGATTGGGCTGGCTCCATTGATGATAGGAAATCTACATCTGGGTATTGCACTTTATTGTGGGGAAATTTAGTGACATGGCGTAGTAAGAAACAATCCGTGGTTGCAAGAAGCAGTGCAGAAGCTGAGTATAGAGCCTTGGCTCATGGAGTTTGTGAACTTATTTGGATAAAGAGAGTGATGGAAGAGTTGAATATCAAATATGAGGAACCTATGCTCCTTTATTGTGATAACAAGTCAACTATTAGTATAGCTCGTAATCCTGTCCACCATGATAGGACTAAACATGTGGAGGTAGATCGACACTTTATCAAAGAAAAGCTTGATAGAAATATCATCAGCATTGAATATGTGCCTACTACTCAACAACTTGCTGACATACTCACAAAGGGGCTAACAGAACAAGCATTTGATTTTCTTGTAAGCAAGCTTGGTCTCATCAACATCTACAGCCAAGCTTGAGGGGGAGTGTAGACAAAATCAAATCACTTAGGGATTTTTTTATCCATTATTATCAATTTGTTATTAGGGATACAATATTTTCTTATGGAAAAATATCCCATAACTTTAGGAAGACTCTTCCTCTTGTAACCTATTTAAGTGTTGATTTTTCCCTTGTATCAATATACAAAAAATTATTCCCCTTATTATTTTATAAAGGGTATTCCATGGGGTTAGAGTTTTAGGATCTAAGCAACCATCGAAAATAGGAGTATCTAATTTAATGTCTTTAAAGAAACTCTGCTTATAACGAGGAAGAGAATGAGTACCGTTACAGTCATAGCCTCGTTCTCGCTCATGACCCTGATCCCTATCCTTTCAGTGTCGAAAACATTTTTGATCACGTTGTCGACGGTGATATTGTCTATTATGGGGCACTTCAGAATTAACATCATCAGTCAAGTGAGGGATTTGCTTAAAATTGTTCAAACTAGCAGCTAGACTCCTACTCTCTTCAAGAGTAGCAGTCATTTGTAATTAGATAGTTATTTTTTGTCGGGTGAGTGCATCAAATTGTGAGCGGTCATGTTAAGGTACTGACATTAAAAGTGATAAAGACGGCTACCACACAACTACATGCACTGTACTAACAGCTAAATGACGTGCAATGGAAAGATCAATGAACACTAAGTGCAAGCAATGAAAAATAACAACTTGAGCATTTCTTTTTTTAATTTTGAGATGAAATAAATCCAAATATGACAAGCTAATACTGCTCATCAATGTAAAATAACAAAGAAAGAGTCTAATATTAGTCAACAACTTAATCACGTAAAATAAGTGGGATAAAAGTAAGAATTTAACAAGTCGAGAGACTTGATAAATCTAGAGATTCGATCACGTGAATTTTAGGTAAAATTTAGAATAATAGCAACACAAAAATTAATCGATGCAATTTTAAAATAAACATAATATAAACTAAAGATAAATAAAAACAGTAACTCCCCTTTGTTCGTTGAAGTAACAGAGTCAATCAACAGGACAAAAGAAGCACCTGCAAAATAATATTAGAAAATACACTCTTTTTCTCTTTTTTTTCTTCTTCTTCCTTTATTTTATTTATTTATTATTATTTTTACACTAATCTATTACAATACAATCCAACCAAATAAAATACAAAGTGAGTCCCAAACCCAAACTAAAAGGCAAAGACCCAATTGAAAATAGATTTCGACTCTTATGCAAAAATTGCTTGAGCATCTGTAGAAGAACTGGGAATCATGGCAGAGAAGGTGGCTGCGAAATGGGAAATGGAAGCAGTTGGTGCATCGCTGGCGTGGGAATATTGTGGATTTTGCAGCAGTAGTTTTATTGATTGAAACCGCCGGCGGTTTGAAAAGGGTGGTGATGTCAACAGCTAGGTTTGTAGCTGTTGACGGTGGTTTGTTTGGGTTTACTTGGTGAGTCGTGGTGAAGATGCTGGGAAGTTGTATCTGGATTGGGTTGATGATTTTTGTGATTTGGTAATTCAATTACAAGGTATAGCCCAACAGCCAAGAACTCCCCTGCGAATCTTCAAGAGAAGATAAAAGAAAATGACGAATTGAAGGTAAGTTGTCGACGGAATCTGGTGGAAGTGGCTGAAGGTTCCAAAGGAGAAAGTGTGGTAGTGCGATGGAAGACGTGGGTTGATTTGAGAATTTGAGTTGTAGGTGTGGCAACGAGCATGAAAGACAAGCTTGTCAGTTGGAGTTGTCGATAGTGTTAGGAGTTTTGGAAGTGGCTGCGGTTTGTGGGTAGTGAGTTGGGTTACTTTGTAATTAGTGGGTTAACTGTATGTATTAATGGTTACCTTGTTTGATTGGGGTGCTGCTGGAACCAAAAGCTCGTGTGTGTATTTGGTAGTCTGGCTTTTCTCGTGTGGTGCGCACGGACAGAGTTGCAGCAGAGGTTGCTGCTTGGTCTGTATTTTGTGAGGCTGTCTGGATTGATTACAGATTTAGAAACTTGATGGTGGTGGAAACGATGGTGAGGAAGTTGTCTGTGAGTTGAATTTGTTGTTGGATACTGAGGCATGATTGGTGGAATTTGCGGCAGATTGGCATATATATAGAAACTTGTTGGTTGATGAGGTAGTTCCCAAGCTTTAGCTCTGATATCACTTTGATGTAGGATCAATTCAAGCATTCAATCTAGAAATAAATCATAGACAAAAAACAGCAGGGGAAGAATTCCAGCAAGAGAAAGAGCAGAGGAAGCAGAAAACAGCAAAAGAAGAAGAGAAGAGGAAGAGAAGAAGCAACGACAGAAGCGAGGGAGAAGACCAGAGAAGAAGGAGAAATCAGGGAGAAGGAGAACTTAGACAACAAGCCAAGCAATTCAATCTGCAATCATTCATTCATCAACTGAATTGAAATTACATCACAAACCATATAAATAGACAAACCAACAAACCTAAAGCTAAGGGCTTGGGCCAGCCCATTAATACAAACCCAACTCTGAATAAAATAAACTAAAAGCTCTAAATAAAATAAAATAAAATATCCAATAATAACGTAAGGGTGATGTCCGCATCAGAAACTAGAAGAGAGGGGTGCAAAGAAGAGAAGAATTGAGGGCAAGAGGAAAATCAATGTTTATTCATATAATCAGGTTGTGAATTACAATGAATAAGCCCCTCTGTTTATAGAGCAAATAAACTAATAAGCTAAAAGGAAATAAACTTCTAATAATATCAAAATTAATCTAATATAATCTAATCAAATATATTTTAAATCAAACTTTTATTATAAAGTTCTAATTGAAATCTATCTATATCTTTATTCTTATTCTGATCTCCATCACAAGGCCTCAGCTAAGTCCCCACTGCTTTCCCTAATTCTACCATGAATATAGAACTCAAAGTTTCTTGTGTAAGGGTTCCAAGGCTGGAAGCAAAATGATTTTATAGCAGCATTATGCAATCTTTAAGAGTTTTCATCAGTAACTAAATCATTATGATCTTATGTTACATCTATATATTTTAGCCCCACAGTAGCTAGCTTTCTATTCAAATGTATCAATGATTGGGTGCTAAATGGTAGTTAATTCTTTTAGTGAAGTCTAAGCCAGGAGAAGCTGAACTCAGCCCTGCTGTGGATGCCTTTACTCAGTTCAAGCATCTGCTTCTGCCAGTTACAGATGGCAACCCTTACCTCTCGGAGGGTACAAAGCAGGTTTTCTCCTCTATTTTCCTTTTTAATTTTTGTTTCATTGATCATGAGCACCTATTATGTGGGTGATTTAACTCTCCGAGTATTGTGCGAGCACAATATCTTAATAAGATAGTAAGAAATAGAATTTCTTTCCTCTATTAACAATAAATCCTGCTCATATTGTCAGTTACAATGCCTTCATGGGTATGTTTCTGGTTTTCTTGTTGATGTACAATAGCTTTTACTGGGCCTTAAGCGTGACTGGTTCATGGCTTCATGTTATTGCTTTGTGCTGTACTTAATCTTATTAATAATTGTTTGATAGGCCATGGCAACTACTGCTGCTTTGGCGAAGAAATATGAGGCTGACATAACAGTTTTGGGTATTCTTCCTAATCTTTGTCATATTTGTTATATGCAATATACTGTCAAGAACTAAACATTGATGATAACCATATTGCAGACATTTTTAACGTAAAACATCCATTAAATATAGATTCTTATGTTCTTTACAGTTATCAATGAAAAGGAAAAGGAATCATTACCAGAGCATGATACTCAACAAGCTAGCATCCGGTGGCATTTATCTGAAGGTTAGTTTGTGAAACATTTGTTTACTTTATATGCAATGAGGTACAAGCGACGTGTCAGGAGTAAGCCATAGTCTCAATCTCAACAAGACAAAAAATTGAAAAAACAGAAATGCTCACGCGGAAGACATATATAGTGCTTCATCCTTAATATTAAAGTCATCTCCCCTTTTCATTACGTATTTTTCAATATAATGAAGATGAAACACTTCTTTATCTTTCCACAATCATGTTTTTATTTATAAAGTAGCAATATACCTTTACTAGGTTGATCTTGCGGTCAAGGGGATAAGTGAACAGTATAATGAGGCTTCACATATTTCAACAGGACATAACATTAAACCAGTAAAGCGTAGAAAAGTATCATGAAATTGCGTTGTCATCATTGAATAAACTGATTAAATTAATTATTTCATCTCGACTCGCCTAAGTGCTTCGATAATGTGGGTAGGTGGTTACCAAGATTTCAAAGTTTTAGAGAGACTTGGGGAAGGAGGAAAGAAACCAACCGCTATTATTGGAGAGGTTGCTGATGATATGAATTTAGATTTGGTGGTTATGAGTATGGAAGCCATTCATTCCAAGCATGTGGATGCAAACTTACTGGCTGAGTTCATTCCCTGCCCTGTATTGCTTTTGCCCACTGTGAACCTTGATTTGTACTCTCAGACCTTTCGGGATTGTCACCAAATATTTGTTCTCTCTTTTAAAAATCTTCTGAAAAGTTGTGATCTTGGTTGAATAGGGTGATATCAACATTCTGTTAATTCGATGCCTTTCAATTAGTATTTTGTGGTCGACATTATGAGTATTGATTAGACTATTCACAATAATAATCTTAAGTTTCATGATCATACAAGATGTCAAAATTTGTATACTTGATTGTTTGAGTATAGGAAGGCAAAATTTGGGATGTGATCAAAATTATATCTTTTGCGATTGGCACATCAAGTTGGACATTTTATGTTGATAAGATTGCGTTGTTCTTATTGTGATTTGTTTAGATCTTGGGAATAAGAACAATGATGTGTTTGGTACCCATTGAATAGGATCGCTTAGATGATTCATTTGTGATAGCGAGAAATGAAATTCTACTCAATCATCAAACGAGTCACTTAAATTCTGATCGAGTAATATACCTTAGAGTTAGTTCAATTTCTTTGAGATACCAATGAGTGAAGTCTTAATTGGAAGATTCATCTCGGTACTTTGAGAATCGGAGTGAAATAGTAGAGATCATGTACTTGCAATAGAGGAATCCATTAATCATTATCACGAGATAATCTTCATTTTGAGGCATTCTCAATAGACATCTGAACTTGAGTTCAGTAGTCCGATAATGCGATTATTGGTATTTATATTGTGATTTATTCACAATAGATTTGTTTTATGAAAATGGGACTTGGAGTGCTATATCGATTTGGTTGCTTCATAGTTTAATTTAACAAGAAATACAAACTTTCTAATAAAATATCTTTTTATAATTGTTGCATGCTGAGTCCTAAAATTAAAAATTTTAAATAAATATTTGAGGCCCTGTTTGATTCCTATTTTAATTCTCATTCTCATTCTTCTACTCATTTTCAACCACACATTCTTCAATAAAATAATATTTTCTATCACATCAATAACTTTTTCTTCTTTTTCAACCACATATTTCTCATCATATCACTATTTCAAAATTCATTTTTTCCCAAATAATGCCTATTAAACACACTCTGAATAAAAGTTACAAATTAATACAGTTGGGTTAAAGAAACAGATTGAACTAGTTTTATAAAGAACTATTATTCCAACTTTAAAAAAAAAAAAAAAAAAAAATAAACTAATTAATTAATTAAAAAAACACTAGTGAACAGCACAATCAACAAAAAAAAAATTGAAAAATGAAAATGAAACTCATTACAGAAACCGAAAGCAATTACAAAGGGGATAAGACAGAATTCGCACGATTTAGTGCAGTATTGCACGCAATAGAGGTAAGGTTAACTATGAAAATTTACGCATAATGTGATAATCCTTTTAAAGAAAACATTCACGGTGGTAAAAAATAATGGAGATTTAAGGGTGTTTTTGTTACCAATTTTACATAAAGAAAGTGTAAGATTTGTCTATTTTAGAAAAATGTATGTAAATCGTAATTGCGCACATGGGCACTTAACTCTTGTATTGCTAATATTATTAAATTTATTTAATCAAATTACCAAAAGCATCAGTTAATGCACTTCAAATATAAATAATATTTGTGATTTGAGTAGTCATAGTAAAATGATTAGAAACATTGGATCACATTGCCAATAATTGGTTTAAAAATTAGGATTTTTTTCTTTTTCTTTTTTTTAAAATTTATTATTATTAAATTTATTTAATCAAATTACCAAAAGCATCAGTTAATGCACTTCAAATCTAAATAATATTTGTGATTTGAGTAGTCATAGTAAAATGATTAGAAACATTGGATCACATTGCCAATAATTGGTTTAAAAATTAGGATTTTTTTTTTCTTTTTTCATTTTTTCTTTCCCCCCCCCCCCCCCCCCCCCCCCCCCCCCTTACAAAATTGAAAATGTCTCAAGTATCCTATATTGAAATGACATTGTTATCATTTTTCCAAAAAGAAGACATTGGTACTGTAAATATTATGTCCTAATTCCAATCGATTTTAGATGTAAATACTTTTAGTATGATTGATACATTTTATTTTTGACAGATCTATTATTTATTTGAATTATTATTCTAATATGTTAAATTAATAGAATTCGTAAATTCGCTTATTACTAACTTGTTAATCACAAAAAAAGTTGTAATTGTGAAATACAAGTACATATAACTAAATCTTAAATTATCCATGATAATAAGTAATAATGAGATAAATATATCACTGTTATAGATAGATCAGTGCGTGTGGCATTTGTCACTTATTAAGTGAGTAGTTGATCTCATAAATTAAAATATAATGAGTTCAAATGGACGCGTTGACGTTTTGTTTCGAGAACAAAACATTGAAGACTCTAAAAAGATATTTCACATGGATAACTATATGCGTATCAGTGGTTAATATATAACGTTTTTGATGATGTTATATGTTGCTCTGCCAAAAGTCGTTAATACGATATTGTTCGACTATGTCAAAAATCATATTAAGGTTGTAAATGATAAATAAAAGATTTGTCACTCTTAGATTGTAAGAGTGTGTGGTCTACATTTCATCCACTTAAATTTATATCGAATTCATTGATCAAAATGAGTTCATAAGTTGAAAAGAGTTTCAATGATTATTGACTTAAGAGCGAGAGGAAAGATATAATCGATTAATCGAGATTAATACATCTTCATATCTTATATTAATCAGATCATATCGACGAATGGGTAATATTTTCATGATAAATGAACAAATTTGATTTTGTCACATCACTTGACATTTTTCGCCACAAGTATTACCTTGATACATTGCTAAATGTCAATAATAAATATGAATTAATTTATATATGTGAATTAATGATAAAATAAAGTGAAAGTTTTAATTTATCTTATTTTGATTATATCAAAATAATGCACGTCGTCTGACATCGTGATAGGAAATTGATCGGCACAAAAGGGGGTTACAAAAATATATTCCTTACTCCACTAAAAATGTCTTTCAAGTAGTACAATGTAAGTAAGGGTCATTACCCGCAGATGATTGATTCTACTACGTTAATTGCACAAAATAAAATGAACGGTGAAAGCATGTAAATGGGGTGGGGTGGGGTGGGGTGGGGTGGGGGGGGGATTTGATTTGTTAAATAAAGAACACAACAAACTACAAATAGAAATGACGAAATGCTTGAAATGCAATAAAAATTAAATAACGAAAGTGAAAGGTCAACGGAAGAGAGAGCGTGATCGGGGGATAATTCTTTACTGCGAGAATGATTTTTCAATCCAATTTTACAAAAGATTTTCGTTCAAATGATTAACAACAATTCGAGAATAATCACAAGCTCGATTACCTCAAACTCTCCTTAGATTATAGTTGAATAAAATAAGCTCTTTACCCAACCCTAATAATCAAACAACCTAAGATAAGATCGCTAGATTAAATTTAACGAAAACATTTAAACAAGAGTCGAATTGAATTAAGTACAAACACACAAGCTCGGTTTGTTAACTTAAGCGATAATTCACCTACATTTAATAGAAAATTTCACATAATCCATCAAAATATAGTTGCTATTAGGGTTTGGTCAAATTAGCAATTACGGACTAAAAATCCCAAATTAGCAAATATCGAAACAACCCAATCATCTAGTAGCGCTCCTAAACAATTGAAAAGAACAATATAAACAATAAATTCAATGGATTCGTCACATTAATCAAAAGAACTATATAGCACAAAACTATTGGAATCTCATTTCTCGGGTCAAAAATTACCCTCAATCACATTTAGGTTTAGCTATCCATAAAGTAATTACAAATAGTCAATAAAAACTTACAACCCATAAATGAAAAATAGATTAAAGAAAGAAAAACTTATTGATAATGAGAATGGTTGAGAAATCTTCAAAATCAATGGGTCTTCTTCTCCAAGCTATTCAACCATTGTTGAGCTCCAAGCTTTCCCAAAATTTCCAAAGAAATCAAAAGAAAAAGGAAGAAAGAAGAAATGAGATTTTCTCCTAACTTAGGGTTCTTGAGAGTGAATAATGAATGAAAAGTGGCTCCCAAAATCCTCATAAATGACCCAAAATCGTGATTTTTAATTGCAAAAAGGGTCCCAAACAATTTAAGTAAGCCAAATGAGCCCTAATCCCGTGCGGGGCGCCGCTGCGCTCCTATAATGGCGTTGCGGCTCCCCCTTTTCAGACGCGGGCGCACTGTAGCGCTTGAACACATGGTGCCGCGGCGCTACAGTAACTTTTTTTTTTTAAAAATCGAAACCCAAGTCCTCTTTTTGCACTTATGATCTTTTCTTCATTTCTTCTTCCGTTTTCTTCTCTAAATTGAGATTTAGCATTGAAATACCTACAAAAATAGAATTAAACTATATTAGGTAGCAAAATGTTAATGAAAACTCACAAATATCTAAATTTAACGGTCCAAATAAGTGTGAAAAACCCACACTTATCAAAAATCAAACGGGTCATATGCACAAGGCAAGAACTAGAAAAAATGATGTTAAGAATTAATTAATGAAAAAATGATATTAAGAATTAATTAATGACAAGTGCGGAATATTTGTAGAATTATTTAATTGTGTTGTTCATAAATGAGTTAAAGTTAATTAAATTAATTAACTTATGTGTCAATTTTAATTAATTAGAAAAATAATTCAAGATTTCAAATCACGGACCAAAATGTTACAAATCTTTCCTTGATGTCCAAGCTTAAAACCCCAAACATGTATTCCTTGTGGTGCGACAAGTGATTGCACACCAAAAAAAATTCCAAAATCATTTCCAAGAGAGATCTACCGGAGCAAGATTAAAATTATGCTCTAGTCGTCCCCTAGAGCTATACTTGTAGGTTCTGGCTGCACTCTCGTGTTTTGTCTAGAAAATGTATTTTTGCCTTTTTGTTATGCAATTCTTGAACTTTCATTATTAGTGCAATCTAGTCCAAGAGTTTAAGAGGCTACCAAAGTGAATCAGTGGAACCTTTATAATTTATGCTCCAATCAGTTGTTCCGATCAGTATTGCTCCTTCAACTGTGACTACATCAGCTCTGACTCCATCACAGATTGCCATTCCTATCTCTTGTGCTTACCTTGATCACTTGGCTCACGACATGCTCCAGCGATCGCTTGTATCAGTTGACTTTGAGGATACAACTACAGTGGTCAGACATTTACCAGGTCCTACACCTTGCCGCACTAATGCTCCTATTTGTCAACGGAACATAGATGTTCCTAATCCTTCTCTGCATTCTGAGCAGTCAAATACAGAGAATACATCACAGATTGAGGTACACGAGCATGACATATTCTGTAGATCTTCTGCTGAGGATTTGGTTGGTATGACAAGACGGACAGAGGATGACAGTTTCTTCCAAGTTACACGGAAGAAACACTTGCAGGCTACTGATACTCCACATCCAAGCAAGAGGGTCACTAGGAGTCAGTCACATGACACCTCCTCACATTCCTCGTCAATAAGAGTGTCATCATATAGAATGTGAGATGTATAGCTAGTATAGCTACTCGCAGGCACCTGAAGAGACTGATTCAACTTCATCAGGTTTATCTCTTGGTTATACTGGTGCCTTTTGTTCTTTAGCACATGTTTGCATATATTCGACGATATCTGCGTTTTGATACTGGAATTCAGAATGAGTCAAACAAGATCTGATTTTTTTTTGGAATGTGGGGACTACTGTTACTGTTATTTAGGATCATCCTCAATTTCTTCATGTTAGAGTTGAGGATCCCGGACTATCGTGTCCCATCATCTAACCCCTGCCTATGCCTCATGTGATGTTACTACCAGGAGGATGGTGTGAATCCACATAGCAACGGTGACTACAAAATCCACATGAAATTAAAACCCGACCCAAGAAAGTTGTTCGTCAAAATCCCGCAAGCGTTTCATTGTACAAGTAATAATTGTGATGAGAGAGTTATCATCCCACAGGGAATAAGGTTCACTTCTAGTGTATTTGATATATTTAAATTCGTAATTGTAACTAAGAGAATATTCGTGAAATTGTGATTAAATTTAGAAAATCTATGAAAACTTGGTTTAAAGATCAAGTGCGTGAATGTATTGGATTTTCGACTCTACTGATCAATTCTTAGTTCTACTCTTCAACTTGTGCTAATTTTCTCAATTCATGTAATTGTGACAATAATTCCACTTTTGTTTATTATTCTTTCCCAAGATACAATGAACCTATGGTTACCACGAGACGATCATATTCCTAATTCAAATTCATATGGCAAATACGCATTAACATTTAGGATTATCATACATGATCGCACACACCACAAATATTATTCTTAATATTTATTGCCCATGTGTCCCAATAATAATGTTCTACCTGCCGTGAGTTTTTCAACACTACGAATAAGCAACTTTATTGTCCTAATGGTGTGCAAACATTAAAACAATATAATTATGCATATTAATGGAATCACAATACAAGAATTAATAATAAAAACATCAAGTCTCGAATTAAAACTAAAAATCAACCAGTTTCATCATCCATCCAATACAAAAGATTTAGCCTAGTATATTCATGTAGAAATTACAAAGAAAATAAAAGAAAGACATCACCCGAATCATAAAATGATGAAGAAAATTTGGAAATTTTCAACTTTGCCTTCAAATCCGGATCCAAGCGATGAATTTTCCCTTCCTCGATGTACAATTCTCTCTTTTTTCTCAAAAATAGGCTTACAATCTCTAAAATTAGGCCCTCCTTCTTTTTCGACGGCTCTTGAGATAAATAGGTCTAATCAAAATCATCCAAAAATATTTCCAAAAACAAAATAAGGAAACTGGAACTTTTCCCTGGTTCTAACCATGCGTGCACATGGTTTTATATATGCGTATGCACAATGCAATCCAAATGGCTTCAGTTGAGGATTTTTAGCACCTTGCGTATGCACGGCCTACAGGCCTATGCGTACGCATGGTACAAATTTTCTGAACTTTTTCTTGTACGTGTTTTCATTTTTTTTCCAAAATTCCTCATCTTGTTGACTTCTCATCAATTCCAATTGACTTTTGACATTCCCAAATCATCATTTAGCACTCCGACTCAGCTTTTGAAGTATTGCATTTCAGTCTTTGAACTTTGCATTTGATGTGAATGAGTTCTTTTTCACACTCATTTTCGTTGTTTCTGTACCTTTCGTTGATTGTTACCTACAAACAATATATAGATAGGATTAAGCAATGTTTCATCAAGTTCAACAACAGATAATCAATTTTAAGTGCTCAAATGAGTGTGTAAAATACCCTTATCAAAAGTCTAAACAAACAAAGTTTATGAATTTTGACTCGAAAATTTATGGATTAAACAACCCACATAATCAATATATTATGTAGACTTTTTAGTCACACAATTTGATGAACCTAACTCGAAAAGTTTAAAGTTCAACCGGGAAATTAATGAATCAAGAAATCAAAGCAATTATGAAAATACCCTGACCCTGTGATTACATAACAAATGAATCTCACTTGATTGTTGAATGCCACAAAGATTACGAATCTTTGATAAGTCGAAATTGTTCATGGAAGAACGAGGAGAAAGCAATAATCTTGCCTCTTGAATTAAATTCTCAATTATCAAAGTCTTCCAATGAAAGAAATTAAAAAAACCTATTTATACTAAACCTTATATACTAGTTAAAAACGGAAATAATTCGAAAAAGATTACAGAATAACAAAAGAGAGCTCTAGTTCTAATCAAATAAGGTAACTCGCGAGAAAAAAAATCTACTCATATTACTATGCAACCGCAGTGTTATTCTATGCGGTCGCATAGAACATCACTTTGCTACCTTGGAATTCTCTGCATATTACCATGCGGTTGCATGGTTGGGAATACAATGTGGCCACATGGTACTCCAACTAGCCTTGATTCCTTTGCTTGTAACAAATTCTTCCAAACGGTTTCGGCTCTTGACCCCAACATGAAAATTATTCCTAAGCTTATCAACTTCGCCTCTCTTGACCCCATATCTTGAACTAGTATTTTGCATGGCTATATTCACTCTTTGAGAACTCGAACTTGCCGTTATCCTCTCTACAACAAACATCAAACCTTCAATCGCTTGTGGCCTATCCTAGATCACATCAAAGGGACTTGTGGGCGAGACTTCACCACATTTCCCTCTCTATGGAGGATCCTTGGCTAGTTGAGGGAGACTTTAATGTTATTGCACATGATGGTGAGCGCACTAGTCACAACACTCATGATCAGGGTTCTACTACTTTCTCTGATATGATGTTGGATTGTGGGTTGGAGAATGCTGGTTTCTGTGGGAGACAGTTTACTCGGACTAATGGTCGGGTCATGAAAAGATTGGATAGAGTTTTGATCAACTCTACAGCTGTAACTTTTTGTCGATAGCTTACTGTGAGGCATTTGAATCGGACTTTATCTGATCATTCTCCTTTGCTTCTACAGTGGACATCTTATGATGATTTGGGGCCCATGCCCTTTCGATTCGTCAATGTATGAACTGAGCACCATGATTTCTCAGCCTTCGTCTCTTAAAAGTGGTCACTCCCAACTCATCTTACGAGGATGGCTGCTCTCTGGGAGAAGTTTTTCAGGCTGAATCAGGGTCCGTGTTGGTGGAATTGTTGGGTATTCAGCGGTATTTTCCAGCCGGTGAGGAGGCGCTAAGAAGATGGTCGACCAGGTAGAGGTTGATTTTGAGAGTGACCCTACACCAGAACATCGTGATTTATTGCATTGGGCATATACTGATCTAAATTGGACTTTCTCTATTGAGGAGGGCTTATGGAAGCAGAAGGTCGGTTCACGTTAGGTGTGTGAGGAGTACTACAACACCCGATACTTTCATGCGATGGTTCAGGAGGTCGAACCAAATCACGTACCAAGACTATCAGAACTCAGGCAGGAGAAGTTTTATCTTTTACTGCTGACATTAAGAGGTCGGCTATATCATTTTTTCAGGACCTATTATATGTTTTTTCATAGCCCCTAGATCTCATCCGTCCCAACATCATACCCAGGCTGTTGACGGAGGCTGATAATACAGCACTCAACTGTTTCCCTTTGATTGATAAGGTGCATGAGGTAGTCTTCAATATTGGTGCTGATAATATCGCAGGCCCAGCTGAATTTTAATCACTATTCTTCCAGCATTGTTGGGATATCATACAGGAGGATGTTTATAGTATGCTCATTGATTTCTTTGAGGGTGGCCATCTGCCTCATGCTTTCGCCGTAACCTCCATTGTTTTGCTCTAAAAAAGAGAGAATGATTGTTAATGGATATATTTCAGACCTATCAGCCTTTGTATGGTGTTCAATAAACTAATCACTAAGCTATTGAACACCAGATTTAGTTCACTGTTGCCCCGTATTATCTCTCCTTAGTAGAGTGGTTTTATCTCCGATCGTCTTATAGGCAGTGATCTAAAAAGCGTAATGCGTGGCGATGCATGGAGGCCAAACTATGAGTTAGATGAGTTTAGGCGAGGCAAATGCGTAAAAAAACGTTTTCTTATTTTAATATTATTTTAATTTTTAAACAATCAAAAAATTATTTAATAATAAAAAATAATATCTATAAAACATTTAAAATATATTTATAGGAACTTTATACATTTTTTTCAAAATTTTCAACAAGAGGATAAGTTTCAAATGTAAATACTAAATGGTAAATAGATAGGAATTTTTGAAAGTTTTCCATTGTTCAAGGTTTCAAGGGATTGTTTTGCATTTAGGACAGACGAAGTAAAGAAATCAGTCTTTAAGTTTTAATTGTAAAAATAGAAATAAAAAAGAGCTAATAAGCGTGCATAATCACGCCTAGGCGCGCATTAGCGGTCGACGATTGACATTGACAGCTAAATAAGGCGCCAAGCCATTTGGTTTGGCGTTTCCACCACGCATCGCGCTTAGGCGGCACCAAATTTTAGAACAGTGCTTATAGGGGATAATGTATTATTAACTCAGGAACTCCTCCGCACTCTGGACGATAAAGTACGAGGGGAGAATGCTATGCTAAAGCTTAACATGACTAAGGCATACGACTGCATGAATTGGGGATTCATTTATTCTGTATTGGAGGCGTTTAGATTTGATCAGTTGTGGATTGACAAGATCAGACGATGTAATTTAGAATGTCAGTTCTTAGTGCTTCTGAATGGCCATCCATGTGGTTTCTTTCCATGCTCACTTGGGCTCAGACAAGGTGATCCCATCTCACCTTCTCACTCAGAGGTTTCAGGCCTATCCCAGTATGTAATATCGGCATGGAGATAGCACTCTTGTCTCACACATTTCTTTTGCTGACGACATGATCATATTCGCCAATGGCCAGAAACAATCTATCAGGAGGGTCCTCGACTGTTTGGAGCATTACGAGGGAGTTTTTGGCCAGTAGGTAAATAGAGAGGAGCAATCTTATACTACCTAGACGGGCATCAGATATTCAGATCAGGAGACTTGTGTTCTTGACTGGGTTTACCATCAGCAACAGCCATTTACTTATTTGTGAGTCCCTTGTTTAAGGGGGCCAAGAAGAGTTTTTTTTATATGATGACATCATCATAAAAGTCAGGAGTAGGATATCAGGTTGGGCTTCACAACTACTGTCACTTGGGGGTCGAATTACTCTGTTGAGATTAGTATTATCATCTCTATCACTTTATCTTTTTCAGATTATGCGATCTCTCAAGGCTGTACAGAAAAAGTTGGAGAGCATCTCTGTACGATTTGTATTGATTACTGTGGAGCCCCATTTTGCCAAATTGCTATTTCATTCTTCTGCTGGATATTATGGTAGGATCCCAATCCAATAGATGTAGTCATTTAGAGGAGGATTGGGTGTCAGTTGGCTTCTCGATGTCAATGTTGCTTTGAGATTGAGACCATCGGTCATATTTTCACTGGCTGCTGCATCTCCGATCAGGTATGGTAGCACTTTGGGGACATTTTTTAGATACAAAGGTTCTAGAGATGGAGGTATTCTAGACAGTATGTTCGTTGTGGACACATTCAGACTATCATTCATCTACTAATATTCTGATTTTATCTGGACCGGAGGAATGATGCGAAGCATAGGAAAATCTGCATGGTGGCTAGACGGATCATTTAGAGGATATACCGCATGGTCTCTTTTCTTCATATGGGAGGACTTTTTAGAGCCGTGCATTGTGCGAGGAGACTTGACACTTGCACCTCTCTTTGATATTTCTATGACTCTCCCTCTTCTACCACCACCTATTATGGTTGTTTGGCGCACCCCACCAGTGGGATCTTACAAGATCAACACTAATGGATGTATCAATGATGAATTTGCAAGTGGTGGGGACGTCATTAGGAACCATAGGACACTGCATTAGGGCATTCTCAGAATCGTATGGCCCATGTTTGATTTTGGAAGTCGAGCTCAGAGCTATACTGGATGAGATTCTATTGGCCAAAGGAATTGAAATATAGCTGTTTGGGTTGAGGCAGATTCGACCAAGGCTATTCACTGCATCACCAGGGACGGAGGACCATGGAAGATTCAGGGCACTCTTAGAGAGATCAGAAACCTCATCTCTTTAATAGTTAGAACATGTCTAGTCAACCCTAGATCACTCGATCTAATTATTAGTCTTTGTTTTTTTCATTAAAGGCAAAAGCTTAAACTCTTGGAATATATAAGATCACGAAAGCTAATAAATTTGTAATATTTTTCTCTGACTTGTCGTATATGTATTTTCCCCGTCCAAGATCCGATAATTAAGTACAAGCATAAATGACCATTTTCCCTTCTAATTATTCTCACTAATTTAAGTATTATTTTCTTTAAAGGTCCTGCGAACTAATTATAGATGTCGAAATTTAGCCGTCGATAAACAATGACTCAAATTTTAACCGTTCAACAGAAAATACTTAAATAGTCACTCTACCCATTTTTAAGGATGATGGTTCCCAATACGAATTCATGTTCTCTACTTTGCTCATTCTCAAACTCTCAACTTATTGGGATATTTGATCAATCAAATTGATCTCACTCATTGATGAATCAAAGAATCATTAAAATCACGAAAAGATATACATAATCATGTAAAGGGATTTAGATGAAACACACAACGATCTAATGAAATTTAATTATTTGAATAGTTATGCTATAGAATTAAACTTAACATGTGATCCGTTCAATACATATCAAGTGTACTAGCGCCACATTTAATTATTTCTATGATAAGAACAAATGACAAACCTAAATAGTGAATAGGTCAACACTACAACATTGTAGTACAAGATGTTAACCTTTATACATTAGTTGTGAACAAATTATTTATGATCAAAATATAAGCTGTGTCACACCGTACTTCTCAATGTAAGTACTCAATTTATATTATCACAAGTAGGGGTGTCAACGAGTCGGGCCGAGCCGGGCCCGAGCCCAGGAAAAAAAGTCGGGCTCGGCTCGAGCTTTTTTTGGCCTGAGCCGAGCCGAGCCCGGGATTTCACGGGATTTCACGAGTCGGGGCGAGCCCGGGCCGAGCTGGCTCGGGTTTTTTGTTTTTTTTTTCATTTTTTTTTTTTTTTTGGTAAACTATAAATTTTTTTTACTACCTACACTAGTCTCAATGAACTCTTGAAAAAATTATGAATTCACCTATAAATTTATTTTTATGAAAAATGTTTGATTACAAATGAGTTTCGAGAATAATAAATTTAAATACGATCAGTTAACAAAGAAAATGGATTGAATTTATTTTAAATACAATAACCAAACTCGACTCGAATTATTTTTTTATTTTTTATTTTTTTGTAAAATTTTTATTTTTTACTTAAAAAATTTATAAATTAAATGAATTCTAAAAGTTAAAACTTAAAACCCTCCTCCTTTATCCGGGCTTGGGACCGGCTACAATTATGTAGGCGGAGTTAAAATTGTACACGAATAAAATATTACGTGTACAATTATTCTTGAAAAAAATTTAAAAATTACGTATTTTTTTGAAACTAATCAATTTAAAAACTTACAATATCTTATGTTTGAATCTGCTGCAACTATTCGGCCATTATACTGTCAACTTGTTCTTGAAGACGTAATTCCGCACATTCCCAATCCTTCAAACATATTAAAGCCTCCAATATATCTTCTTTTAGTCTTGATCGTTCGTCACATAAAATTCGACCACCTAAACTAAATGCAGCTTCCGATGCTACCGTAGACACCGGAGGTGTTAGTAGATCGCGAGCAATTTTTGATACAATCGGATATTGCCTTTCGTTATACCTCCACCATGATAAAAGACTAAATTCCTGTAGTTCTTGTGGTTGTAACATACTTCGAATGTCCACATGCATATATCTAGCTAACTCAGAGGGAATTTCAAAATTTGTACCACTGACATCTAATGCTCTATAGGTTGACGAACTAGAACTAAATGAGGGAGCACTAATATTGCTCTCTAAAAAACTCCATAAACTGTCTGCATTTGTTGAAGTATTCATTGAAAAAGAACTGTGGGAAGTAGAACTACGCTGACCATCTTTTTCAGTGTAATAGTTATACATGTCACATAACATAGATTCTATAGGCGCATGTGATAATTCTATATTCATGAAATTTGAAATTCCTTTTATAATAGTTTGTGTGCCAGCTAAATTAAGTCGATGGTCCATCACCGAAGCTAATAAAAATAAAGAGGGTAACTCCTCCCAATATTTACGAAATTTTTCCTCCATAGAATAAATTACATCAACAAAAATGGGCAAATTCCTATGTTTATGAAATGCTTGTGAAATATAGAAAAAATGGTGTAAAACAAGTGAAGACGTAGGGTAATAAACACCGCTACATTCCTTTGTGGCATCAAAAAAAGGTTTTAAGAATTTTTTCACGATAAATGCGAGAGACCATTCCCAATCTTCGAAATTATGTGCGGATCCATATGTATGTCGACCATTATAATACATTGAAATAACTTTATCATACATTTCACACGAGTGTAACATAAGATATGTAGAGTTCCATCTATGTGATACATCAGTGACAAATGATTTCTCTTGTAATCCATGTTCTGCACATAAACTGTTAAATGCTTGTTTTCTTGCTGGTGAATTAGAGATAAAATTAATTGCTTGCCTAATTTTATCTAAAGGTGATTTTATATGTGCCAATCCATCTTTTACAATCAAATTGATAATGTGACATACATAACGTTGATGAAAAAATAAACCTCCAAATATAGGATTCATATCTTCAATAAATTTGTCGACAACAACTTTATTTACACTAGCATTATCAAAAGTAAAACTTCGAACCATTTCTTGCAAACCATATTCTTGTATAATATCTTTTAAAACCATGTATATGTTAGTCGCATTATGAGGATAATCTACACATCTGAATGCAATAATCTTTTATGCATAATCCATAGATGATCAATGTAATGAGCTGTAGCAGCAATATAACCTTTTTTATTAATACCGGTCCATAAATCATAGGTAAATGATATAACACAATTATAAGTTTTTAGACTTTCAATAGCAGTTTGTTTTCGTTTATTATATAATTTTACAGCATCCGAACGAAAAGTATTTCTACAATAAGAACGATACCTGGGTTGGAGATAATTCTGCACAAGACGAGTAAAGTGTTCTGACTCGATCATCATTAGCGGCATTTCTGCTGCAGCAACGTATACAGCCATTCCTTCATAAAATCTTTCCTGTGAATATACAAAAGTGGAAAGAGTAGAATTGGAACCGGTAAATGTTAGTTTGGTCTGTTTCGGGTCAAGATCGGTTGGTTTCGCTTTGCAACTTCTTAATATATGCCTATTTAAATGCGATGTGCTTGAACTGGGCTTCCAACTAAGTTCTTCACCACAATAATTGCAAACCGCTTTCCAAATATCAACTCCATTTTCAACCCCAACTTTTTTGCGACTCATATGTTGCCAACATTCCGCAGAATCTTTTTTCGACCTTTTAACCTCGACTACTTCCTCCTCTTCGATATCTTCCAAATTAATTGGAACATTTTGAAATGCATCGTACCCCAATGGAGTGCTCGAACTACCTTTAAACTGATTAATTTCATCGCTAGTAAAATTCATGTATAAGTATTATACTTATAGTAAGGAATATTTAATAATAGAATAAAAGAAACTGAATAACAGAACAAAATGTTTAAATTGAAAATCAAACTTAAGAACTTGGAGAGTAGAATACTGAATATTGCGTAGAGAGATTAGAGATAGAATGAAAATCAAACTTAAGAAATTGGAGAGTAAAATACTGAATATTTCGTAGAAAGATTAGAGATAGAGAATGATAGATTGATATGAAATTGTAAAACTATTCTCGTATTTATAGACAAAAAAATATATCCGTTTTAATTTTGAAATTCAAATTTTCAAATTTCAAATTCAAAATTTGAAAAAAGTCACGTTCAAACTAGCTATCTGCGCACGACAGGCATCTATGAATTATAGCTGCCTGCTGTGCAGGCAGCTATATTGTATGTTTTTTTATTTTTTTTTATTTATTTATTTTTAATTGAATTTCACGGGCCATTTCTGGCCCGTGACACGGGCCGGCGCTCCAAAATGGAGCTCGGCCCGAGCCTTGGCTCGGTTGCACCGATCCCGAGCCGGGCCTGGCTCGGGCTTTTTTCGAGCCGAGCCGAGCCGAGTTTTCGAGCTTTTTTGCCACCCCTAATCACAAGTGATTATACGCAATTTAATTTGCATACTCAAAAATAAGTAAATAGAGCATATTTGTTCTTGATTAAAATTTGATTTTAATTTAAGTCAAAGTCAAACAATCACTATCAACCACATTTTTCATGGATCCTACAGCTTTTTAACCACACATTTCAAAAATTTCTATCACAATTTATTAAAAATCTGATTTTAATCCCTACCAAACACTCTCATAATAAATAAGTAAAATCACAATTTATTTATGGGAAATGCCAAAGTGCTCTAATTTTTATAGCCCTATTACAATTGTGGGACCCGTGATTATTTTAATCACGAGCCCACTCCCTACATATGAGATGGTTGTCAATAATATTGTCAAATGTGATGTACGTGTAGCTCTTTTCTTTATTTATTAGATTACCCAATAATGCCATGGACTTCAACAGGAAAACTTGGTGAGTCTTGCCAAATGTAGTTCATATATGGCCGTATGGCCGTATGTGAATAAGAAATAAAAGATTGACTTTTAAGGCAATTGGAGAATTTGTAATTTCATTATAATTTAATAGAAAATCATTAATTCAAATAGGCTTGAGTTAACATAACTTGACATGGGATGAGCTAAGAAAAGTTATACAATGCAGTTTACACCGAAAGCTATTCTTAAATAAACTTGTGAGAACAAATATGTTTTGTTAAACTTTTAAGTTATTTTATTTCGGCTTTTTCAGATTGTAAAGCTTTAAGTTACTTATTTTTGGATTTTTTTTTGTTCAATAAGTAAGGGTTGTCGTCCAATTGTCCAGATAAACGCCCCCCCCCCCCCCCCCCCCCCCCAAATCCCAAAAATGTTTGAATGTTTATTAATAATGATAATTTTTACTTTGTTCATTATATAAAAAATCCGGTTAAACTTGGTCGATTTGAAATCATTGGCTAAACCGACGCATTAATAATATTAATATTTATTTTTAACTGTTTATATGTTTCTCAAGATTACGTTCAAATTTCAAAAAATTGTTGGCCTCTACCATAGTAATTGAGTTAATTATTACAAAAAAAATAATATTGTTTTGAGTAATGATATGGTATTTCATTCAATTTTGAATTTTAGTGAATTTTTTTTTTTTTTTTGTTATTAATAGTTCGTGATATTTATTATTTATCGATAATTGTTATTGTTTAATTGTATGTTCAAAATGAATAAGGATACATAAAATCGTAATTAATCAGGTGATTAAGTTGTCGATTCGAAAGATGATAACTTATATTTATCGGGATCAACTTTATCTAGGGTTTTGTAATGTTTTTCATATGTCAATTTATTTAATGCTCGACACCCAATCCTTTTTTGAAGTTAATTTGGTCTCCCGTTAGACATATTAGGAAGAAGTCAATGAAACTATCAAATATCATTTCTTTGACCCAAAAATAGACTTTGACAAAGCCCACATTGGCTCCCCAACCACTACTTGTACATGGCTTAATTGGATTTAGTTGAACCCTTCATTAAATAATGTCTCTGTCAACTTCTAATGTGACTTCTTTCTAACTAACCACATTGGCCCCATACCCCTACCCCTACCTCCACCACCCCACTCCAGTCCTCTCTTATTTTATTTTATTTTTACAATTTTTTATGTTTGACTATCATATATTTTGAGGGAAAATTTTATCTATGATTAGTAATTTTTAGTGAAATCTCAATTGGGTCATTAAACTTTAATGTATCTCAATTGGGTCCCTAAACTTCAGTTTAATTTAAAATTGAATCATTGAACATTTAATTTAGTTTCAAATTTTGTCATTCTATCATCTATCATATTCCAAATTGTAGAAAATTACTCAATTGGTAGTGATGTACATTCACGTATAATGTCAATATTAGTATTTAAATTAAAGACATTATCACAACCTTCATTTTACTCTTTTCATTTCCAAGGCGTCACATACGATTATATGGATCGACTAAGTATTTTTTTTGTCAATTTTGAGAACTATAAGTGACAAAATGTAAATGTAAATTAAAGTTCGGTAGTTCAATTTTGACAACTTAAAATTTAATAACCGAATTGAAATTTCAATTAAAGTTCAATAACCGCATATGAAATTTACTATATTATATGTTGGACAATCCAATTGGTCCATTTGCATCATATCTTTAAGGAGAAAATGTGAAGTATGATAGACTTTTGAGAATGCTAATCTACAAAATTTCAACAATTTGTGGTTACAAGCATACTTAAATGGGTTCCGTATTTGATATTTGGTCAATGGTTGTCTTTGACAACTAGATTCTTCGACCAACAAATTTAGGACAACGAACAAAATTAAACATAATCATATGCGAAATTTAAAGAAATAGTTGATAAGTTTTAATAAAACATATTAGACTTTAACAAAAATTAAATAGAATAATATGTGAATTTCAAAGTAATAATTGATAGGTTGTAATAAATATGATAAGACTTCGACACGTTTTTCATTCTTGGTCTAGCCCCCATTTGGCTCCCATTATTTCAGATTTTAATGTGTGGAATAATTTATTTATTTATTTATTTTTTTAGAATGAGTGATTGAAAAAGAAAGAAATTTTTCGATTTACGCGTAATATTATTTTATGGAATTGGGGTGGAAAGAAAACGAATTGCATGAAATTGAATTGTCAATAATTTGTTTTACTGAGAATTGTAATTAATTATATTTTATTGGTATAATTTTCCACCTGAAAAAATGTTTAAAGTTTGGTATTTGTTTGGTCTTGTTTTTCATGGAAATTGTTCATTAGAGGGATAATTTTTTTTTTTACAATTGACTTTAGAATTTGTTCCAATTGTCAATATATATATATATATATATATATCGAATATCATTCGTTTGACTTTGTTTTACATGAAATTTGTATATCAAATGGATAATTTATTTATTTATTTTTTTTTAAATAATTAAGTCTAGAATTTGTTCCTATTGTTAAAAAAAAATAAAAATGGAATCGCATTTCCCACCAAAGTTTCCCACCAAAGTGGTGGGAAAATGTGGGCATATGAGCAAAACCAACAAAATGAATTCCTTGAAAAAAATGTGGTATCAAACAGTAAAAATAAAAAAAATTGAAAAATATTTTCTTAATTCTAGGAAAAAACAAGAGTTATCTAACAGGGCTTAGATTCTTGTAAAGAAATTGAGAATAAAAAACTGCCCACGTTATTGAATTTCTACAAGGTCGATTGACAAAATAAAATATTTTGAGTAATTTTGCACGAAAACTTGAATAAAATGTTGTAATTTGTTGATTCTCCATTTATTATATTTTCTAATAAAATAGTAATAAATATAGAAATAATACAAAAGTAGAAGTTGAAATTAATTATTAAAAAAAAAAAAAAAAAAAACCTAAGAAGCTATGGTCAAGTTGTCGTCGAGTATGTCGAATACACGTATTCAACCAATTCAATTATGCTGTTGAGTAGAACAGAGTATGTGTAACTATTCAACCAATTCAATCCTTATTATTTTTATTTTTATTAATTAAAGATTAAGCTATTGTTTGAGGCGCTTTATCTAAAAATTCATTTTTTTTCTCAAATATATTTTTAATAAAATAATTTCACACGTAAACTTAAATTTTTTTCATACTTTTTAATTATACATTCTTTAAAAAAAATCATTATTACAAAATATATTCTAAAAAGTTCAAACGGAGGTTAAAATAAATACACACCTATTTTATTTATTTTTTAGCATAAACCAATGACTTCATTCAAGAAATGTCTTCTAGCCTAAGAAATACTTTCACCGTCTTATAAAAATAAATTTGCTTTTCTTTTCGTCCGAAATTATATGTTACTTTTCTTGTTGAGAGAATAATAAATCTCTTAATTTTCTAATATATAATTATTTAATGTGCCGTATTATCAACAAATATGAACTACACCTATTTAAGTCATTATATATCTTAGGGATTATTAGAAAAAATTATATTTTTAACTTGTGAAATTTCATTCTGACAGAGTTTTCAACACCTATTTTCTTAATTATATTTCTGAATTTGGATGAAATTGAAAATAAATTTATCTTTGTAGGATGAAGTCGGAAGGGAGTAAAATATTTTACGAGAGACATAAATTTGTTCCATGTGCGAAAAAGAGTGAATTTTGATACTATAAATCTCCCTCGATTTCATGAAGAGACGGGTTCTTTATAGCTTATTTTGATACTATAAAGTAATTACTTTATAAAAAGCAATCTTTTATTGAAATTGAGAAAATAATAATAATAATAATAATAATAATAACATATCTAAAGCCAAGCATGCTCAAATTTTGTTTTAGTCCTCAGTTTTGAATATAATATTCTTATGTGAAACCGCGTACAGGCGCAGCATTGGATATCTGAAAATCTGTAGACTTGTGATGTTCAAAGTCTTAATTCAATTCAAACATCCCCTAATTCCTTCCTCAAATTCTCCTCTTTTGTACACACGCCAATGACCCAATTACCAATAACCAATTTTTCAATAACTCAAGCTTTCCCAATAAGTGTAAACAAAATTTCATTCAAATCTTCATCAAATTCATTCTTATTTTTCTGGGATTTTTTTATTTCTTGTTAAGGATTCATGGTGTCAAAGAATTTTCTTGTTTTGGGATTCTTTTGCTTGTTTTCCTATGGCTTTTTAGCCACTGGAGCAGTTAAGAATTTGAATTTCAATGATTCAGGCATAGAATTTCCTGATCATTCTAGCTTCAATGCTGTTTCTTCCTCGGTAGATTCAGATTGTAGCTTCTCGGAATCGAAGAAAAAAACTACCTACTTGAATTTGACGCTTCCGGCGCCGGCCGACCAACAAAAGCAGGCAGTAAAGCTTCATCTGAAGCACAGATCAGATGGGCAAGAATTTAATGCCAAAGATTGTTTAACGGAGTCTACAGCAAAGGATTTGACTCGAATTCAGACATTGCACAAGAGAATTATAGAGAAAAAGAACCAGAACACCATTTCAAGACTAAAGAAAGATGGTGGTAAACATTTTTCCACGCCGTTGGCGGTTTCGCCGGCAGGCCTGCCGGAAAGTGGGTTCTCCGGGCAGCTGATGGCCACACTTGAATCAGGGGTCAGTCTTGGTTCAGGAGAGTACTTCATCGATGTCTTTGTGGGTACACCTCCTAAACATTTCTCTTTTTAATTCTTGATACTGGTAGTGATCTTAATTGGATTCAATGTGTTCCTTGTTATGATTGTTTTTTGAACAAACTGGCCCTTATTATGACCCCAACGATTCGATTTCGTTTAGAAATATAAGCTGTCGTGATCCACGGTGTCACCTAGTTTCGTCTCCTGATCCTCCACAGCAATGCAAGGCTGAGAATCAGAGTTGTCCTTATTATTATTGGTATGGAGATAGTTCTAACACAACTGGTGATTTTGCACTCGAAACTTTCACTGTTAATCTCACGACCGGAAATGGAAACACAGACTTTAGGAGAGTCGAAAATGTGATGTTTGGATGTGGTCATTGGAATAGAGGCCTATTTCATGGTGCTGCTGGATTGTTAGGGCTTGGAAGGGGGCCACTTTCGTTTTCCTCACAACTTCAGTCTTTTTATGGTCACTCGTTCTCTTATTGTCTCGTGGATCGGAATAGTAATGTGAGTGTTAGTAGCAAGTTGATTTTTGGGGAGGATAAAGACCTTTTGAGCCATCCCGAATTGAATTTCACTTCATTTGTTGCGGGGAAAGAAAATCCGGTTGATACATTCTACTATGTCGGGATAAAGTCGATTGTGGTTGGAGGAGAAGTGCTAAATATACCATCCGAGATGTGGGATTTGTCACCGGAAGGTGCTGGTGGTACTATTATTGATTCGGGGACTACATTGAGTTACTTTGTAGATCCAGCTTACAAGATTATTAAAGAGGCTTTTATAAAGAAGATCAAGGGATATCCGGTTGTGAAGGATTTTCTGATACTTGATCCTTGTTATAATGTTTCCGGTGCGGCGAAATTGGATATGCCCTCATTCGGGATTCTGTTTAGTGATGGAGCAGTATGGAATTTCCCATTTGAGAACTATTTCATCAAGCTTGAGCCGCAGGAGGTTGTTTTGTTTGGCAATTTTGGGGACTCCTCGCTCGTCTCTATCCATTATTGGCAACTACCAACAGCAGAATTTCCACATACTGTACGACGTTAAGGAGTCGAGACTCGGATTTGCGCCTACGAAATGTGCTGACATATAACGTCGTATGACTTATTGTATAGTTATGGGGTTGGTGGAAAACTGTAAAAAATGCTGGGGTCGTGAGGGATACTTATCACTGTTTATTTACAAATGGAGGTAAAATGACAGGATACTGAATTTTTTTTTCTTGTTTTTTAGGCTTATGCAATTCATATATTGATTTATATTAAATACACAACATAATCTGTCTTGTTCATGAGCTGTATGCATAAAGTTGAACTGTTTCTTAGTTCTACAATAAAATTTCTTGTTTATATATGAAACAATTTGGGGTTGGAAAGACTCCTACACCCCATTCCTTGCCAAAATTTTCATCGGTGCATATTTTGTAAACGGTTCAACGAATAAGATTTTAACTTTCTTCCCTCACGTAGCCACCAAATGAAGGAAGAAAATCAAGTAATGCATTTTAATTCTGCTCTACATGGGGGAATATATTATTGTTTTAGTTCATATACCGTATCCCAACCCTTGTTGAACTTTAGATTTTTTTTCGAATACTCAGTACTTTCAAGGTTATTTTCCAACCAGCGCCATTCTTTTGACATTGTTGTTGTTGTTGTTGTTGATGAAGTGACGGATAGAAAACTAAGTTGAAATTACAGTGACTCTTTTCAAAAAAATTAAAGTTCAGTATTTATTGAGAAAAAACGATGAAATTACAGTGGCCGATAAGATCTTTAACTCATCATTTTGAGGTCAAGTACTACTTCAGCAATAAGACATTCATGTTCTTCATTAAGAATGAAGAACCGAGGTGACATCTGATAGTTGTGAAGAAGGGCACGCTCGGATGATACTGTAAATAATAATCTCTGGCACCATTTGCCAAAATATGGCTTTGGAAAATATATTGTTGGATTATGCTACTTGTACATAAAAATGATATATAAGAGATTACATAAAATATTGTGGAGGAAAAATATTGGATGAAAAAGTTGACTGTGTTTTAAACCGACAAATGATAGAGTGACATGTAACAATATATAATTGATTATGCAAAGTTTGATGTACATGTAGTAATGTCCTATATTGTTTATACCGACTTCAGTTGTAGGCTAATCGACCTTCAATCTCGACCCCACCTCACTCCAACCATGCCACCCCCCTCCCGACCTCGAGAAGTGAATGAAGATTATATAAACGAGAACTCTTTCTAGTAGGATTTATGAGAGACAAAGTGTATGACTAGTACTAATAGTTCATCACAGAAAAATGACTCATTAAGACAGAATCACTAACTAATACTAGTCTAATATAATAGAAAAGTAATGTCTCCAATCCCATTACTATCGCAGGCTTTATGCAATAGAATGTTAGAGCTTTCATCACTTTCATATCTTTTTGATGTTCATATTTTCCATTACTTTAAGTCATAACTTCGGTAAATTTCAGTCGGGATCACTGAATTTTCAATGAAAGCGTAATAGGATCAGTAAGCAATAATTTGACTCAATTAGGTCACTAAGTTTCATTTTTGTTTCAATTAGGTCATTCAACTAGACCATAGTTTCAAATTTCATGAATTCATCATATTCTCTCAAATTAATGAAATTTTTTTAGTTAATTATTTGTGAAAAATGATTATTATACATTCAAGTCTAATGTCGAGACTAAGAGTTGATAGAAGTTGAGCAATCCAATATGTTGTAATAGATTATAACATGAGAGTCGATCTATGTGGGTATAGTGTGTAGATGAAAATCGAACATGAAGATTCGAAAGACTTGTAGTCATTTTTCTAAGAATTTGTAATTAAATTTGGTATCTATTTCTTCAACGTTCAATATATTTCGTTATATACAAATCATTGTACTCCACTACATATTGTTCAAGTATACCATATTCGATTTCTAAAATATACGAGTTAAACCATCATGTATAATCAACATGCCAATCAAACTTTTAACCTTTTAGACCATATTTGGTTTCAATCTATTTCATTTAAAAAAAACGTATAGAAAGATGAACTTCTTTATATACAATTCATCGTGCTCCAATACACACAGTTCAAGTATAATGTATCTGATTTGTAAGTATACGATTTACATTTGATTTTGATAAGTTAAAATGATCTTGTACAATGAAAGCCGAGATGTCAATCAAACTTCTAACCTTTTATATCATATTTGATTTCAACATATTTCATTTAAAAATGTGTAGGAAGATGAATTTCATTATATACAATTCATCGTGCCCCCACTGCACACTGTTCAAATATACTATATTCGATTTTTAAGTACATAACTTACAATTGATTTTGAATTAATGAAACCATCGTGTATAATGAAAGATGAGTTGACATTCAAACTCGAAAGTGAGAATGAAAAGCGACTATGTTCGTTTTATATGGCAATTGTCATTTTTTCGTAAAATGACTATAATCATTTAAACGACCGAATCTTTTTTCCTTAAAAAAAGGCTCCTAACCGTGACTGATATGGATTTCTATTTGTCACGGATTGGTTGCGGCTTTGCAAATCCCAACTATGAGCCTTTATAAAATGAAAAACATCCGCAATCATTTTTCGTTTATCATTTTTTCTTGAAAGTTTGAAAAAAAGGTATTATGATCATTTTATATTGAAGGCATTTGAGACATATCAATAATATAGAAAATGATAATTTAAACATTTTAACTTAAAAGAAGCCTTAAAAACTTATTTGGTGTACGTTAGATCTCAAAAAGTTTCCGACTTAACTATCCTTTTTCAAAAGGGTAATTAGCACAAAGTCTCATATTTCATTGATAGGAATACATGTAAAATATCCGCACTTAGCATTCCAGACATTTTTGCACATGAATAGTAATTATTCGTCGATCTCGAGGATAGGGACAGTCAGATGAGACCTATAGTTAGCGATGAAAGAGGGTCACCATCATTTGCTATCATTGTGTAAATCGATCCTAGCATTTCAAATTTGACAATTGCACCCTCATTTGAACCTTTTTTTTTTTTTTTTGTGGAGTTGATCCTTTCCGTCAATTCCTTCTATCAAATATGAGTAATTGGTACAAAACTTCACTATCATTTGCTTTCATTGCCCAAACGTTCCTATTATTTGTCTTCATTGCGGAAAAGATCCTTATTGTCCATTTTCACCATTAAAGCATTGTACAAATAATTAATTTACCCCATCTTTAAATAAAGAAATAATATAAAAAATAAATAATTATAGTAAAGTCCTAAAATTTTCAAAGAGTGAAAAAAAGTTCCACTTAAAATAATTTAAAATATATTAACAAAAAGGATGCGGAAAATGGGTTGATGATGGTAGTGACAGGGCAAGGAATTGGATAGGAAAGAATAATAATAATAATTATCATTATCATTTTTTATTTTTTAATTATTTTGGTGGTGGTGGAGGATAGAGTATGGGGATAGGGGTAGGGGTAGGAGTACGTGGGGTTAATTGGAAAGATAAAATAATTTTCTTTTGTTAGTATATTTTAAATTATTTTACACGAGATTCATTTGTATTTTTTTTTAAAAATTTAAAATTCTAGCTGCAAATATATATATATATATATATATATATATATATATATATATATATATATATATATATATTTATATCATTTCTTTCCTTTTCTATTTGTTTATTTAAATATGAGGCTAAATTAGTGATTTTACAATACTTTAATGGAGAAAATAGAGGGTAAGAACATTTTGTGTAATGAAGGCAAACGATATGAATGTTTTGTACAATGACGGTGGGCAATAGGGATGTATTGCACTAATTATTTATATTGATGGAGGGAATAACGGGAGGTGAAGGAAATGACCGACTCTGCAAGAAAAGATTGAAATGAGTGTTAAATTTTTTCAAATTTGAAATGATAGGAACGATATACGCAATGAGTGAAAATGATGACGACGTGTTATGCTAATTACACTTTTTAAAAAATTTCCCGATTATTTCCCTCTTGCCTAACCATTGATTCATAGAACTTTTCTCACTCACTGCCTCCATAAACCTTCCATTCCCCACCATCTCTAGGTACCCCCATTTCTGTTATTCTTTTAGAACTCTAGCATATGTTTTTATATGTAGTATGTGATACTTGTATGTGCAGATGGATCCATTAGAGTGTTATTGTTACAACTGTTAAATCAAGAAAAAAGTTCCGACGAGTTCGCATCCCTTGAGGTGAAGTATAAAAATACATGAGTGTAATTAAACGTAGAAGGCTCGCAAAAGGAAGGGGTTAACTATCTCCCTTCCAACCTGGCAGAATCGTCATTACATACATAGGTAAGTATTTAATGCATAACTTCTAAACCAATGAACACAAAACACGTAAGATGATGAATAACATGTGAATATATAACAGAATCAGTTACTGGTCCTTCAATAACTGTCGCCACCTATTATTTTCTAGAATGACATAATTGTTCCAAAGCTTTGAAGGAAATTTATAAAGACTCCCGCTTATGAGAATAGATGCTTACAAATTCAAATATATCCCTCCTAAATAGCCATTTTCTCTCTTGCTCTTCTTTGAGCATCAAAACCAGAGAGTTTAGGATGAGAAAATTCCGGCTAGTTGAGAGGAATTTATTGATTGTAATTTTATAGTCAACAAATTAGAGCCCTCTGTGGGAAACTTAAGAAAAGAAAAAATGAGCTAAACAATGGCAAAGTTGGAGGAAGTGAAATTGCTAGAAGTTAGAATAGAAGAGCACATCAATGATACGATGGACAATGATGCGAATCGAAGTAACAGTAGAAAGAATCCTCGACAAGGTTAAATGCATGCATTTCTCTACTCAACATCCAAATAATAGAGAAAAATATCAAGCCACTAACAGCAGATAATGAATCTTTTCATGCAAAGTTTGAAAGTTCGAAGGCGAGTTTGCAATGTTAATTCGGTGAAAGTGAAGTAGAGCCTATTACCATGTTCTTCTGTAAAAATAGAAGCAACCTACTGTTGGGAATTTACTTAACATGCATAGCGGAAATTAAACAAGTTTCAATTCCCATCCAAGGATCTGCTTTGTGTTTAGATAAAACTGTGATAGAAATTATACCTTTATTCAGATCTGCAAACTCCTTTGCTATTCCTATAGTTCCAGCAATCCCGATCTGCCTCCCACAACTGTCCAATTGTCCAGCCTCCAATGGAATCCACACAGGGAACAAGATTGAGAGAGAACTACGGTTTACTTTTCTTGTTCTAGCAAGAATAATGAAAATCCATCCTTTAATCTCAAACCCTAGTAGCTTATTTATATAAGCCCAAAAGGGCTTAGCCCGTCCTACAATTTAACTCGGTCAAATATTTAATTAATCTAATTAATTAAATTCGGTCCATGAATTAATTAATCCAATTAATTAATTCGGGCCTATTAATAAGCGATCCAATTAATTAATTATCCAATGCTTGTCAATTAATTAATTGGCAGACCTCAATCTTCTAGTTCTCATTTTGTGTGTGACCCATTAGGTTCCCAGTCACGATGCCTAACGACGTGAATTATTACTTTGATCTAATCAAAATTGATAAATCAAAACACCCTTTTGATTTATCACTAATTCACATCCGTTGTCCCAGATTGACATCTAGCAATGTGTCAGGGCAATACATGTGACGGAAAATATCACGTGGTATGACAAAATCAAACTCGTTCGTTTATCGTGAAACTATAATCCCTTCGTCAATATGATCCGATCAATTACGAGATATGGATTGTGTCAATCTCGATTATTGATCATATCTTTCATTCCACTTATTAAGTCAATGTAAGTCGAAAACTCCTTTTCGACTTATAGATACACCTTGGCCAAGGATTTCGTTATCAACTTAACTGGATGAAATGTAGATCATAAACTCTTACTATCTAAGAGCGACGAATCCTCTATTGATCATTCACAACCTTCATATGATTCTTGACATACCCGAACGATGCCGTATTAGTGGCCCTTGATAGAGCAACTTCAAGCATCACCAAAGCATGACTGCCCCTAAATAAGGTACTATGATGATCTCAAGTCGAAGGATCAATTCCACTACCGAACGTTAGAGATTAACCACTGACACTCAGATAGTTATCCATGTGGAATCTCTCAGCAGGTCTCCAATGTTTTGTTCTATAACAAAACATTCACGTGTTCATTTAAGTGTCACTACACTTTAGCTTGTGAGATCAGCTACTTACTTCACAAGTAAGGAATGCCACACGTGGTGGTCTATCCATAATAACGATATCCTGTCTCGTTATTACTTACGACCACGGATGATTTAAGATTCAATCATATGTAATTCGTATCTCACAATCACAACTCTTTGTGATTAACAAATTACCGAGATTTGAATCTACGGACTCTATTATTTAATATAATAGATCTTGCCATAATAAATGCATTAAACATATATCAAAAGTGCTTATACCCAAAGTTGATTGGACCTAGGGCATAATACTTACAAACTCCCACTTGCACTAGATCCAATCACTTATGTATCTAATATCATAAGAGTTCACATGACGATCATGTTTATACTGTGACAACTCCTTGCCAGTGGATCTGCAATATTATCAGTTGTGAGAATTCGTTCTTTCTTTACGTCATTTCTTTGTACTATCTCTTTGATGAGATGGTACCGCCTCAACACTTGTTTGGATAATCGATGAGACCTTAGTTCCAATAATGCTAGGAACTATTCCAAGTTCATTAATGAACTTCTTGACCCATACTACAACCTTTGTTGCTTCTAAAGCAATAGTGTATAAGGCTCTCGCTATTGAATCAACGGTGGTTTCCTGTTTGGAACCTTTCCAATACACCGTTTAAGAGTAAATCAATATCCTGATTGTGATTTGATATCTTTCTAGTCTGACTAGAAGTTAGCATCAGTGTATTCATGAACTCTCAGTTCATTTTCTCCATATAAAATCTTCTCCAGATTTTATTTTTGTAGATTGCGATGAATTAAGCAATCTTCTAGATCTATCTCTATAGATCAAGCTGTTTCTCATATATCTTTATGAAGAAATCTTTTAACAACCATAACTTTAACGATTGAAACGTAGGAATGTCATTCCTATTAATAATGTTAGGAATGCGACAACGCTCCTACTATTTTCTTGTAAACACACAACTCTTCACTTTTGATAAAATCAAACATTTTGATTTTTCTATCAAATCGAAGATTTCAGCTCCAAAAGGCCTGCTTCAATCTATACAAGAATTGATTAAGCTAACATACTTTGTAAGTATATTTGGATTCAAAACCTTTGAGTCGTGTCATGCACACTTTCTCTTGCAGGTTCCTGTTAAGGAATATAGTTTTGACATCATTTTCCATAACTCATAGTCATGGTATGTAGCTATCGCAAGTAAAATCCAAATGGACCTTAGCATGGCTATAGACAAGAAAGATTCATCAAAGTCAACTCTTTGTCTTTGTTGTAATATTTTGTTATTAGCTTCGCTTTGTATGTATGGACGTTTACATCCATGTTGACCCCTTTTACATAAACTCATTTACAACCTATGGGTTCTATCCTATCAGGCGGTCGATCAAGGTTTAAACCTTGTTTACATACATCGAGTCCATCTCGAATTTCATGGCCTTTCGCCATCTCCTTGAGTCAACACTTGACTTTATTTTGTATAACCAATAGGTTCATCATCCTCAATTAATAATACTTGATTAGTAATCATGGACTCATACCTTCTAAGAGGTTGAATGATCCTATACGATTTACATAGAGCTGATCCGTCCTCAGAAGTCTCTACTTCCAAATCAGGAGTATCTCCCTCATCAGGTGTGAGATCACACTCAGATTTATCTACTTGGTCAACCATATCTGTGGACTCTTGAACTCCTTCAAGATCCATTCTACTCTCACTGTCATCTCCTAGAATAAACTCTTTCTCTAGGAGTTTAACATGTCTTGAGACGAACATCTTTTTCTCAATGAGATTATATGATTGATATCCAATTTTATCTTTTGGATATCCCACAAATATTTATTTATCGAATTTAGCCTCAAGCTTATCCGAATTAGTGCGCTTCATAAGCGTCACAGCCCCAGACTCTCATATTTGACAAGTTGGACATTTTGCTTTTCCATAACTCGTATGGAGTTTTATCGACCGACATAGATGAGACATGATTTAGTGTGTAGAACATTGCAATCAATGCATGGCCCCAAAACCTTTTGGAATGTTCAAGAGAATCACATTCTCTTTTAGATAATCTAAACTTTATCTTTAAAATATATCCAGCTCGATCGGATCTTAGTGTGAGAATATCTTTACTAATTGTTTCTCTACTTCTAACTTGAATCCCTTGAACATTTCAAGAGTTTCATGTTTAAGTTTTATCAAACATACATGACCATTTCTGAAATAGTTATTAGTAAGTGTGATAAGAGAAACTCATCTAGCATTAATCGGCATGGATCCACATACATCACTATGTATTAGATTCAGCAATTGTGCAGACTTTTCACCTTTTAAGTAAAAGGAGATTTGGCTATTGTGCCTAATAGGCACAATTCTCATTGATCAAATGATCCAAATCAATTGACCCAAATATACATCTATATGTAATTAGTTGACCGAGTCTACAATGCTAGATTTAGGCGTTATTCAGATTATGACTTTTATGCCTCTAAGTTTCTATACTTACTATAGAATACTCAGTATTTAGAATATAAATGTTATTTTGTAATTCACCATAACCATTAAGATAAAAGGGAACAACAATTGTCCTTAACATTAATATAATTCATGTCCAAACATGAAATTCAAATAATGTTCTGGTATTGGTGAGTCCAAACTAACATTTCTCTAATTCAAATACTTAGTTTAAAGGCAACGGTAAGAAGTATGCTTCTACAGACAATGCAGCAACATTTGCTCATTTTCAATGTGTAGGCCAACTTCTTCTTTGTGTAGTGGTCTACTTCCATTTAGTTTCTGCATACTTATGCAAATATGAGATCCATATCTAGTATCTAATACACAAGAAACTAGTGAAGTAGATATAGGCCTTACTCAAGTGGATTTGATAATGTCCTTATTTACTTTGACTGTCTTAGCCATCTTAGATGCTTTCTCAAAGCCCCTTTAGACTTCCTCTTAATATCCTTAGAGGAGTTAATGGCTTGCCCACTCATAACTTTAATATTGGGCTTAACAGTCTGAAGTATGTTCAGCAACTCAATGAGTGTGCACCCGAGTTTATTCATATTAAAATTCATAATTTTGTATGAATAACTCTCTAGCAGAGATTATAGAAATAAGTCAATACTTAGTTCAAGGTTCACAACTGAACCCAATTGAGATAACTTCTCAATGGCAATATCTTCAGCATTTGAGCACTGATTGAAGATCCCTCTGTCATTGTGCACCGGTATAGATGTTTGGAAGTCTGATATCATTCCACACATGATTATCATACAACTCTTTGAAATAAAGTTCATGTGTTAGCATCTATACTCTTGTGTTGCTTTTGTAACTCAGGTGACATTGCTGCAAAATCACACATGTTGCAATATTATTCGTTATCACCGTGTTTATTATAGTAGCCTCCTCTTCTTTAGTCGAGTCATCAGAAGGTGTCTCTAGAAAGAGCTACTCAAGGATATAACCAACTTTCTCATGCTTGAGAACAATTCTCAGATTGCGGTGTCAATCAAAAAGACTTGGTTTGGTTGTTGACATACATTATGCCTTTCAAATACACATGTTTACTCATGATTCAATATAAATGACGAAAAGTAAAGAATGATATATAAAATGCATCAATTAATTTAATATGGCCTTTTATCAAATTAATTGTGCTCCCACTATTTAACTCAAATTTATGACCCTCGCATAAATTTATGGAATCCATACTTGACTCCTAGTGGACTGGGATCTTATTTGTTATATTAAGACCTTGAGTGTACTCAACAAGCCTTAATAAAACATTTGAGTAGATACTGTTATAAATTGTATCTCCATACAACTCCCAGATCATTAAGCTGACAATTCCTTGTCTTCACACATCTTATGTGTTAGCTTAACATGCCTCTAAAATTTATCTCCTTGAGTATACTCAACAAAAGATAATTTTAGTTAAGTCGAACCCATCATTCAGAAATATCGAATATTTTATAGTGTCAAACATATCCCTAATGGACCAGCCTTGAGTGTACTCAACAAACCGAGACAATTTAGAACTCTCGTTTTTCATTATAATGATGGAAGACAAATAATAAAATCGACTTAATATTTTAGTGAGGGATTTGTCATACAAAGGTCTCATAATAATTATATATATATATATATATATATATATATAAGCATCAAACATGCAGATAAACATATATATAATAGTGTAGATGATTATGGACTAATTCTATCTAGTCTTCCTGAGCCAAAAGGAAGACTAGTTGGTCAATTCTTAGGGGGTATTGCATTGAATCATTATCAATGCGTCATCTTCATGGTCTCCTCCTCTTCCTGTATCTTCAATTAGATCAGCTACAACTTGTATCCTATACTAGTTGGCACGCTGGTCTAAATGAAAATTGGACTCCCAGGCCCCCAATAATAATAACAATAGCAACGGGCTCGCAGGCCCAAAACAATTAAGAGCTCGCAGGCCATAATAATAACAATATTAATAGGCACGCAGGCCCAAAACAATTAAGAGCTCGCAGGCCCATAAAACAATAAGAATTAAACCATTCATTCAACACATCCACATGGTCGAGTCCATAATCATCCACTAGTAAACATTCATCATATAAATGTTCCTATATATAATATCTAATATTATATGCAAGTATGTTTCAAGAATCTAGCAATTAAAGGTCGTCTAAACTATTTAGACAAAAGGATCGAAAATAATTAAATAATTAATTAATCATATTAATCAATTAATTTAATTAGCGGGCTTATTTAATTAAAATCAAATTTTAATTAAATACCGAAATAGAGTCCAACTCTAATTTCATAATATAGGGCGAAAATATTTAATAAAAATCACATTTTAATTAAATAACAAAATTAGAGTCTAACTCTAATTCCACGATTTATGGCGAACGTATTTAATTAAAATCAAATTTTAATTAAATATCAAATTAGAGTCCAACTCTAATTTCAAGAAGAATTTTTAGGGCGAAAAAATTTAATTAAAATCTAATTTTAATTAAACGTCAAATTAGAATCCAATCCTAATTTCAAGAACAAATTAGGGCGAATTATTTAATTAAAATCATATTTTAATCAAATACTAAATTAGAGTCAAAATCTAATTCAAAGAATAAATTTTAGGGCGAGACAATTTAATTAAAGTCTAATTATAATTAAATGTCAAATTAGAATCAAATTCTAATTTGAAGAGTATATGGGGAGAATTATTTAATTAAAATCAAATTTCAATTAAATATTAAATTAAAGTCAAACTCTAATTTAAAATGAATTAACATTTTAATTTAGGATAAAACTCCTAAATAAAATAAAATTCAATTAAGGATGAAAATTTAATATTTAAGTTAAAATCTAATTTTTACAAAAATATAAAAGTCGTCAATTTTAAATAAAAATTTAAACGGGTCAAAATTGAAATTTTATGGGTCAAACATTTTAAAATTCAAATTTAAAATCCCATTATAGATTTAAATTCAAAAGCATTTCAAAATTGCAATCTGACCCCCGGTTTAAAATTACAAGCAGAGCCTCCAATTTCGAAAATTGCAGACAGGCCCTTCAATTCATCAATTGCGGAACTGATCCTTAGTTTAAAACAATTGCAAACTCACCCTATTTAATAATTGTAGGCGGGCGCTTGTAATTTCACAAATTGCAAGCCATGCCCCCACCTCCAACCTCAATCTGAAACCCTAGAACATCTCATTCCACGTTTCTCCTCTTGCGACGCCGGCTATTTCACACCCCTTTTTTTTATTTTGTTACAGCGGCGCCGTTCAGATCTACTGTGGCAGGGGGCCGCCGCACTTCGGCGGCTCCACCCTGCCACACGCAGCAACACGAAACACAGCAGCGTTTCAAGCTGCTGTGCTGCATGCGATGCCGCTGCGACGTCTGCTATCGCTGCGATGGGTACAACAACACGCTGGGCGGCGCACTGCTGTCAACGGTGGTGACTGCTGTTGCCCGCTACAATAGACTCCTTTTCTTTTTTTAATTCAAAAATTATTTTATTTTCAAAAACAAATTTTTGAAGATAAAATTAATTCTCCAATTGCTAGATTCAAAACCAGTAATCACAATCAACTTTTGATTGTTCAATCAAGCAAAACAATTTCTAACAAACACAAAGTAGGCTCTGATACCACTATTGGGAATTTACTTAACATGCACAGCAGAAATTAAACAAGTTTCAATTCCCATCCATGGATCTGCTCTGTGTTTAGATAGAAACTGTGATAGAAATTATACCTTTATTCAGATCTGCAAACTCTTTTGCTATTCCTGTAGTTCCAGCAATCCCGATCTGCCTCCCACAACTGTCCAATTGTCCAGCCTCCAATGGAATCCATACAGGGAACAAGATTGAGAGAGAACTACGGTTTACTTTTCTTGTGCTAGCAAGAATAATGAAAATCCATCCTTTAATCTCAAACCCTAGTAGCTTATTTATATAAGCCCAAAAGGGCTTGGCCCGTCCTACAATTTAACCCGGTCCAATATTTAATTAATCTAATTAATTAAATTCGGTCCATGAATTAATTAATCCAATTAATTAATTCGGGCCTATTAATAAGCGATCCAATTAATTAATTATCCAATGCTTGTCAATTAATTAATTGGCAGACCTCAATCTTCTAGTTCTCATTTTGTGTGTGACCCATTAGGTTCCCAGTCACGATACCTAACGACGTGAATTATTACTTTGATCTAATCAAAATTGATAAATCAAAACACCCTTTTGATTTATCACTAATTCACATCCGTTGTCCCAGATTGACATCTAGCAACGTGTCAGGGCAATACATGTGACGAAAAATGTCACGTGGTATGACAAAACCAAACTCGTTCGTTTATCGTGAAACTATAATCCATTCGTCAATATGATCCGATCAATTACGAGATATGGATTGTGTCAATCTCGATTATTGATCATATCTTTCATTCCACTTATTAAGTCAATGTAAGTCGAAAACTCCTTTTCGACTTATAGGTACACCTTGGCCAAGGATTTCGTTATCAACTTAACTGGATGAAATGTAGATCATAAACTCTTACTATCTAAGAGCGACGAATCCTCTATTGATCATTCACAACCTTCATATGATTCTTGACATACCCGAACGATGCCATATTAGCGGCCCTTGATAGAGCAACTTCCAGCATCACCAAAGCATGACTGCCCCTAAATAAGGTACTATGATGATCTCAAGTCGAAGGATCAATTCCAGTACCGAACGTTAGAGATTAATCACTGACACTCAGATAGTTATCTATGTGGAATCTCTCAGCAGGTGTCCAATGTTTTGTTCTATAACAAAACATTCACGTGTTCATTTAAGTGTCACTACACTTTAGCTTGTGAGATCAGCTACTTACTTCACAAGTAAGGAATGCCACACGTGGTGGTCTATCCGTAATAACGATATCCTATCTCGTTATTACTTACGACCACGGATAATTTAAGATTCAATCATATGTAATTTGTATCTCACAATCACAACTCTTTGTGATTAACAAATTACTGAGATTTGAATCTACGGACTCTATTATTTAATATAATAGATCTTGCCATAATAAATGCATTAAACATATATCAAAAGTGCTTATACCCAAAGTTGATTGGACCTAGGGCATAATACTTACACCTACTAGTATAAAAAACTACGATAGCATGTCGAAAAGAAAGTGGAAGGAGCGATGGATGAATAAACCTGCCTGGAGAGGCTTGCATATGTAGTGAACTCTCAGGAAAAGAAGTATAACTAGCACTATTATCGTTATGTTCAGAGTGGAAAGCCTAATCAACACTTCATATAACACTCCTTTGTATGAGGAATATGAAGATCGATCACAAGATCATACGAGTTGGATGACGACGATGAGTGTTTGCCTTTCTAAAAAAAAAATTAAAGGAGCCATTTTTGAATAATTTTATCCATCATGTAATAGTGGAAAGGGTGATCCAATGTACCATCTGTGCAATTACATAATGCAAATGAGGGTGAAAAATGTGAGCTCCGCACTCAAGTGTCAAAGCGTCCATTTGACATTGAATAGACCTGGTAAGCGATGGATAGTAAGCTGTCATTAGGCCACAATTGAAGCAGGATTTCCTGTGGCGTTCGTTGGAAGCAGGATGGGACAAGCATTTACCACAAGGTTAAATGATATGAGTAAGGATGAATGAGAGTCCCATAAGAGCTACTTCGTATGGTTTAGTGCTGAATTGATTGTTTGTGAGATGATATTAGATGGAAAGGCTAGGGATGCCTTATGGAATGTTTTGTTAATGGAAACTCCCTTCGGCGAGATGTCTATAACAAAAATCCAACCTTCTATTGTCTGCTGGTAAGTCTAGTACATAATGAGATCCAGACGGAGGATACAATTGAAAATCCAAAGAAGATAGAGAAACACCAAACTCTCAAGGAAAAATCGTCGATATATGCACCCAGACTGTCGAAACAACAGTATCTAAATTTTGATGAGCCCAAGAGCAAAGTGCACGGGATCTCTCCAGCCCCTTACAGATTGAAGCAAAGCATAACTTCCTTGAAAATCAGAAGGTAAAGTTTTGCAAAATTCAATGCACCAGGTATAACACACCAAATCAAGGTATTGTAACGACCCAGCCTCGTTTTTTTACCAGATGTAGATTGATCGCCCTCGGCTACCCATGGTCGAGCCCTTGTATGGTTTCACTGGTGACATTTTTGTTCTAATGTGAAAAATTACTTTAATAATTGAGGTAGGCGATGAACCAACTATATTTTAGGGATATATGGACTTTTTGATCATGGACAGCAGGTATGCTTAAAATGGGATTCTAGGAAGACCTGCCATGAAGCTGTTGAAAGCAATAATATTCATTCATTGCCTGTGCATGAAATTTGAAACTCCAAAATCAATAGCCAGTATAAAAGGTAACCAAGTGATTACGCACAAATGCTATCTCAGTGCCTTCAGAAAAATAGTCCTAAGGGCTCCAGTAGATAATAACCACACGGATGGTAAAAAACATAGACATGATTGAAAATACTTGTTTAGAAAAGCAAGTATCTAATACTGTGAAGGGTAAATTGAAAACTTACCTGCCAGTAAGGATAATATCACAAGTACTAGAGAAGCTTGAATATTGACACAATTATACCATGGCTGGATCTGAAACAATGTTGCAGTAGTGAGAACTCTTATGAAAACACGGGAATGACAAAAGGCGAGCATATTTTCAGCTTGAGTAAAACTTCGAAAAAAGGTGAGCCTTTTTCCTTCCTATAGTGAAATTCTGATCAAATGAGAGTTTTTTCTGGCTACAACAAAATTCTAACCAAAGGCGAGGTCCATTTTGCCAAAGAAATACTGACAAGACCCGTCCCGAATCACCCTAGTGGACTCGACACGTGTCGTGCGCCGATGGTAGATACCAGCTAAGTGCCGGACCCACCACCAAGGCAACATTGACTTGCTTGACCGTGACGTAATTTAATAAAAATTTTGACAGAGTTTCCTCTGAAATATGAACTATTCTCAATCCTGTAACCATAAAAATTTTCCCAAACGTCAAAATACCAACATCACAATATCAATCACTCGAACCACCAAAAACATCTACATCATTAAGCATCATAACGCTTCTCAAAAAGATAATAGTAAGGCAATTTAGTTTACAATATTTCATCCAGATCACTGGTACAAATAAGTACAAAATCCCCCAAAAATGATGCAAATGTGTCACTTGATGATTATACAATTTTAAGCAAAAGAACCCACAACTGGTGGTGGTAGTGGCTGCAAAATTATCAATATAACCTTCCCCACAGCTCAATCAACTGCCTCCTATAAGGAAAAAGGTAAGAAAATATATGAGATGATAATCCCAGTGAGTAGAGTATTTAAAAGATGGTTATATTGTCCTTTATGTATGTATATACATTTATATACTAATGAAACTGATATTTCACTTATCCTGGTATACTCATTATTCTTGATATTCGTGTTATAACATCGTATAAAATCGAAATACTAATGCTAAATCATAAATTAGGCTCAAGCTGCTATCTAAATGATAACAATTGATACAACCAGATGAGCAAGTACACTAGTCGAATTCAGGAAGCTAAAACCATAATCTAAAATCAATAAGTTGAACTGTAAGCTGAGAAATATAAGCTAAAAGCTACTAATCCACTATATACTGCATAATCGCGTCAAAATAAACCCCATATAGTCATTTACTGCTGATCTGAAAGCTATAAAGTCATATACACATAAACTGACTGATCAAGACTTATGTACACGGCCGTAGCCCCTCAGTGCACAAAGTGGTAACAACATAATCGTCCTTATACACGGTTGTAGCCCCTCAGTGCATAATAGATACTCTTACACACGGTCGTAGCCCCTCAGTGGTTAAGAGTTACCTTTATACACGGCTATAACCCCTCAGTGTATAGGAGTCAAACACTCGACTCTAGTATACGGCCGTGGCCCCTCAGTATACTAGAGTAAGATAACCTCGTCGGGTATTGTCTAATGGTTTCAAAATAATCATGCTCATTTACTAATTTCTCGAAAATAAGACATTTCATGTAATTAATATGCTTCTCAAAATGAAATTGAAAATCATGTCAACAATCATATTAAGTAACCATAATTATAAGCTTATAAATTAAAATTCTTCTTTTTGAAAAAGTAGGTTCTCTACTCACAGATATAGGCTGGACTAACGGGGCTGGTATGCTGTCCCCACGTCCAAATCCCCTCCTGAAATGATCATATACAAGCCATATAAATTCCATCCATATTAAGTTGCAAGAGAAATCTCATTAATAACTCATACCTAATTTCAAAGAGAAATATATATATCCCTCAATAATCAAGAAGCCGAGACTTAATATTTCCATCTCATTTGGCTAACCCAAATATACATTCACTTAATCTTTCGAATTACTCTTTATCCTTAATTCATTAATACTAACTCTTTTTTTTTTGTCTTCCCGTTGTCCCGACAAGATTCAACCAGATTTTTATGACAATACTCATTCACATTCCTCATTTCAGATTTCTTTTAACTAAACACACAAATCTTATCAGAAACTCATTTCTTGAAATCTCAATATTCATCCAAACTAAGAACTTAAGCACAAAATAAGTTATTTCCAACCAATCTAACTTAATATCAAGAAACTATCACAAAGAAAGTGATAAGAATGCCAATTTTCCCAATTTTCGGATCAAGCCACAAACCCTAGTATCAAAATATCATTTCTTCCAACCCACTAAAATAATTAGCTCAAAATGCTCAAATAATTAGTTTCCTTATCATATTTTTCAACTATAAGCTATAAATTAAAAACCCTAAATCTTTACCACAAAACTCAACAAAATTTATATTTTCAAATTACCTCAAAATAGAAGAAGAACTTGAGAAACCAAATTCCAAACTTGATGGTAGCTTCCTTCTTTTTTTTCTCCTTTCTTTTTCCCTTTTTCTTCTTTCCTTTTCTCTTTTTTTTTCTTCTCTTCTCACGGTCTCTTTCCCTCTCTGCCGGTTCCTATTTTCTACTGTGTGTGTGTGTGTGAAATTGAATGAGAATGGGTTTTTAAATTGTCAACATAGAAGACATTTGCACAAGAGTCCTTCTTCTTCCAAACAAATTAACTTTAGGTCTTTTACTTCCAAAACTAAAATAAATAATTCCCTAACTTCAAATATAACCCATCTTAACCATTAATATATTAACCATTGCAAAACAACCCCAAGAAAATAATTTATTTCAATTTAGTCCTTATTTGACTTTGACTTTGACAATTCCACTTTTGACTATTGACTAGAAAAATTGGGTTGTAACAAATACAGGGTGGGAATTTCACCCCCAAAGGTGAACTACGAAAGGTAAGTCCAAATTTGTCCACATGGAAGTTTGATGTCGTAACAAGAAATCACTGTAACTACGTGTGAAATACTTGTATAATGAAAAGCCACGTCAGAAGTCGTGATCTTATCCTTTGCTCTTTTTCAATTGCAACTGTGACGCCCCGAACTTAAACTTCGAGGGTCACGTACTAATGATAATAGGTTCTGCCTTTGGTACATGTAAATACTCTTAAAAAATGTATTACATGTTAGAGACTTATTTCCAATTTTGTAAAATATCTCTCATAAAAAAAAAATAATGGCCAGCAGAAGCGCATGTCGACAAAAAATATACTTTATAAAAATGGACTTGGTGTAGCCACGGTAAGTTAGGGCAGTAAGTTCAACTATTTTTTATAAAATTCATCCCAACTCCGTTTTCTATGAAATCTGTGGCATTAGAAAGATAATTTCAAGTAGTTTTCGAGGTTGAAACATGAAAATTTTCCGAGTTCATATAGTATAGACGTTTTATTGAAAACAGTGTAGTGTTGTACAGAAAATTCCAGATTGACCCTTCAATGTTTAAAAATTCATATCTCAGGCCATAGACATCCAAATTGAGTGATTCTTGCGCCCATATCTAGACAACGCGAAGAGGAACGCAGTAGTACTTTTAGAATCTCAAACGGATGCCTATAGAGTTGGAAATATCGTTTTGAAAATGACCTAGAATCTGCCCTGATTCTGCCTCTTTTGTCATTCAAGAAAAATAAGTCTATAAATATGTTTCTTAACATAACATGGAAGATATAATTACATAATTTACTTCCGGTACCATATTACATCATGTCTTATACATGTTTTTATACAATACCATAAGCAAACATATATGAAGCAGTCGAACAAAACATGCAAAAACAAGACTTCGATGCGAATTAACCTTGTCCTTAACTCATCATCGACTATGCCGACTGACTTCCACCAACTTCACATCTATGGATCTGAAAATTTAGTATAGGATACTATGAGTATAAAGAATACTCAGTAAGATACCATGCTTGGATTTAACATGTTAATACTACGCAAAAGAAAGCATTCAAACACATACTTGCACATTCCGGCTTGCCGGTGCCCTTCGGACTTGTCCTAAGGCATAGATATCTAACTTTGTGGACTTGTCCACATCTTTCATGTTATGGTTTTCATGCATAACTTAAGCATAAATATTACCATGAAATCCTACCACTTAAGCAAAGAAAGTATCTTACCTTATGTCCTTGTGTGTGTACGCTCTACAAAGTGGAGATCAAATCTCCTTTTCACCTAACGTCGAAAGGCAACCTGTATTATGATCTAACATTAAATATTCTCAATTTGATTTCCCTAACACACATAACCTAAAATACATCCATTCAAGCCAAAATAATTTAAAGGACATCCTCATTTCAAATTACCGATAGCATTGCAACCTACCCCATAAATCTCGCTATTTCTCGAGTCCAATTATGAACGTTAACATCACCCAAATGTTGTCATCAACCTAGTGCTTCTTAAAATCTATTTTCTAGGCCCAATAGATCATTAATGGATATGTAAAGGTTGAAACTACAATAAATGTGGCAATGGACAGAATCTGTTTTTAAGTTTCCCTCTTCGTCCAATTATTTTTCGAATTCTTTTCCACGCCCTTAACTACATCTAACGACTCCCAAATTTTGTACCACACTTCTATAACGTGTATGTGAAGATAATCATGTCATAAAATCGTGACAATAAAAGGTTTACAGCATCCAAAAAAGTCCATTTTCACAACACCAAATCAGACAGTTTCCAGCAACTATGAAATTCCTACCCTTACTTGTTTCACTCAATATATCCCCAAAAATTTCCACTTTTCTTCCATAATAACATCCCAAACATCAACCCCAACATAATATCAATTAATTTCAGAGGCTCAAGAGATCATAATATCCTCAGAGACAATGAAAATAATACTCAAAACCGTGAGCTGAACTCACCTATTCAAAAATTCAGTTTCCAGCCTTCTGTTTCTGCTTCCTTTGTTTTCACGTCCACTTGGGGTCACTTGAGGATATCTTTGCAGAGTCAAATGTCTTATTTAGGAGCTATTTAAGGAGTCTTAAGGATTAGGGTCGTGAGTGATACTTAAAGGTGAAGGAATTTGTGATTACAAGACAAGTGTTTCTCAAGCATGAGCTGTTCAAGCAGGAGGTGTCTTCTTGCAGCTAACTTTGACTTCTCCCTTGCACCATATGAAGCCATCTGTGACTTAAGGGAATTATGTATATCTTATATCAAGTTCTAAGTGTTCAAAGACGGATTGGAGGCTTAATGGTGAAGGAATTAAATGTTAGAGTGACAAGTCAATACATGCTAAGTAGGTGGTGTCTTCTTGTGATTAAATTCTCATTTCCTACTTATCCTTGGGGATTAGCATGATGTTTAAAGATAATATACCACATATTTTAAACCTTAAAGATGTGGTAGACGTGACTTAAAACTTAGGAGTGAAGAAGTCAACGATTACAACGACAACTCAATCGGCATGACGTGTACTACGCATCGAGGTGTTCCATATAGTAAAATCTGATTTTACATCTATCCTTGCAAGTACAAATCGAGTGTCCTAAAAATTATTCTAAATCCCTAATTAACTAATCTTGATAAACTTTTAATCAATCGAAAATGCAAACTTTCAATAAATCGACCAATGCAAAATTGGCAACCATTAATAACTTTGGCAGTAGAATATTGAAAGTTTAATTGCTATCCTAAAAAGAAGTGAGCAAATTAATTTAACGAGCATAACATTTTGGGGTATTACAGCAACAAATATTGAATGAAATGTCATATTTTGCTAGTCATATTGTTAACATACAAAATTGATTAAATACACTTACGTGAAGTCGTGAAGCATGATTAAATGTCAAATGAATAAAGTAGTGCACGCTTGAATAAATAAGTTATCAAAAAAGGATAATAAAAGAGAACAAGAGATTGGAGCTTTCCAAAAGTTTTATCCTACTGGTTAACTTAAATATTACCTTTAGAGGAGATACTCGCTTTGGAAGGAGGAAGATGAGCAAGAGTAGGAGTTTTGGCTAGTTCAGGAATAGCAGTGACCCCACTTGGAGGAATAGCTTGCGAATCTGTGGTCAGGGAAGGTTCGACAGGAATGGAAAGAGTATTTAGAGCCTCAAAGAGTAACAAAGGAACCTCGAGAGATAAGTTGTCCTCAACATCTTCTTCACGGATCTCCAAAAAATCCATATTTCATTCAGGATAAAAACTCCAAACAATGTCAAGAACCTTTTTACCACCTTTGTGCATGGCTTCTTTGATAAGCTTGTCTTTGTGGGCACTCCCTTCAACAAGGTTTAACTTTGAGATAGTAAGCTTCACCTCGCAACTTTCCAGCTCATTTCGAAGTAAAATCATTTCATTCCTTGAACTCTCAAGATCTTGATGGTAAGGAATTGCTCAACCTTTACCAATTGAAGCTCCTCATTTTGTCTGGAAACCTCGCGATCAACCCTCTCAGTGTAGGCTTGATGGTTTAATTTAGCTTGCTCTAAGTCTTTAGAGACCCTCCAAATATCGGCTATCAGAATAGCCTTATTGTTATCATAAATCTTACCACTTTTGAACATCTCCTTATATTTAACTTTCTCCTTCTCAACATCCTCCAGTTTCCTTGGGAGAGTGTCAGTGTCACACTTATTCTCCAAAAGCTGAACTTTTTTTAATCCAAACTATCAGTTCGCAAAATGTAAATCTAATACTCTGCTTGTTGGTCATGGTATAGTACTGCAGCTCGCATCAGATGAGCATCAATCATTTTTTCCTTTGTGTTGGGATAAGTTCTGCTACTAATTTCTCCATGTAAAGACTCAACCAAAAAATCAGCCAACTTCAACCACAATAAATCACGAAAAATCGAACTCAAAATGCGAGAAATACAACAATAAAGCAAGTAAAGAACACAAGATTTTCGCCCTAAGGCAAGAGGTTCGAGATAAATCTCTAATCCCCTTTTGAGCTTCCGCCAAACCGGAAGAAATCACTATATTAGCCAAAGATCAAAGTCTCAAACTGGTTACACCATAAAGAACCACTCGAATCACTCAAGATTCGGTTCAAAGAAGAAGCCCTAAACTGAAATCTCTCCAAAACCGAATACAACATCCACACAAGGATTTCAACAGGCTTTCATAAATCACACAAGAAATATACTAAGCCTTTTGCAACATATTTTACAAAAGATCACAGGAGAAGAGCTCAAAGGAGGCGGCGGTTTTTAGAGAACAAGAGAGAGAGTCGCGAGAGAGAGAGAGTGTAGCCGTTCGGTGAGAGAGAGAAATGAGAGATTGAATTATAATCTCAAGCCCTAGGTCGGTTTATAGAAGTCTCGAGAAGCACTAGATCCAACCATCCATTTGGTATCTTGATCTATCATCTTGGCCGTCCAATTAAAAGAGGAAATCGTGTTTTTCACTAAAACACGAGATCAGCAATGTATAACAAGAAATCGGGTCAGTCTCCATTTAGTAAAGGCTCCAGCCCATTTTCAGCCAACAGGCCCAACTCCAGCAAAGGCCCAACTCCATTGTACCATTTTCCCCACAATCTCCACCTTGGTACAATGATCTCAGCTTCATTTATTGTGATTTCCCCATTATTGGCATCATTTGCTCGGTACCTGATACACAAATCAGCAAGTATCAATATTCAGCATCTTTAAACAGTCCAAAAACTTATTTAAAGGCAGAATTTTAGTTCCAACATCAGTAGGGTTAAAATGAGTAGAAATTTTCTCAAGTTTCACAACACCTTGTGATATTACATCTCTAATGAAATGGAATTTAACATCAACATGTTTAGATCTATTATGCAAAATAGGATTTCTACTCAAATAAATGGCAGATTCGCTATCTGAAAATAAAACCACATCTTTCACAAAACCAAATTCATTTAACAAACCCTTCAGCCAAATACCCTCTTTTATAGTATCAGTTGCAGCAATATATTCAGCCTCAGTTGAAGATAAAGCAACAATTTTCTGTAGTTGAGATTTCCAACTAATACAAGAATTACATAAGGTATAAACATAAGAAGAAGTAGACTTCCTATTATCTCTATCCCTCGCATAGTCAGAATCAGTGTAACCCCTCAAGATAACACCATCAGATTGTTTTCTATAATGAATTCCCAAGTCCCAAGTTCCCTTAATGTATCTAAGAAGCCACTTCATCGCTTCCCAATGTGTTTCACCTGGATTTGACATAAATCTACTCAACACACTTATGGAGAAGGCTAAATCAGGTCTGGAATAGACCATTAGATACATGACAGACCCAACTGCATTAGAATAAGACACTTTTGACATCTTTTTAATTCAGTTTCAGATTTGGGAGATTGATCACTTGAAAGTTTGAAGTGATTTGCTAAAGGTAAGCTCACACTTTTAGCATCAATCATAGAAAACTTTTCCACCAGTTTCAAAACATACGTTTTTTGACTTAGACTAAGTATGCCTTCTTTTCTATTCCTTTTAATTTCAATACCCAGAATTTTTCTCACATGACCTAAATCCTTCATTTCAAATTCAGATTTCAGTTTGTTTTTAATGAACTCTATTTCTTTTATATCATGACTAGTTAAAATCATGTCATCCACATAAAGAAGAAGATAGAGTGCATTTTCACCACCATTTCCTCTACAATATAAACAGGTATCGAAATTACTCCTTTTAAACCCAAGTCCAAGCACAAAGGTATCAAATCTCTTGTACCATTGTCTTGGAGCTTGTTTTAAACCATATAAGGATTTTTTAAGAAGGCATACAAGGTCAGAATTTTTATTTATTTCAAAACCTTTTGGTTGTTCCATGTAAATAGTTTCATCAAGATCACCATTTAAAAAAGCTATTTTGACATCCAATTGATCCAATTCCCAATCAAACTGAGCAGCTAATGCTAATATCACTCTAACAGTAGTAAATTTTACAATTGGAGAAAAAATTTCATTAAAATCTATCCCCTCCTTTTGAGTGAAGCCCTTAGCCACTAGTCTAGCCTTGTATCTAATACCATTTTCATTTTGTTCACCTATTTTTATTTTGAAGATCCATTTACAATCCACAACCCGTTTCCCCTTAGGTCTTTCAGTCAAAATCCAAGTTTTATTTTTCTTAAGAGATTCCATCTCATCTTGCATTGCATCACGCCAATGCTTGGAATCTTGGCTACTCATAACCTCATTATAAGAACTAGGTTCATTTTCAATAAAACTTTGAATGGTAAGCAAAGACACTTCATCATCAAACCTTACGGGTGGTCTAATCTGTCTTCTTTGCCTATCACGAGCTAGTTGATAATCATCTAAGGTCTGATTTGTCTCTAAATCAGTTTCAGATTGCTCAATCTCATTATTACTATGTGTTTCAACATCAGTTTCAGTTTCAAGCTCTCCAATCTGAATATTAGGCATATGATTATCATTTTCAACTTGCTCCACCTCAATTTCAGCCTCTCTCTATGCTATCAGTCTGATTTATAGGATCAGAGATGCTGATCACTTTTAAACAAGGCAGATTAGATTCATTAAAGACCACATTTCTACTTATAATGATTCTATAACCCTTGGTTTCCCTTACCCATAGTCAATACCCTTTTACCCCTTCACCATAACCTAAGAAGACACACTTAAGAGCTCTAGGTTCAAGTTTCCCCTCATATTGATGTGCAAAGGCTGCACATCCAAATACTCTTAAGTTGCTAAGGTCAATAGGCTTATTTCTCCACTTTTCTTCAGGGGTTTTAAATTGTATAGCACTAGCGGGACTACTATTAATAAAATAACTAGCAGTTTTTGTAGCTTCCCCCCAAAATAGCTTAGGAAGACCAGAACTTAAAAGCATGCATCTAACCTTTTCAAGCAAAGTTCTATTCATTCTTTCAGCTAAGCCATTTTGTTGTGGAGTGTGTGTAACAGTTCGGTGTCTTAAAATACCATGCATTTTACACAACTCATTAAACTCATAATTGCAGAATTCAAGCCCATTATCTGTTCGTAAAACTTTCATCCTTTTATCTGTCTGATTTTCAATCAGATTTTTCCATTCTTTAAAGGCATTAAAAGTTTCAGATTTTGTTTTCAACAGAAATACCCAATTCTTTCTTGAAAAATCATCAATGATTAACAAGAAATATTTAAAACCAGTATGAGTAGGCACATTGGCTGGTCCCCAAAGATCAGCATGCAAGTATTCAAGAATAGACACAGATTTATGCATTCCAGGCAGAAATGGTAGTCTATTATGCTTTCCTAGAATGCAATAGTCACAAAAACTGAGTTTTTCAATGTTATCTTTACCAAAGGCACCTTGTTTTTTCAAAATCTGCAACCCTTTATCACTAATATGACCCAATCTCTTGTGCCATATTTGTGATTTATCATTAGAAACAGTAAGTGCTGCTGAAGTGGAATCAAAAGAGTTTTTAGTTTGCAAAATGTAAAGCCCATGTCTCTTGGGAGCTTCCACAATTAAGTGTGAATTCCTCAAGATTTTAATGTATCCCGAATTGATCATAATGTCATAGTTAGGTCATCTAACACACCTAAAGAGATCAGATTTCTTTGAAGGTCAGGTACAAATCTGGTCTTTTCTAGGACAAGGACACTATTATCATTTACTCTTAAAGTGATAGTTCCTATGCCCTTAACTTGACATGCCATATGATTACCCATTAAAACTTGACCACCATTTACATTTTCAAAATCAGCAAACCACTCTTTATTGGACACATGTGAAAAGTACAATCTGAATCTAAAATCCACTCTTGACATGGCTGGTGAGTTACAGCAACATAAACTTCATCTATATCAGTTTCATTATTGCAGGCCAGTGCTACATCACCATCAAATTTAGACCTATTCCTATTGTCACTAAGCCTCTTAGGACAATCTTTGATAAAATGACCTTCCTCTTGACAGTAAAAACATTTTTTACCTTTGATTTTCACTTTATCCTTTTGAAAAACCTTTTTCTTTTGACCAAACTTCTTATTGGGGTGATTAGTCTTAGGAGTAAACTTAGATTTTACCATCAGATTAACACCACTAACAGATTCTTTCCTATCAGATTTTAACTCTAACTCTTTATTTCTTAAGGCATTAATTATCACCTCGGTGGTTAGAGTTTCCCTACCATATTCAATAGCATTTTTGACATCCTTATATTTGTCACCAATTGAATTCAATAAAACCACAGCCAACTGATCTTTTGAGAGTTTCTCATCACAGTTGGCAAGGTCACGGGATAATCTATTGAATCTGTCAAAGTTTGCATCAAGATCAAGAGAAGAATCAATTTTAAAACCAAAAAACTGTTTTAGAAGGTACACTTTATTTGGAATAGTTTTTGTCAGATATGTATCTTCAAGTTTTTTCCACAATTCAGCAGTAGTTTTTGTTTCACCAATTTCTCTCAAAACGTTATCAGACAAATGCAAGAAAATAGAACTCCAAGCAATTTCATCAAGTTCTGTTTTCTTGTTTTCATCTAGGCCCTCAGGCTATGACTCATCAAGTGCTTTTGCACATTTTTGTTGCATTAAAAGAGCTCGCATTTTCTGGCGCCAGAGACTGAAGTCTCCTTTGCCATTAAAAACTTCCATTTCAAATTTTGAAGCAGGCATGATTTTCAAAAAATTTAGTGAAGAAGTTATTGAATGCAGTTCAGAAAAGTCTTATAACAAAAACTTATACCCAGCAAGTTATAAAACCAGAATGTCAACACTCAAGAGACACACAATTAGGAATTATACAAATGCCAAACAGGGTATTCACTTTTCACAGATTCACAAAAACGGTTTCAAGTAAGATCTATTGCATAAATCATCACAAATGCAATATACCAAATTAAAGTGCACATGTAGAGGTTTTGAATCACGATCCTTGACTCGAAATCAAGACAACCTTCAGATTCCAGACAACTCACGATTTCTGGACAAAGGTATTGCCAAGAAGAGTCTTAAACCGAGTTTTTGAAAAAACACAATGTACAATACACTCTAATGTATAAACACTATATGCAATGAATCATTACAATAAACTCAAATTGTAAAGATCTCACCAAGAGGTTCGAGATAAATCTCTAATCCCCTTTTGAGCTTCCGCCAAACCGGAAGAAATCACTATATTAGCCAAAGATCAAAGTCTCAAACCGGTTACACCATAAAGAACCACTCGAATCACTCAAGATTCGGTTCAAAGAAGAAGCCCTAAACTGAAATCTCTCCAAAATCGAATACAACATCCACACAAGGATTTCAACAGGCTTTCATAAATCACACAAGAAATATACTAAGCCTTTTGCAACATATTTTACAAAAGATCACAGGAGAAGAGCTCAAAGGAGGCGGCGGTTTTTAGAGAACAAGAGAGAGAGTGCAGCCGTTCGGTGAGAGAGAGAAATGAGAGATTGAATTATAATCTCAAGCCCTAGGTCGGTTTATAGAAGTCTCGAGAAGCACTAGATCCAACCATCCATTTGGTATCTTGATCTATCATCTTGGCCGTCCAATTAAAAGAGGAAATCGTGTTTTTCACTAAAACACGAGATCAGCAATGTATAACAAGAAATCGGGTCAGTCTCCATTTAGTAAAGGCTCCAGCCCATTTTCAGCCAACAGGCCCAACTCCAGCAAAGGCCCAACTCCATTGTACCATTTTCCCCACACTCCAGAATTGGTTAAAATAAGTAAAGACAGATCTCGCAGTCTGTGAAATAAAAGGAGAAAACGTAGATAAAATCCCTAAATCTAACTCTTCATTCAAGCAAGGTCTAAATAGACACTTGAGATTTGGAGTAGATTCCCTAGGATAATGGGAGTTTTAAAGATCCGAAATCTGCTCGAACCCACTTAGTATATATCTCTTCCCTTTGGAAGGATCTCTAACGAGAACATGTGAGATGGTAGTACGATCTCCAATGGGAAAGACCCTTGACCTAAATCAGCAACAGGGTACATCGATATCCCAAACTGTTGAGAGGGAAAAGGTCGTGTGGTCATATCCTCAGGACCTCAACCACCCACGAAGGGACATTGCTAGTCCCCCTAGCCCTTTCGAAAATTGATGGGGAAGGTGCTAAAATCTTTTGGCACTTGGAGGTCGCAGAAGGGATCGCATTAAGGGTCCGTTTGATTGCAATGGTGGAAAATGGGTGGAAAGAAAATGAATGACAGAGAATTGAATTGTCTAGAATTTGTTTTACAGGAAATTGTAATTAATGGTGTTTGATTGGTATAATTTTTCATCTAGCAAATTTTTCGTTTGACTTTGTTTTTTACGCAAATTGTCAATTAAATGGATAAATTATTTTATCATTGACTTTGGAATGTGTTCCAATTGCTTAAAAAAAATTGTTAAAAAGCTGGAAAAGTTTTCCCACCAATATGGTGGAAAAATCGTTTTCTAGTTTTTGTGCATCAACTGCTTGTATCTTGGAAAATTTGGAAAACGTTTTCCCTAGAAAATTAGTGCAATCAAGCAGGTGAATAGTAAAAAGCAGGAAAACGTTTTTCACCTTCCACCGGAAACTTAGGCTATCAAACGGACCCTAAAATCAATCTGCAGTGCAAAATAAAGGAAAAGACGAAAGCGGCCTGAAAATGAAGCACAAAAATAAAAGACGAAAAGCCTAAATGCATACTATGTTTTTATAATTTTGGCAACTAGATAAAAGATTCATTCTCTCTCCCTATTGTCATGCCCATAGAAGGAGAACAACCACGAGTTATATGGATTTTATTTTAGAGTCGTATAATGCTGAAAGTACTCACATGAAGGGAAACCAACATAACTTTAGGACAACGTCCTTTACTTGACTCTGTAAAGCTTGCTTTCTAGCTCTGATCTTCTTATATTTATTTTATTGTTAATCATAATGTTTATGTTGTTTTAATTTGTTATGTTAATTGATAATCTACACACAAATCACTTGTTTTTTTTTTCCAACAGTATCTAGTTCAAGGAAGAAATACTATAGCGAGAGATGGAGGCTTGGCAACAAGTAAGAAGTTATTATTTATTCATTTTGTTGACACACAAAACTAAACCCAATTAAACGAGCCCAAATTGAATGGCCCAAACAATGGAGCCTAATTCGAGAAGAGAGCAAAGCCCAATTTGAAAGGCAGGCCCAAGCGAGATTACCCAAGAATGAGTCGTGTTACAGCAGCTCATAATCGCTCAAACCGGCAGGACGTCACTCAGTTGCGCGAGGCGCCCCAAATCTGAGCGAGCATAACATCTCCTCACCTTCAAAGGCAACGGTTGTTAAAACAATTAAGGTGCAACCTTATCACATCCTACCATCCGAGAATATCGATCGCGAATAGTTATATGATTGGAGAAAGTGAGCGGTTTCTGGATAAAGTGCTTATCATGGAGAAAGTGAGCTGTTTCTGGATAAAGTGCTTATCATGGAGAAAGTGGGTGGTTATAGAGCAACAGACAGTTTTTAGACAGTTCCACGAGAGAAACTACCCAAGAGTATAAAAGAACAAAGAGAACACAGAAGAAAAAATCGAACAAATCACTCTCAAACAGAGAATTACGTAATTTTATTTCCTTTAAGTTTTTCATTGTCAAATCTTAGTTACTTTGTGTGCTTGTGTCCCTTAGAGGCATTTCGTGTCTTGTGCATTGTAATTTTCATAAATAAACACCCCTCGTTGGGACTTTGTCTCAAGAGATCATTGTTCCTTATACAATCGTCTGAACCTTCTTTTAATTGTTATCGGTTTTCATGCGATATAATTTGGCACGCCCAGTGGGACACATTAGGTGTTTGAAGATATGACAAGCAAATCAATATGCTTCCTAAAAATTCTGACAAGGAGCCAGCAAACCAATTGCTAGTCCAGTCTGTAATCGAACAATTCGAGGAACAGCAAAGTACTCCAAGAATAGATGGAGAGAACCAAAGTTGTTACGAATCAATGACAGAATTGAGTCCTCAGACCATGCGTGCATTGCTGGGTGAACTCACTCAAGACGTCATTGAATAGGTAAACTTGCAAAACGTTCATGTTATAGAAAAGCTTACCTAAGATGGAAATACACACTACGACAATATGGTTAAACAACTTAATACGTTGAATGAAATCATGAATAAGTTAGCCAAAATTTGTTAACCAATTATGCCAAGCATAGGAAATCATTTCCAATCTAGGACGATTGTGGAACATAGTTCCCCAATACCGACCCCGAGTCAAGGGCTAGACCCACCTTTTGGCCCATCTACTTCAAATCAAGGGGATGGTGGAATGGCCAACTTGAATGGCAGTAATGGAGTGACAAACCTGAGGGGTAACCCAAATGCAAGGGACAATGTCCAAACCAATGGACAGAACATCCCGCGTGTTGATGATGGCGAAAATACCCAGTTTAATGCCAATAACGGTTTGAACAACGACGCTTATGGCTCAAACTAAGGACCAAACATTAGGCCTTAAGGCGTTCTACCAGTAAACCAACCTGTAGGAGTCTCATATGATCCCAACGTTGTATTGAGGAATCAAATTATGGAAATAGTGTAGGACCAAATAGCTTTTGGGGCACGCCCTTTCATTAGGCCGACTTACACAAAGCCATACCCTGATTGGGTGGACCAAGCATATCCATGACCTAGAGGGTAAAAAATACCTGAATTCTCGTTATTTACTAGCCTGGGAGAGGTTTCCACTCTAGAACATGTAGGACGATTCACATTACAATGTGGAGAAGTAACTGACTACCACAAAGTAAGACTGTTCCCTAGTTCGTTAACAGAAGTAGCCTTCTCAAGGTTCATTAATTTGCTAGCAAATTCTGTCCAAACATGGCAACAACTAGAACAATTGTTTCACACTTAGTTTTACAAAACTGAATCCGAAGTCACTTTGGCCGATTTGGCGAATTTACGTCAAATGCCAAACGAGTGGGCAGAATGTTTCCTTCATAGGTTTAAAACAACCAGAAGCAAATGTTTTGTACATTTGCCCGAAAAGGAGTTTGTCAAAATTGCTCAAAGCTGTTTAAGGTTTGATCTAAAAAAGAAATTCCAAGACAGAGAATCCCCTGATCTTTTCCAGTTAAGTGCTAACGTGATTAGGTATGAACGTTTAATAAGGGAAGAGGAACAAATGCAAAACTCTAGTAAATGGACTTATTACAGATACCCAAACTTTGACGTTCTTGCTGTAGATGCTGAATATTATCAGGCATAAATATGCTTGGTCGAACTAGTTAAAGGAGATGCTTATGCTTGTCCTGTAATGGCCAGGTTTAGGGCGTCCAACAAAGATGAGCCTGTAAAAAATGAAAACAAAAAGGCTAGGACATTCTCTTTTGATGTGACCAAAGCTGATCTTATATTTGATAAATTGTATAAAGATAGCAGATAAGGTTGAGCAACAAGCATAAATTGCCAGACCCTGAACAAATCAAGGGTAACAAATATTGTAAATGGCATAATGCATAGTCACATATAACTAACAACTACCTGATTTTTCGTCATATGTTACAGGATGCTATTGAGTTAGGGCGAATCACGTTTGATGATAAGAAGAAAATGGCAGTGGATGAAAATCCTTTCCCACAGCCACTGGGGGTGAATATGATGACAGATGGCTTCAAAAATAAGTTTCCAAAGTTCAAGTTGGTCCTAGATGATGGAGAAGAGGACTTTGAGTTGCATACCAGCGTCTTTGAAAGGATCAAACAGGAAAAAACTAGAAAAGACGAAGATATCATATGTTCCAGATGTAAAGGAGAAATAGCTGAAAATATGGAGGAGCCAAGAATATGACATCACCAACATTATCAGCATCGTTCTAATATTAATCCTGGTTTTCGGCCCAATAGAAGACGAGGTACGTTGGGTTATGGGAGGCCGCCTTTTGAGAGGCCGTTTAGGCCGAATAGCAATGGAAGGACATTCAGGCCACAACCTCATCAACCAAATGTATGGCACTCCTTCTAATACAATGTAGGAAGAGTCATACCCTTTGATGAGATGACTAGAACTTAATAGAGGCGTTTTCAACGGAACTATGGACGAATGATGAGGCAACAACAAGGGTCGTCGTGTCCTAAAGCACCTAAATTGCTTGAAGTAGCTAACAAAAACATTCTCAGTATCGTTAAGAGTGATGAAGAAACTGGCACTGGTGAGTCAATTGGAGAACTGCCAGAAAATTCTTCTGGAATATCAAAATTTGTGAGTGAAAAGAAAGATGAGGATGGAGAAGATCCAGATCAACCTCTCACTATTCAGTTTGGCACATTACCTCCTGTTATGGCTAATAATTACATACTAGCCAACGAATTCAAATGTAAAGAAATAGAATAGGAGAAAAATGAAAGTAATGAGGAAGAAGCACGCGTGTTGGAATGTGAAGAAGGCCAGACATCTAGGGAGTAGGTGATGAGGAAGAAAGTAATGACATGATCGACATTGAGGAGGAAATCGATTTGGAAGTAGAAAGGAAGAGAAGAGGGGTGTCGCGCAACAAATTATTAAAACAACTCCATCAAGAAGGTGTTCGTGAGGTGGACTTACTGGGGGAACTGTCTGGGCGTTCTTTTGACTTCTACGTGATATACGGAATGCCTAAGAGAAAGGTAAGAGTGCCTCGCTCTGAGAAATACGGGTCACCTCCTAGAATATTGCCTCTTCCTACCGGTTGGATAGCCGAAGAAGAAGTATCAAATGAAAATGACAAACCAGAGAAAGCCTAAGAAGCAGTAGCTCAATGTGAAGTGCTACACATGGACTTGTCACAAGGAAATAGTTCAACCAAGGATCAACAAGAGGTGGAGATAGGTGCAGCTGAGAAAGTCATCTTTAAGAGGCCCAATATGAAGTTGACCAAACACTTAAGGCCGTTGTATGTGAAGGCCTTGGTAAATGGCATTCCTGTGGTGAAGGTGCTCATTGACAACAGAGCAGCTATAAATACCATCCCATCGAGGATGATGAGAACTTTACAAAAACAGAAAGCGATATGATCCTAACAGAAGTTATCCTTACAAGTTTCAATGGAGGAGCAACATGAGCTAAAGGTGTGATGCCACTGGACATAACTGTTGGAAGGACTACTAGGACCATATTCTTCTTTATGATAGATTGTCATACTAGTTACAATGTGCTGCTTGGAAGAGATTGGATTCATGGGAGTCATTGCATACCGTCATCACTCCACCAATGCCTGGTCTTCTGGAATGACAAGGGCGAAGCAGAAGTGGTCCAAGCAGACCACAAACCTTTTGTTGTAGAAGCAAACTCGGTAGAAAATGTTCATGTATGAAGGGAACTATGGACCTGTCAGGATAGTCCAAGATGGTGAAGAGGCTCAGGTCATTGCGCGGACGAAGAACCATTTTCAGTAGACACACTTACTGAAATATTTAACCAAATGAGGCCAAACATAGTGGCCCTTGAAAATCTAGTAATTGGCAAAATGATAATCTACGAACCTTAATGAATTGTCGACATGAAAAAGTGACTGATATTCAGGCCTTGAAAGCCAGATTAATGGTTTTCAATAATGAATGTGAAGAAAACACGAAAGAGGAAATAGCATTTAAGATACTGAGAAACAAGCTAGCAGTGTTCGAGTTGGAGCAGAATATTGGCCGAGAAGTCAACAAAGTGGATTGCTTGGAAAAGGAAGCACTTGCAAAGAACCTAGATGATGAAGCGACAAAGATTGCAAAACCTGGACATGCTCAAGCACAAGACCCTTTGATGAAGGTGAATATTGGTGACAAAGGGAAAGATCGCCCAACATTTGTCAGCTAGATGCTTAGTCAAGAGGTAAGTGATAATTTAATCGCTTTATTAAAAGAATACAAGGATTGTTTTGCTTGGGAATATGAACATAGGTCTGGTTTAGATAAATGTTTGGTAGAGCATAGATTACTGACTAAGAAGAATTTTAAACCACATAAACAACCTCCTAGGCGCTTTGCTCCCAATATGTTACCTCAAGTAAAGAAAGAAATAGAGCGATCGTTAAAAGTGGATTTTATTAGAACGGCCAGATATGTTTAATGGTTATCTAATATTGTGCCAGTAATGAAAAAGAATGGCAATATTAGGGTGTGCATAGACTTTAGAAACTTAAATCTAGCGACGCCCAAAGATGAATATCCCATGCCAACGGTCGATTCCTTAGTAGATTCAACCGCCAGACATGTAATGTATTCTTTTATGGATGGGTATTCAGGATATAATCAAATCTACATAGCCAAAGAAGATGTGCGTAAGACGGCTTTTAGGTGCCCTGGGGCCTTAGGATGCTTTGAATGGGTAGTTATGCCTTTCGGCCTGAAAAATGTAGGGGCAACCTATCAAAGGGCGATGAACCTAATCTTTTACGATATGATAGGCGAATTTGTTGAAGTATATGTAGATGATGTGGTGGTCAAATCTGTTAGAGAAGAAGACCATTTTGAACAATTGAAACGCTCATTCGAGCGGATGAGGCAATATAAACTAAAGTTGAATCCTTTAAAATGTGCATTTGGTGTCAACGCAGGGAATTTCCTTGGGTTTTAAGTAGAGAGGGATTGAACTTGATAAAAATAAAGTAAAAGCCATATTAGAGGCCAAACCACCTGGTAACAAGAAAGAATTACAAAAGTTCTTAGGCCAAGTAAACTTTTTGAGATGCTTTATCTTTAATTGTGCAGGGCGAGCAAAAGTTTTTTCGCCTCTTCTAAAGCTGAAAAATCAGGACGAGTTCTTCTGGAAAGAAGAACATCAAAAGGCTTTTGATAGCCTGAAGACATACTTGTCAAGTCCACCAGTGTTGGTGTCACCTATCCAAGGACGGCCAATGAAAGTGTACATATCGACTGAGCAAGAATCGATAGCCGGAATGGTCGCGCAAGAAAATCAATTTGGGGAAGAAAGGGTGATTTACTATTTAAGTAGACGTTTAACAAAATGTGAATGTAATTACTCTACTATTAAAAAGTTATATCTTGCTTTATATTTCACATGTACAAAATTAAGGACTTACTTGCGGCCTATGACTGTCTATTTGATTTCTAATGTAAATTTAGTTAAGTATATATTTTCTCGCCCTGTTTTACACCAAATGATAGGTCTATGGACTTTGGCACTGTCAGAATTCGAAATACAATATGTACCCCAGAAAGCAGTAAAAAATCATGCATTGGCTAATTTTCTGGCCGATCATCCGTGCCTAGATATGCCTAAAGAAATAGAGCTAGAAGTTTATTCTTTTGAAATAAAGCCCTGGGTTTTATACTTCGATGGATCAAAAACTTCTGGAGGTGCAGGGGTAGGAATAGTATTGATAAATCCATTAGGGGTTCATTATAAATATGCCTTCACTTTGAATAGATTATGTACTAATAATTAAGCTGAATATGAGGCATTGATCGTGAGGTTGGAACTATTAATAGCGTTGGGAATAAAGAATGTAATCGTTAAGGGCGATTCCCAACTAGTAATTTACCAATTGACTGGTGATTTTAAATGTCAAAGTGAGTCAGTCATTAACCAATACAAAATTGCCCAAGATTTATTGAAGGAATTTGATCAAGTAGAGCTTCAATATGTTAACAGGACATATAATGATTTAACAAACGAATTAGCCCAAATGGCATTGGGCTATTCAAAGTTGCTAAAGGTAGAGTCCACTTGTGAATATGGAGTAATATTGCCCGTAGTGCAGTGAAGGGCGAAGAGGATTGATGTTCATTGTATACAAGATGGGGATGCAATGGATTGGAGGGAAGAAATTAAAGATTTCTTGAAAAAACCCGATAAAGGGGGTGATAGGAGATTGAAGTTGCGCTCTTTAAACTACGTGTTAATAGATAAAGAGCTATTCAAGAAACACTTAGATGGATGGTTATTGAAATGTGTGAGTTTGCAAGAAGCCAAGATGATCATGGCTAAAGTGCATCAAGGAATATGTGGAGCCCATCAGGCTGGCCAGAAAATGAGGTGGTTAATTATTAGAAGCGGATACTTTTGGCCCAAAATGGGAGAAGCGTGCATACGATATGCAAAGAGCTGTTTGGCCTGCCAAAAGCATGGTCCAATACAAAGGGCGCCAGTAAAAGAAATGGTACCCGTTAACAAACCTTGGCCGTTCAGGGGCTGGGCGATTGATCTAATAGAAAAGATTTATCCCCCGTCGTCCAAGCAACACACTTTCATAATAGTTGCAGCGGATTTCTTTACCAAATGGGTAGAAGCAATACCGTTAAATGAGATCTCTCAGAAGAATATTATAATATTTATTCGTGATCATATTATATACAGGTTTGGGATACCCCAAACACTAACGATGGATCATGGTACGTCCTTAAATGGAGATCAAGTGAAAGAGTTCTTGAGTGATTTTGGAATCAAGCTAGTAAACTCCACACCTTATTACGCTCAATCTAATGGCCAGGTAGAATCTTCTAATAAGGTTCTAAAGAATATCATAAGGAAAATGATAAATGAAAATGCCACAAATTGGTACGAATGTTTGAATAAAGCTCTATGGGCCTACAGAATGTCACCACGTTCGAGTACCAAAGTGACTCCTTTCCAACTTACTTACGGCAAAGAGGCTGTGTTGCCCATGGAAATTGACGTACAATCAATTAGGGTGGGCTTGCAGAGTAATTGGGACGACGATGAGCATGCTGAATCGTTGACCCAAAACCTACTAGAATTGGACGATTTAAAATTAGACGTCCTAGATAGACTGTAGGTCCAAAAAAAAAAGACCAAGTTTTACAACAAAAAAGTCATAGCCAAGTCTTTTAGATTGGTGAGTTGGTTTGGAAGACGATACTCCCTCTGGATAGCAAGGATTCAAAGTATGGAAAATGGTCGCCCAATTAGGAAGGACCTTATAAAGTGAATAGTGTGTTGCCTAACGGAGCTTACCATTTCGAAGATTTGGATGGTACGAGGCATATAAGATCCATCAATGGTAAATACTTAAAGAAATATGTTCCTTCCATATGGGAAAGCGAACAGATATACCAACCGTAAATCACACAAGCAAAGTAAACTGGACGATTGTGTTCAAAGGAAATACAAACAAGATACGTCCAAACAAAATATTCCTTTATTCATTACAAACAAAAAGATGCAAATTACAAATATAGGCCGTAGTTGGAAGCCGATTCTCAAAATATTCTTCCTATCAACTATTACACAAAAGGGGTAGATTGGCCACCATCGCCTTTTTAGATGCATAGCTGCAAAGATTGGCAGACGGCCAAAGAAGCACTCTCAGCAAGCAATTGGTTCATTGCTCCCCCTGGAAATTTTAGATGGAAAAGGCGCTGAGAAGACATTTATTTGACTAGAGAACCACCGCCTTCCTAAATGCATAGCTGCAATGGTAGGCAAATGGCTGAAGGTTAGCAAGCTATTGGCCCACTTCCAGAAATCCCTCTGAAGGTCACAAACGGAAGAAGTGCTCAAAAGACCTTCATTGGCCAAAGAATTTTTCCTATATCTCTCATACCAAAGAAGACGTCAAGACAATTGACAAAATTGGAGAAAGATTGAATGTCTCATATCTGGTGAAAAGGGGACTAATCGACCTTCTGGATTGATCATTTGGATGCCAGGTAGTGACAACAAGTTAATCCTATGACGAACAAAGATGAAAATGGCGAATATATGACAAGTTCACGATTTTTATAGGAACCTAAAGGCGAAGGGACAAAAGGCGAAGGGACAAAAGGCGAAGGGCCATATACATGCACAATAACAGAAATTGAAGGTTCAAATCTCGAAGGAGAAAAGTAGGAATACTAAAGTTCCATTCCATGTGAAAGTGAACTATGCAATGAGTGTAGCACAATGAATGCCAAGAGATATCAACAATTAAGAAAAGCGTCAAGTAAGAAAGTTCCATGATGAAATTGAACAAAATGATAATTTCATTAATAAGCTGCAACTTCCAGGATTGGCCAATAATGGCTTCTACTTTACGGTGTAAAATAAAACGGCCTAGTTACAGCCTGTCCCAGACGGAACGCATTTGTTCCCTGAGCCTTTCCCACTCATCTCGATGTTCGTCAGCAGCATTGGATAGTTCAGTCACAGCCCCCTCATCAACTTCCAGTAACGTGTAATGGTCGACCAAAGATTCACATTGCTCAACTTCTTGAGACACATTACGTTTCTTAGAAGCCAATCTAGCTTTATAGTCATCCATCCTAGCTTGGAGTATCTTTATCTCCGTGGCCAGACTCATCATTGGAGAATCCTCAACCATGACTTCAGAAGAGACCTCACTCAAGTTGCTCCTAACCTTCTCCAGCTCTTGAAAAAAAATGTCTTTTCACTTACAGCATGGAGATACTGGGTCTTCTTGGTCCTCAACTCTGTATCCTCAGCCAGTAAAGAGCTTATCTCCGAGTGAATGATCTTCAATGTCAGTTTGATATCAGATGAAATTTTGAGCGAAGGAAGCTCAAGTGCTTAAGCCATTTGTGCACCTAAACGCTCAAATGTTTCTTTCTGGCTTGAGGCGCTAGCCTGATTGACGTTCATGTCCATGAAAGAAACATAGTCAAACACTGATTGTTTGAGATTTCTCAGGTTCTCCTCTGAAAATGCAGCAGATGAAACAGATGGATGACTAGATGAGGAAGAGCGAGAAACATCGCTGGCCTTCGCTCACTCGCAAGAAGAGAACAAGCCCTGAATGGAGCACAAGACGGCGTCAGAGTCCTGTAAGGAAAAAATACAAGCATTTAGCATTTTCATTACAATGGCCGAAGCAAAAACAAAAGATAAAGCAGGAGTTACCTCGTCAGCGGCTTTGGGAAGTTGGGAGGCATCGCTAATGGATCCAATTGCTTGTGACGACTTACCCTTATCTGAGTAAGAAGGCCCCTCCATATTAGAGAAGTCCACAGATACTTCTGCAAACTAGGTTAATGGTTTGAGGTTCAGTATGCAAATGAGGAGGCAAGCTATAAATCATATTACCTTCCACTCTATCACTTGAGGGGTCGTCACCATGATGAGATGGAAATCCCTCAGTTGGCTGTGCGATCACAGGCTCTCGGCCTGTAGACTCTTCAGGGGTAGCCCCCTCATCAGATGGTCTAGTTGAAGAAGCTTCGACAGTATACGATGGCACAAGAGCCTGTGATGGCAGAGTCTTCAAAGAGGAATCAGAGCCTCTTTGAGAAATTCAGATAACATGTTAGCACGTGAAAGACTACTCATAATAAACGAAAACAGATATTTCTCTCAATTACCTTCCTCTTGATGATAAGAGGAGCATCTTCACTATCATCATCATCACCACCTTCATTTAGCAAAATTAGCTGAATGCGAGTTGGCCGTTTTCGACTGGAAGCAACTGTAGTTGTCCCCGCTTGAGTAGATGAAGGGTTGGATGAAGCAGGGCATTTGGCTCTTTAGGTGGAGAAGTAGGATTCCTGACTGATATGGGAAGGGCAGGAATAGGAGAGGTAGAAGAGGTTCTTGGCCTCTCTAGAAGATGGAAAATATTATTAACGTCAGCCGCAAACAACCTTTGCCTCACAGACGGCCAAAATTGTTTAAAAACAGGATGAGATGCAAAACTGGGATTAAAAGGGGCTAAAGAAAAGTCGATTGTTAAAATGGCATTACGAGCCTCAATGGCTAACGCCTCCAACTTACTAATAGTGTGAAAACGCTCAATCAAGTTCCTAGAAAAATAGGGTGAAAAAGGCCAAGTTTGGCCGAAACCCAGCTAACGAGCAAAAAATTGGGGAAAGTATATCTCAACCCCCCCTTGGCGTTTGTTCCAGTCAAAATGTCATGGAACAATTCCTTGTCAACCAAAAATTGGGCCCAAACAGGTTCAGCAGCACTCATATCATTCATAGTAGGCGGAGGCTGTACAAAAGTGGAAATTTGGTGAATGGAGAAAGGAAAAAAAGGAAGGGATAGAATTTAAATTGTAAAAGAATGAAAAAATGTCCCTAGCAGACAATGTCATAGGGCTCAATCGATTAATGAGGAGCCCATAACAACTGACAGACTTGGGAGGAACTGGTGGAGCACCAAGCCGTGGGAAATAACTCCTCAACCACAATTGAGCGAGCCAAAGAGGCCCGCTGCTAGTGGGAGACGTTCCACTCCTCAATTGGAATTGAAGAGAAGCCATGTCTCGGTAAAAGGTGGCCAAAAAGAAAGAACAGAGATTCAAGGACCTACCACACGCTAACTCATTAGCTATAGGTAGGTAGGCCGGAGAAAGTTTAAGGCTAGGCACACAAAGAACATATTTATAGAGCCAAACTAAAAGGAAGGCCACACGCTCAACATGAGATTGTTCACTAGCATTAGAGTTATCATACATGCTTAGCATGGCAGAATAAGAATCAGTTAGTTTCTTGTCAAATTTTGGGGCCACACCAGCAAGTAGAATACCTGGGAAAATGGTTTCGCCCAGAGGTGGCAGATTAACTAAGGCGCCGATATCCCTCAGGGTAATGGACATTGGGCCAAAAGGGAAGACGAAGGTATTATACTCAGAAGACCAAAAACTTAAAGCATTAGGGAAAAACATTCGGTTATAAACCAAGGGGTAAAGAGTGATTTCTAGCAAATCTGAAATCCCAGCACGATAAAAAATTACCTTGGTGGGGCCATGTTTCACCAAACGTGCATGCCAAAAATGAAAAGTAGCATCAGTTTTGGGCCAAGTACGGATACCTTTCTCACAGATTGGCTTCAATGGGAAAGGGTTTAAGAAAGGAGGATCTTGAGTGCAAGGGAACAGCTGGGTCGTTGCTACCTGTCCCACAAAATCTTTGAAGGATGGGCCTAAGTAAAACTCATGAAGATCAAGGTTGGCCTGTAAAAGGAAGGCTGAGTTGACATACGGACGGGAGAGGAGCTGTTGAAATTCCTCAAAGCTGAGAACATTATCAGAAGAGCTCGTCGATGTTGCCATTTGCGTGAGAATCTTTGAGGAAAGGGTTTAAACGTTCGAATAAAGAGGCAAGAGAAGACTTTATAGGTGAACGTAACGATGCAAATGTGGGTAGAATGGCGTGACGAAGTGGCGTGTCTTTTAGTTTATGGAGATTGTGGGATGTTACGTTTTTGAGCAAAAAAGGGTCACTGCCAAAGGAGATAATGATTAAAGTATTTTGCCTTTTTGCCACCTCGAACGTCGAGCGAAACACGAAACGATGAATATGGTATAAGATTAATAATGGATATCAATTTTTCCATATTGGGGGATAATTGTTGAAACACAAAACTAAGCCCAATTAAGCGAACCCAAATTGAATGGCCCAAACAATGGAGCCTAATTCGAGAAGAGAGCAAAGCCCAAAGGCAGGCCCAAGCGAGATTACCCAAGAAGGAGTCGTGTTACAGCAGCCCATAATCGCTCAAACCGGTTGGACGTCGCTCAGCTGGGCGAGATGCCCCAAGTCTGAGCGAGCATAACATCTGCTGGACGTCGCTCAGCTGTGCGAGGCGCCCCAAATCTGAGCGAGCATAACATATCCTCACCTTCAAAGGCAACGGTTGTTAAAACAGTTAAGGGGCAACCTTATCGCATCCTACCATTCGAGAATATTGGTCACGAACAATTATATGATTGGAGAAAGTGGGCAGTTTCTGGACAGAGTGCTTATCATGGAGAAAGTGGGTGGTTATAGAGAAACAGGTGGTTTTCAGACAGTTCCACGAGAGAAACTACCCAGGAGTATAAAAAAACAAAGAGAATACAAAAGAAAAGACCGAACAAATCACTCTCAAACAAAGAATAATGTAATTTTATTTCCTTTAAGTTTTTCATTGTCAAATCTTAGTTACTTTGTGTGCTTTTGCCCCTTAGAAGCATTTCGTGTTTTGTGAATTGTAATCTTCATAAATAAACACCATTCATTGGGACTTTGTCTCGAGAGGTCGTGTTCCTTACACAATCGTCTGAACCTTCTTTTAATTGTTAGCGGTTTCCACGCGAAACACATTTAAATAGAATTCATACTAGTTAGCAGATCAACTGCTATTTTAAGAGTTGACTTTCTAATTGTTTATTTCAAATGAGATTTGTGGATATGTTTTGTATCAGGTTTGACATAGACCGCCTCTCCATACGGGGAGTACAGTCCCTTTTGACAACTCTATTATATGATGAAAAATCACAACCAAAATCCATCAAGTCACTTTTGCTACAATCAAATTGATACTAGAGGGTGTGTCAAATTATACTACAAAACTACGAATTGTTGATTTTGCAATTACCAAAATTTTGTTTTGCTTGGAGCGGAGCAACTCTTGTTAGTGTATGATTATATTTCAAAGATTTGGTGGAAAATTAATAGTTACAACATCATTCAATCTTTAACAACAAAAGTGGGGATAGACAAAATGATCAAACCAAACAAGAACTGAACAAAACCAACTGGTTCCATTCGTTCTACAGAAAAAAGTTTTTGATTCTTTAGATCCGAGAACCATTTGATTCTGATTTTCGAACTAAGAACTAAACTACATATACATATATTACAAATCAGTAAAACACAAAAATAAAAATAAAAATTCAACTTTGAAAATAACAAATGTGAAATGGACAAAAAGGTTGTTTGCCATTACATTTTACCTTATCACCTATCGGACAAAGCGGTCAAGTTCCAGATCTAAATTCTAATTCATTTTATCTCCTTTTCAATTTTAGAGATACAATCGCACTCTTACACCACAACTGTCGTCTACCGTTACTCCTAAGATACCATTGTCGCGTGAATTTCTGAAATACAAGCATCAACCTTCGGTTCCTCTTTCTCAAAGAATCTCTCTTTTTCTATATATATATATAAAATAAATAAATTCTCGAGCAAATGTCGAATCGCCTATCTTGAACAAAGGTTGAAAGATAGTAGAAAATATATTTTTGAAATTGCTTTTGGGCTTTTGGCTATGTTAATAATGGAGTATTCAGTGTTTAGATCTTTTTTTTTGTGGGCCAAATTTATACGTTATAAAGAAATTTTAGATAAATAATTTGTTGTTCTACACGTTTTGAAGTCTTTGACATAATAGTTTAATATTATCTGTTACTCTTCGTATATAAAGCTCTCAATATAAGCCATGAAAGCACTATATGCAGACATCGGGAGGTCAACCAAGTCAAAGAAAAGAGTTACTCTATAGCCGAAGCACTATCTCCATCAGAGGTTGATATGATCCGGGCTACGCTAGAAACCATCAAGAATCCGAAGAAATGTATATGCAGTGGATTAAGCAACAAGGTTGAACAGAAGAGAAACAAGGGATCATTTGCATTGACGTTGTTACAATCACTGAGACAACATAAGACACAGAGAAAGCACAGTGGCATGCTAATGGAGATTATTCTAGGAACATCACAAACTTGCAGAAGGAAGCCGTTGGGACGAGCACACTTTGATCTATGTGCTGGTTATTGGGTGTTCATACTACAGAGGCGGGAAAGAATTCAGAAAAGGTCCAAACTGCATCCTAGAGGAGATGGACCATTCCATGTTCTTGACTTGATTGGGAGTAAAGGGTATAATTTGAACATTGAAGGTACGGATTCGAGGACGAATCATTTTGAAGAGAGATGGGATGATATGAGCCAGGATAGGCCCCGAGCGATCAAAAGTGCAATGTTCATTGAGAAGAAGTTGAGGGCTCATTCGAAGGTGTTTAGGGCTGATAACGTAGTTAATGACGTCGCACAAAGTCATACAAATGCATGCTTGGGAAAGGGGACACATGGGATTGAAGACAACATGCCAATGAACAAGTTTCATGTTTGGGTCGACGCCGGAAACCAATTGGATCAACACGAAAGTTATGCAGTTGTTTTTAGTCTCATATTGAAAACTATTTTTTACCTGGTAAATGATCGAATTAGAGGATTATGTCTAATTAAAGTTGTATCTCTTTGAGTTATCTTTCCAATGTACTTTGAATCACTTCAATCGAATATCAGTAGAGAAAGTTATGACCAAAATATTGAAAGCTGTCCAGCGAAAAAAATGTTGTTCCAAGCGGTCGCTTTGAACAAATCCCAAGCGGTCGCCCAGAACCATTCAGGGAATCCAGGAGGTGAATTTTACAAACCAAGCGGTCGCTTAGCTTATAACCAAGCGGTAGCTTGGTACAAAACTGAAGCCGGTTTTCCTATTTTGGTGAGGTTGTTTATTTTGACTATAATTCTTATTTTTGGTAATTTCTATATTTTAGGACTCTAAAATTTCGTATTTTTCAGATTTCCTAGGATTTATTGCTTTAGTATAAATAGGATTTTTATTCTCATTGTATTAACAACTTTGATATTGAATTAAATTGAAAAGCTTTTGTTTTCTACTTTGTTCTTCCATGAACAATTTTATCGAACTTATTAAAAATGAATAATTTTTGTGGCGTTCAAACATCGGTACCAGAGTTCTTCAATTATGTAATCAAGGGGTTTAGCGCATCATCGTTATCGTTGGGTTTTTTGGTTCACTTTGTTGGATTTAAGTCCAACCCGTGTTTTATTGGCGTTCTTGGGTTCCCCATCAATCTCATTGTGAGTTTCGTAGTCACCATAGCTACAGGGTTCGCATCAGTTGGTATTAGAGCTTTGGCTCCAATCTAATCAGGTTCTATCTTTTTATCTTTTTATTTCTTGTTGAGTCTTTGTTTTCCTTTCTTTTGTGTTCTTCGTGTTCTTGTGTCCAGTTTTGAGTCTTTGATCCAGAAAAATCTCAAAAAAATATTCAAAAGTTGTTTTTGTGCAAAAAAAAAAAAAATTCCTTTGATTTATTCTGGAAATTGTTACTACCCTATTATCAATTCTAAATTCAAAATCAATCCCCCTTCAAAATCCAATCCAAATTCAAGAACCACTTTCTTGAATTAAATTATTCACTCATCTAAAATTATTCAACTATTCCCTTGAGTCAAAATTCAATTTTGTCGGGTCAAATTCAATTTAAGAACCACTTTCTTGAATCTATCCAAAAAAAAAAAAAAAATTCAATCACAGGTTGTCCAGTTCCATTTCCTTTGAGTCACACCCAACTGGAATCAAGTCAACATGTTTGAAGGGCAGTGTATGAATTATTATGGATATGGTGTTGATAGATGTAGGGAAACGACAATTTCAAAATTTAAGGGTAGAAGTGATCCAGATGCGTACATGGCGTGGGAAGAAAAGATTAAAGTAATGTTTGAGAGCTATAATTACTCCGAGAAGAAAAAGTTGGAGTTGGTTGTGAGCTCATTCGTAGACTATGCTGTGATTTGGTGGGATCAATTAACAACATCTAGGCGAAGGTGTGGTGAGAGGAATATTGAAACTTGGGATGAGTTGAGGAGTATTATAAGGAAGCATTATGCGCCTAATCATTTTTGTAGGAAGGATAGGTGTGATCGGGAATTTCGAAATGAGCCTAGAAGATATAGTGGAGTTGAGTATTAGAGGGGAGAGAAAATACCGTTTGTGGAGCATGTTGGTAGTATGTCAAGCAAAAGGACTATGTTGGATTATGAGCGTGACCTTTCAGAGCTTCGCGACTAAATTAGTCACAGGGAGAAACAAAAGGGCTCGAGAGAACATAGTAAGGTGGTTGATTGTAAGAAAAAAGAAGAAATGCCACAAGAGAATAAAAGGACAATTGAGAATGAACATCCAGAAGGGAAGGTGGAGTTGCAAAAAGAAATTGAAAAAGAATCTTCGGAGGGGAAGAAGGAGTTGGAGGTGAGCTTAAATGAAAAGGAGCCTGAAGTTGAGGAGGATGTGGTGAAAACTAACAATTCCCTCCCGGAAACCAATTGGATCAACACGAAAGTTATGCAATTGTTTTCAGTCTCATATTGAAACCTATTTTTTACCTGTAAATGATCGAATTAGAGGATTATGTCTGAATGAAATTTGTACCTATTTGAGTTATCTTTCCAATGCACTTTGAATCACTTCAATCGGATATCAGTAGAGAATGTTATGACCAAAATACTGAAAGCTGTCCAGCGAAAAAAAGTTGTTCCAAGCGGTAGCTTTGTACAAAACTGAAGCCGATTTTCCTATTTTGGCGAGGTTTTTTTATTTTGATTATAATTCTTATTTTTGGTAATTTCTATATTTTAAGACTCTAGAATTTCGTATTTTTCAGATTTCCTAGGATTTATTGCTTTAGTATAAATAGGATTTTTATTTTCATTGTATTAACAACTTTGATATTGAATTAAACTGAAAAGCTTTTGCTTTCTACTTTGTTCTTCCATGAAAAATTTTATCGAACTTATCAAAGATGAATAATCTTTGTGGCGTTCAAACATCGGTACCAGAGTTCTTCAATTATGTAATCAAGGGGTTCAGCGCATCATCGTTATCGTTGGATTTTTTGGTTCACTTTGTTGGATTTAAGTCCAACCCGGGTTTTATTGGCGTTCTTGGGTTCCACATCAATCTCGTTGTGGGTTTCGTAGTCATCGTTGCTACGGGGTTCGCATCAGGGGTCCTTTTGCCGAAGTGCCTCCTCCTTTGTTCGAGTTTTTGTGCATTTGAACATCCCTCACTTCAATGCATCCGAAGTCCCCTCTTCAACATCCAAAGCATTTATGCCTTCTGGGCGGATCTGAAGAGTATTTTTAGGAATAATTGATGTAACATTTGTATTAATAAGTGTCAGACTTGTTAGTCTAGGAATGTAGGCAGCTAACCCCTTGTTAATGTAATTAGTGTATGATAGAGTAATGTGAGACTTTGGTTAATCAGATGGAGCTACGTGGATCTAATCCAACGGTGACCACGTCGACATGAATACTATAAATAACAACTTTTGTAATATTGTATGAGATTGGCAAAACATAAATGTATACTTTATATGCTCAATATCATACAAAAACTCATCCCTTTTTCATTTGATACAAAATCATTTAAGTTTGGATTATTCCTATTCCAGTAGAATCATTTGTATTATTTTTTTGTTCACAATCATCTGACTTCTTCGTCGGTGTCTGAACATTTTTATCTCGTGTCAAAGAGCATCTTCCACGCGCATTGTCGCTACAACCCTCTAACCAAGCCTCTATTCAAAGCGTGCTGGAATTTGCTCTGGCGTGCACGAGTGAGACCCGACATTTGTTAGCACATTTTTTAGGGGTCAACAGATTGCCGCTGTCCATGGAAAGGATTACAGATAACCATGAGAATCCTGTGAAGAAAAGTCAGTGGTCTGTGTGAAAAGATATCTTGCCTTTAGAGAAAATGAGGCATCTTTGAAGAAAGGATCACTAGAAGAAATCGTTTGTTTGAAACACCATCACACCCCTTACAAAAAAAAGGAATATTAGCTGACTTCAAAGCAATTGAAACATCATCATGAGTACTAGCAATGATGAATCTGTACCTCGAAGAACCCAAGAACACCTTGAAGTTCACTGCCCTAGCATCCCGCCATAAATTCTATCAACCAAATAAACGAGATGGATCACGGAAAGGATCAAGAGTAACTGCTTGACTTACCAGGAAAGTGGCTGCCATGGCCAAAAATAGGAGAAACGTAACTCAACAGAACCTCGCCATGCATGAGCTATTAAAAAAACATGCAAGTTCAAGAGAATGCATCTTTCCATGGAAACTACCATAATGACAAAGACGAGATCTAAATTCAAATGGCAGGGTATCAACAATACTTTAGGGAGGAAGCCTCCCAGGAAAAGGGAAATTGGTATAGACATGTCCACCAACTATGCCACGGATCAACCTCACGAGGCCCCTTTTAATTTTCCTCCAAGCTATGATCCAGAGGACGCGTCCAAGAGGTTAGTAAGCGTCTTTGACAAATTAAGCCCAGGACAACCTAGAAATAGGCAGTAGGAGGAGCCTGGGTTCATAATGCAAGTCAAGTCTATCTATGGTAGCATCAATCCTCTGCCTAGAAATATGCATGAGAGGAGGGCGAAACAGGCAAGAAATTAAGCTGGATCATCTTGATAAGTGCGGGTTTTCACACTTGGGCCATTAAATTTAAATATTTATGAGTTTTCGTTAACATTTCACTATTTAATTTAGTTATCTTCTATTTTATAGGTGTTTCAATGCTAAATCCCAAATTGGAGGAGAAAATGAAGAAATGAATAAAGAAATGATCAATGGAGCAAAAAGAGGACTCGGACTTTCAATTTTTAAAAAAAAAAATTTATGCTACAGTGCGGCGCCGCAGCACCCAGGCTAGAGGCCCTTGCAGCATAAGTAGTGGCGCCGCAACGCCACACGCGGCCTGAGGGCCTGTTTGGGTTGTTTTTCGCGATTTTGGACTCGTTTTGCAATTCTAAAACACGTTTTTGGCCTCTAAAAATGAGATTTAAACTATTTTTCTCTCATTATTCTCACATCTCCTCATTCTTCATCTAAAAACCCTAGGTTTTCTCCTTTTTCTCCCTTTTTCTTTTCTTTTCTTCTTTTTACTTTGATTTTCTTGGGTATTTTGTGAAAGGTTGGAGCTCAACAACGGTGGAATAACTTGGAGAAGAAGACTCATTGATTTTGAAGATTTCTCAACCATTTCTCATTATCAATAAGTTTATCTTTCTTTAATTTATTTTCTATTAATGGGATGTATGTTTTTGTTAGTTATTTGTGAATATTTCATCGGTAACTAAACATTTATGTGATTGGGGGTGATTTCAAACCCGAGAATGATTTTCTATTATTTTGTGCTTTATAGTTCTCTTGATTACTGTGTTTAATTCATTGTTATTAATTTTATGTTGTTCTTTCTTGAATTGTTGTTAATCTTGAGAACGAAAATCTTTTGTGGTAATTGAAAGGAAAATCATTCTCGTGGTAACGAAATGCCCCTCGATCACATTTTCACATATTTGATTTCAAACTACTTTGTTTACTTTATAAGTCAAGTCTTTTTTTTTTTTTTTTTTACTTTGAATTTATTGCTTTCTTTATTAATACCTACCAACCCCCCAATTTAATCTATTTTGTATTTTACTTTTTATTCTGCAATTGATAAAGTTGAACTAATCATCTGTGAGAATGACCCTTACTTGCTATTTTACTAATTGAGACGACACTTTTAATTTAAGTAAGGAAAATTAACTGGCACGTCTTTTGGACGGTATCAATTTTGGAGTTGTGTTGCCGGGGATTGTTCTATCAATTTGTTAATTTAAATATTTTCTTTTTATTACTTTTCTCTTTATTTTTTGTTATTTTCCTTGTCATCTAGGTTGTGAATGAGCAAAAAGCCTACAACATACTACAACCTAAGATCAAGAAAAGAGGCTGACACATCGAAAATTGGAGAAGAATTTCTCCAGTTGAACTTCTAAGACAATTGAGCATTGAATCCTCAAGTGAGTTCGAGCACATAGAATCCGAAATGGCGGATGTAAATCAAACATTAAAGGAACTGCAGCTCCAACTTTGTTCAGCAACCTCTATACGTTCAATATCCTCAATTAGATGTGGCATTTGAACTAAAGTCCGGAATGATTCATCTACTCCTCACATTTCATAGATTTGTCGGAGAAGACCCCAATAAACATTTGAAGGAGTTTTATGTGGTTTGCTCAAGCATAAAACCAACGGGTATATCAGAAGAGCAAGTGAAATTGCAGGCTTTCCCTTTCTCTCTTGCAAATCCTGCTAATTAGTGGCTTTATTATTTGCCTTCCGGTCTTTTCACCACGTGGAATGAAATGCAAAAACTCTTTTTGGAGAGGTATTTCCCAGCTTCAAAGGCTACAAACATCAGGAAGGAAATCTGTAGCATTCGACAATCTCAAGGGAAAATCTCTATAAATATTGGGAGAGATTCAAGAGACTTTGTGCTAGTTGCCCAAACCACCAAATCAGTGAGCAATTACTTCTGCAATACTTCTATAAAGGATTACTCCCGATGGAGAGAAGTATGATTGATGCGGCTAGTGGAAGAGCTTTAATGGATAAAACACCAACAATTGCTAGGGATTTGATAGTCAACATGGCCGCCAACTCACAACAATTTGGTAGTAGAGAAGAGGCACCGATTAAACAAGTAAGTGAGGTGGGAGCAACCTCTCAAATTGAACGACAATTGGCCGGTCTTACATCTCTTGTGTAACAAATGGCACTTGGGACAATTCAACAAGAAAATGTGTACGAGATTGTTCTACTGCGGGACATCCTACTGATATATGCCCGACACTACAAGAAGGAGCCGCAGAGTAAGCGAATGCCATTGGGGGATTTCCAATGCAACAGAGACAGAGATATGATCCATACTCTAACACATATAATCCTAGATTGAGAGATCATTCTAATCTCAGTCATGGAGGAAATCATTTCATAGCTCCACAAACATAGTTTAATCCTCCCCCGATTTTCAATCAACAAAGGCAACCATAAAACTTTCAACCTTGTCACCAAACTTCGTCTCCAAGTTCAAATATGTCTCTTGAAGATATGGTTAAGTCCTTGGCTTCTAGTACAATGCAATTTCAACAAGAGATAAAGACCTCAATTAAGAATTTGGAGACATAAATGAGTCAACTGGCCAACACGGTGGGTAAAATGGAGGCTCAAAGAGAAAACTTCATTCTCAAGCAATCAACCCGAGAGAAAATGCTAATGTCGTGACACTAAGAATTGGAAAGATTTTAGAAGAGGCAACAAGGAAGATGAAAGATCATGTTGAAGAGTCAACGCAAGAAAAGAACTTAGCATCTGAGAAAGATGAAACTACAATTCCAACCTCGGGAACTAAGGTAAATTCTAAAAGTTCTTTTCCTACTAATGTTCCATGCTCTCCATTTCCTGGCAGGTTTGCAAAGTCTAATAGGGATGAGCATGAGAAAGAAATATTGGAGACTCTTCGCAAAGTTCAAGTGAACATACCACTTTTGGATGCTATTTAGCAAGTGCCCCATTATGTAAAGTAACTCAAGGAATTGTGCACTAACAAGCGTAAATTAAAAGGTAATGAAGTGGTAAGCGTTGGGAAAAATGTCTCGATGGTTTTGCAAAGGAAACTTCCAGCAAAATGTAAGGATCTGGGAAGTTTTACCATCCCTTGCATTATTGGTAACACTAGGTTTGAAAGAGTAATGCTAGATTTATGAGCATCCATTTATGTCATGCCATATTCTATTTATGCTTCTTTAAATTTAGGATCACTTAAAGAAATCGGTGTTGTTATTCAACTTGCTGATAGATCTAATGCATTTCCAAAGGGTGTGTTGGATGATGTTTTGGTGCAGGTAAACCAATTGATTTTTCCAGCAGATTTCTATGTTCTTGACATGCAAGATGAATCAACATCTCTGTCATCGCCATTGCTCTTGGGAAGACCATTCATGAGGACTGCGCGTACAAAGATAGATGTGTATGATGGTACTTTGACAATGGAGTTGAGATTATTCTCTTCAATATCTTTGAAGCAATGAGGTATCCTAGCGATGTGCACTCTTGTTTTTCAATAGATATAATAGATTCATTAGTACAAAAAACTTTTGAACTATCAAATGAAGATACATTGGATACCACTTTGATCAAAAGTATTGATGTTAACAATCTCACCGAGTTGAGCAAAAATCTACAATTGTGTGAGAATATTGTGGAAATCGTGGCATCACTTGAGTCACTACCAAGTATCCCATCGAGGTATAATCTCTCATAAATTACTCTTCCTATATCTAATGATAAACTTTTACCTTCAGTGATACAGGCCCCCACTTTAGAACTCAAACCTCTCCCCGAGCATTTGAAGTATGTATATTTGGGAGAGGGAGAAATACTACAAGTGATCATTGCAAATAATCTCACGACACTTCAAGAAGATAAGCTTATCTGTATGCTCAGGGAACACAAAATAGTTATTGGTTGGAAAATAGCCGATATCAAAGGGATAAGCCCTTCCATGTGTATGCATCGGATATTGCTCGAAGATGGAGCAAAGACATCGAGAGAACTACAATGTCGATTGCATCCTCCAATGATGGAGGTTGTAAAGAAAGAAATTTTGAAATTGTTAGACGTTGGTATTATCTTTCCCATCTCAAATAGCAAGTGGGTGAGCCCGATCTAAGTTGTTCCAAAAAAAAGTCCAGAATCACAGTGGTGACAAATGAAGAGAATGAGCTTGTACCAACTTGGGTCCAAACAGGTTAGTAGGTTTGAATTGATTATAGAAAACTTAATTGTGCAACCAGAAAAGATCATTTTCATTTATCCTTCATTGATCAAATGTTGGAATGATTGGCAGGTCATTCTCATTATTGTTTTCTTGATGGTTATTCAGGTTATAACCAGATTATGATTGCTCCGGAGGACCAAGAAAAGACAACATTCACTTGCCCATTTGGCACATTTGCCTATCGTCGCATGCATTTCGGTCTTTGCAATGCTCCCGCAACCTTTCAAAGATGCATGATAAGTATATTCTCCGATTATATTGAAAGCATCGTAGAGGAATTCATGGATGATTTCAGTGTTTATAGTAATACCTTTGATAGTTGCCTGAAAAATCTCACACTGGTTCTTAAAAGATGTATGGATGCTAAGTCAAAAGTGTCATTTTATGGTTGATCAAGGCATAGTGTTAGGCCATGTCATTTCATCCAAAGGGATAGAGTTCGATAAATCTAAAATTGATTTAATTCGTTCTTTGCTTCTTCCAACAAGTGTGAGGGAGATTCGTTCTTTTCTTGGACATGCAGGATTTTATCGAAGGTTTATCAAACATTTTTCAACGAATGCAAGACCATTATGCAGGTTGATGCAAAATGAGGTGTCATTTCATTTTGATGAAAATTGTAGAAAGGCATTTAAGAGCTTGAAGGTACTCTTGACATCGGCACCCATCATTCAACCACCCGATAAGCCCTTCGAGTTGATGTATGATGCTAGTGACTTTGCATTAGGAGCTATTTTAGGGCAACGAGTTGGAAAGACACCACATGTTATTTATTATGCATCAAGAACTTTATGATGCCCAACTCAACTACTCTACAATTGAGAAAGAGCTTTTAACAGTTATTTTTGCCTTAGAGAAATTTCGATCATATCTTATTGGTACTAAAGTAACTGTCTTTTCTGATCAAGCAGCTCTTAGGTACCTGCTTGCTAAGAAAGAGGCAAAACCAAGGCTCATTAGATGGATACTCTGTGGGAATGACCCTTACTTGCCATTTTACTAATTGAGACGAAACTTTTGAGTTAAGTAAGGAAAATTAATTAGCATGTCTTTTGGACGGTATCACATCTTAACCACTTTGGGAAGCTCAAGTCAGAGAAGATGAGGATTTTGATGAGCTGCAAAAATCCTGCGACCTTGATGATGATGACAATCTGCCATTTTCACATGAAATTAGGAATGCGTTTATTTAGAACCATATCGCGCTACCTAAAATAACCAAGTATGACGGAAGGGGAGATCCTGCGAAGCACCTCAACAGCTTAAAAACCTACATGAGCCTAAGATGTGCTACATTTGCCATGAAATGCCGAGTTTTCCATCTAGCCCTAAGTAGAGTAGCTGTCACGCATTTTCTACAACGTGATTTTGCCGCAAGTGTACATTGTTAAGTTTTGTAATATAGTAAAAGAGTTAGGAGGTCGAACCTGCAGGGATTGTAATTTAATTCCACCAAGTACTACAATTATGTAACTTTTATTTAATCTAGATGAGTGAATGATTATTTTAAACAAAACTAATGAAATTGGTTGTGACAAATGTGATGAATGCTAGTATTAAGATGAGAAAGCCTAGGGAATAATTTCACCTTACTCTCGATTATGTTTCAATGATTCCAATTATTTCTGATTAATTTTCCCATATTTAAAGGCAAGAATCCTAATATAATTCTCTCACCTCTCTCGAGTGTCGGCTAGAATTTTATTCCAATATCTCTATTCCGAATTAAAACCTAGAATTTACAAAAGTTCTGATTCTTTTATAGAGTAAGCCTCATAGATTTTATACCTTCTCCCAAAATGTAAAACCCTACGTCGTGCCAATCCTATGATTATACCTAAATTCTCCTCTCTCGAGTGCCGAAATTGATTAGCATCTAAAAATTCAATTAGTGGCCAATTAATTGGAAGCATAAAATGATGACACAATTAAATAGAAGTGGGAAAATTAAATAGAAATAATCATAAAATCATCAATCCATAATATCAAGTTTAGCTACATCAAGGGCTTTCTTTTCCTCTCAAAGTAGAGGCGTTTTTCCCTGCCCCTGTGCAGAATCCCATCTCTCTTCTCATACTGTCTTCTAGCCTCAAATGGCGGAAGGAATAGAGGAATTGTACACTTGCCAGTCTTTGACGGAACAGGAAGAGGATGAAGTGGTGTTTGAAGCAAGCGAATTGGAAGAAATCTCTCTCTGGGACGGGAAGGGCTTGGTGATGGAGCTCCTTACAGAGAAACATTACAATCGCGACGCCTTCAAATTGACGATGAAGCGAGCGTGGCACTTAGTGCGGGAAGTACGTTTTAGGGATCTTGATGCTAATTTATACTTTGTGGAATTTGATGATATTCGCGATGAGGAAAGGGTACTGCGAGAGGGACCATGGGCCTTCGACAAACATTTAGTATTGTTGCAGGAGGCAGACAGTGGCAAACAGGTGCATCAGATTGCAATTCAAGAGGCCATGTTCTGGGTGAGGACTCACGACTTACCATTGAGGGCTTGGAATGACACTGTTGGGGAATGCATAGGCCGGAAAATTGGACGAATGGTGGAGGTTGACTTGGATAAAGGAAAATTGGTATGGGGGGAATTCCTACGAGTCCGGGTTGTGCTAGATATTACAAAACCCCTTCTAAAGGATACCAAGCTTTCCATGGAAAATGGTGGATCATGCTGGGTTAGATTCTCCTATGAAAGGCTGTCAAACTTCTGTTATGTGTGTGGTCGATTGGGGCATGGAGAAAAGGAATGTAGTATAAGACAGCTCGATTCTCAAACTGGGCAGAAGACTCCCCATATATGGCGTCTAGCTTAGAGCATCCAGTTAGTGCGATCAATTTCGAGAGAAACATTCCTGGGAAAAATGGGAACTTGTGCGGCCAGGACGACGCTACCCTCCGTCGGATAATACGGTTGTTGGGAAAAATTCGGTGGCTGCAAAGGGAGGCAAAACACTTCCAGAAATTTCGGAACAAAACAAGGGAGAAAGCGTGAATGTCGCCGTAGATTATGCTACTTCCTCGGAGATTGAAACTAGGAAAAGTACGAACTCAGGGCCCACTGCAGAAAATGCCTAATTAGATCCTGTTGCTTCTTATGATCACTCACAGAAATTGATGACGATCCCTACATTTCCTAAAGAGACTGGGCCTGAGCAGAAATTGGTCCTCTTTTGCAAAGACAAGAACAATGGGCCAAGCATCACAAATGGAAATGGCTGGCTCGCCTACCCATATCCGATTCTACGATTGAAAATCCTCTTAACAAATCTCCCCTTTCCAAAAAGAGAAAGGTTACCAGTGGCAAAGAAAAGATTGAGGGCAGGTCTGTGAGACGAGCAATTGATGTCAAAGGCCCAACGGAGAATGACAACTTTGGCTTGATGGTCGAAAATTATACAGCGGTTCCTTCTACTGTCTTGGCGATGGATGTTGAATAGCATCGCTGCAACCCATGAAGATCTTCAGCTGGAATGTCTGTGGGCTTGGGAACCCACAAGGCATTCGATCCCTTCGCGATGCTGTGAAGAGGGAAGCTCCTGTCATCCTGTTCTTACAGGAAACTTGCCTGAAGGCGAAGGAATTCGAATATTGTAAGTTTTCAATTGGTTTATCAAATTGTCTGGTAGTTGATTGTCAAGATAGAAAGGGTGGTCTTGCTTTGCTTTGGAGTAGTAGTGTTAATTTGTCCATTGTTAATTATTCTTTCTGTCATATTGATACTGTGATTGTTGATTTGGAGAAGGGGCAATGGTTCCTTTCGGGGATCTACGGTTTTCCTGAGGTCGGACAGCATTCTAGAACATGGGAGCTTTTACGCTCGTTGTGCAGAAACAATGGTGAAGCATGGGTGCAGAATATTTTGCACCAACATGAAAAATGGGAAGAAACCAGCAATTGGGTCTGCTTTTAGGAATTGGTGATTGGCGATTTGGGAGAAACAAATACACTTGAAGTAATGAAGGAGAGGGAACTATCACATCTGCGAATAGGGCGGTGGACCCGTCAGAAGTTTCAAACGCCACCGTTTTGGAGGCCTACTCAGACCATGTTCCAATTTGGATTAACATCGAAAGGGATGGCATTCTACCACATCGCAGTCGGAAGTTCAAGTTTGAAGAAATGTAGGTTGGGGAACAAGTGTGTGAAGACATCATCAAAACCATCTGGGAAAACAGAGATGGGAGGCACCATATGGATAACAATTTGCAGAAGATTAAAGAGTGTGGAGGACAGTTGGATAACTGGAACAAGAACACTTTTGGAAATGTGTAAAAAATTACTTCGATTGGCAAGAAAACATATGGAATCAATGAGTCTCGCTGACCTAGTTGGAGAGCAGGTATCTGAACACGAGAGGGCTCGGGACGAGGTGCAAAAATGGCTGGAAAGAGACGAAGTGATGTGGCGCCAACGATCAAAAGCTTTGTGGCTCAAGGATGGTGACAAAAACTCCAAGTATTTTCATATGAAAGCTTCCCAAAGGTGGAGGAAAAACAGTTTGGAAAAAATCAAGGACGAGAATGGAAACTGGCGTTTTGGAAATCAAATGGATCGTGTTCTAATATCCTATTTTGAGACTCTGTTTACTAGTTCCAATCCCCAAGGATCGACTGAATTTCTAGCTTTTCTTGTTGCATGTATAAAGCCAAAAATGAATGTTGAGTTGTGTCGGCCATACACAGAAGCTGAAGTACTTGTGGCACTGTATGATATGACCCATCTACCACCCCTGGACCTAATGGAATGTCTCCAGTATTTTTCCAAAAATACTGGCACGTGGTGGTGCCCTCTGTTACAACAGTTGTGCTGCAGGTTTTGAACTCAGGTGATTTTCCTTCTGATCTTAATTACACATATATCTCCCTTATTCCTAAGAAGCATTCTCCTACTGTTGTTGCTGACTACAGACCCATCAGCTTATGTAATGTGGTGTATAAATTGATTTCAAAAGTTATTTCCAATCGACTAAAAACTATTCTGCCTTGTGTCATTGGAGAGAGTTAGAGTGCCTTTATTCCAGGCTGCCTAATCACAGATAATGTCTTGGTAGCATATGAGATGCCGCATAAGAAGAAAGGAAATCAAGGTTATATGTCCTTGAAGTTGGACATGAGCAAAGCTTATGACAGGGTTGAATGGAGTTTTCTTAGGAAGGTCATGGAGGAGATGGGTTTCGCAGCTGAGTTTATTTCCTTGGTAATGGTGTGTGTAACATCAGTGCCTTTCTCAATTTTAGTGAACGGAGAGCCGAAAGGTCCAATACAAGCAAACAAGGGATTGAGACAAGGGGATCCTTTGTCCTCCTACCTCTTCCTCCTATGTACTGAATGCCTTACCTCTCTACTTAATTCAGCAAGTCAACGTAAGGAAATCTCAGGTATTAAGATTTGTAGAAAAGCTCCTAATATTAATCACTTGCTGTTTGCGGATGATTGTGTAATTTTTTGCAAGGCGGAGGTAGAAGAAAATTGGAGGGTCCAAACCTTATTGGATCTACATGAAAGTATGTCAGGGCAAAAAATTAACAAAGATAAAACCTCCATGATTTTCAGTTGCAATATTCAGCAGGATTTACGAGAGGAACATCAGCTGCTATGGGGAAATGGGGAGATCCAACAGTATGAACAGTAGCTTGGACTTCCCTCCATTGTTGGTAGATAAAAATTGAGAGCTTTCCAATCCATCAAACAAAAGGGCTGGCAAAAACTACAGAGTTGGAAAGAAAAGCTACTTTCTCAAGGGGGTAAGGAAATTTTACTGAAAGCAGTCGCCTTGGCCATTCCTACCTACACAATGAGCTGTTTTTTTTTGCCTACGAGTTTTTGCACTGAACTAGAAGGGTTGATGGCAAAGTTCTGGTGGGGACAAAAACAAGAGGAAAGGAGAATCCATTGGGTTAGTTGGAATAAGATGTGTGAAAGGAAAGCAAGAGGAGGACTGGGTTTTAAAAATCTTAGAAATTTTAATCTTGCCCTTCTAGCTAAACAAGGTTGGCGACTCGTACAAAATGACTCCTCTGTGGTGTATAAACTACTTCAAGCTAGATATTTTCCAAAATCCTCCTTTAAAGCCAGCTTGGGAAACTGCCCTTCCTTTACATGGAGCGGCATCTGGGAAGCAATAGTTTGGCTTAAAAGGGATGCAAATGGAGGGTTGGAGATGGAAGAAAGGTGAATCTATGGAATGATCATTGGATCCCAGGTCACAAGTCGTTGTCCCAAGAGTTCAGACTGCAGGGCAATGATAGTGAAGAATCAGTAGCTTCTATTATAGATGAGAACACTGGATGGTGGGATGTTTCAAAACTCAGAACTCTCTTCCATATATAGCGACTGATATTATGAAGATTAGGGTCTCTCCAAGAGGCATAGAAGATAAACAGATTTGGGGTCAAGAGAGAAGTGGTCTCTTTTCTGTCAAAAGTTGTTACAACCTGATTAAGACCTACAATGTTTCAGATGCAACAGAGTCTTCTTCAGCAAAGAGTCAGGAAAAGTTATGGAAAGTCTTATGGAAGATGTCAGTACCCAACAAGATCAAAGTCTTCGCTTGGCGTGTGTGCAAAGATTGTCTTCCATCAAAGGAAAATCTAATCAAGAAAAATATTATTATCGACCCGTCATGTAGCTTCTATAAACACCCAGAGGAAGACCTTTCACATGCAATACTCAACTACGATCAGATAAGTGAGATGTGGAGGAAACTTCTCCCATCGCTACCGGTACGTACCACCTCCTTATTTCTAGATTTGGTCTCTCATTTTATTGAAGCTAAAGACATGAATGAGTTAGCCAAGTTTTTCTGCCTTGCTTGGGGTTTTTTGGTATCGGAGAAACAAGTGGGAGTTCGATAAGGTCATGGTAAGCCCAAAACAAATATCAAACCAAGCGCTGGGTCTAATGCAGAAGTTTAAGTCGTGCTCTATAACATCTAATAGCCGACCCGAAGCTCTCCTTAGCTGGAATCCCCTCTCTGCTGGCTTCTCAAGCTTAACACAGATAGAGCTATGTTTTCAGATTTACACAAGGCAGGTATAGGGCTATATTACGTGACTCTTCAGGGAAAATGAGGATGGCAGCCTCTATAGTGGAACCAGAAATGGAAAACCCAGAGGCGATGGAACTAATGGCTATCTTCAGAGGGCTCCAATTATGCGCCACCATGGGGATTTCCCATATTCAAGTTGAATCCGATTGCCTTCTGGTGATTCAAGCTTTGCAGCAAAAGAACATGATGAATTCATTGCTTGGGAATCTTTTTGTTGAAGTGCAGTAGCTGACCAAGGGTTTTGAAAGTTGTGTTTTTTCACATGTGTATAGGGAGGGTAACGGGGAAGCCCATCAATTGGCTCGCAACGCTTGGAGAATTGAAAACATTGAAATGTGGTGGGATATGATTCCAGACTTCTTGTCTCAAGCTTTACGACTTGATAAATGTCTGTAATTTTTTGTGATATCTAATGAAATGATTGTTTTTCCATAAAAATAAAAAAAAAAAAAAGTTCAGCTACATCAAACCCTAGATAAATTGTTTTGATCATAATGGAGTTCATAAGATCCACACAATTCAAAATAAACAATATAAAGAAAATGATAGAAAAACTAGTCTTTTGGGTACATCTTCAATCTTTTTCCTTGATATTATTTTGCCTCCTTTTGATTTCTTCAATCTTGCCTCCTTTTCCTTGATAATGTTCTTTACTCCCTTCAATTCTAGAGAAAAATAGGACTTTTGGATGGTATTTATAGTATCTTGAAGTCCTTGGACAAATTAGGGTTGAATTTGGACAAGAAAAGAGTCCAAAAATATATACAAAAAAACTTTTCCCGCACAGGCGGCGTCTCGGGGCCTCTGTAGCAGCGCCACGGCACCTTGCTGTATGTTTCAGATAGCGCAACGCTCGGTTCGGGTAAAAAAGATAGACTGCGCTTTTTTCAGTATTTTTATCATAACATTTTCGCCCGATATCCGATTGAGGTGATTCAAGATGCTTTGGAAAGAAAACCCCAAGAGCTACAACTTTTCTTCAAACATAAGTCTCCAATTAGATCGTTTGCTGTGACAAAAATGGGTCTCAATGTGAGACTAAAATTCTGGAGCATTACTTTTCGGTTGGAAATTGATTTGTGATCATATTTTGACTAAAGTTGATCCCTTTGACATCTTTCTTCATCCAATTGACTCATAGTACTCTCGGATCTTCATTGCGAGGTTCGACACAACTTTTGATTATTTGCATTTCAATCCCCGAACTTTGGATCTCTTACAATTTAGCCATCTTCTCCAATTTTGCCAACTTTTGCCTACTTCCTTCAATTTCATCAACATATACCACAACATCAAAACACACATTAAAATGTTCTAAAACACTCTCAAGAGTAACAAAAAATAAGTTAAGTAGCATAAATATCATGAGTATAGAGCACTCATCAGTGGCTAAGGTCTGGTACACTAGGCTCCCAAAGGGAAGTATTTGAAGCTGGGCAGACTTCAAGAAGGCCTTCCTTAAACGTTTCGCCACAAACAAAGAGGGTGAAGGACCAATATAGCACCTTCAAGACATGAGGCAACAACCAGGGTAATCGTTTTTTTTTTGTCCCATTTCATTGAAAAATGGCATACTGTGTGCAAGTCACAGATAGGGAGGCGTTAACAGCCCTAAGGAGTGGACTGGATATGAACTCCCTCTTTTGGATAGATGTGCAGAACAAAGATCCCACTAGCTACGATGCCTTACTAGAAATGATAGGGCGCGTGATCATCAATGAAGAATTGAGGGATCACTAGAATATGGAAAATTGAGGCCTCCTACCTTCACAAATGCAAAGGTGGAGAGGTCCCACTTCTCACTTAATGGATCATCAGGTCAGACAATCCACCCCTCTCAATCCTGGGCAACCATTAGTCGCAACAACGCTAAATGCAGTTCTTACTTTGGCTAATAAAAAAGTGACTCCCAGTGTAAAAATGTATCAAGGGAGACATATCAACTACCCACTTAAGCAAGAAGAGGTAGGGATGAGGTGTTGGACCTAGAAATAAGAACGAAGCACTCCTTTATTGTACGTACTGCCATTCTTATAGCTATAGCACGAAAGGATGTAAGGACATCGCGAAGCACCCAAACACTCAAAGAAGAGACAATCGTCTACAGATGAACGAAAATCCTAGGCAAGGTTGATAATCTAGGAATGATGGGACAGGTGGCTCTGATAGGGGCAATACCTAGCGAAGGCAAGAAAATGATGGTGGAAGACTTGCGAAAGGTTTCAAACAAAGAAGGAACCCCTCAACCAAAGCTGGACGTGAGCCTATACGGGAAATTGACACCATTTTTGGAAGTCCCTATGTCAGGGGTGAATTTATAAATGATGAAAGATATTATGTCAGAGAGGCCAAAGATCCCCCATTGGCGAGCTTCATAGTCAGCAAAACAGCTGACCCTTTACTAAAAGAGGAGTTCAACCTATCACGTTCAATCAAGATGATGTTGTGGGTATCCATTATCCACATTGTGATGTTTTGGTTGTAAGGGCCATTATAGCCAGAAATGGTCTCAAAAGAATGTTGGTAGACAACAGAAGCTTAGTTAACATCATATTTGGAGCCATATTTGATAAGATAAAAGTTGACCATGAGTTAACTCCAATGAACTTTCCCTTGTACGGATTTATTGGGGATAGCATCATCCCAGGAGGGAAAATAACCCTATTGATAGAGATGGGAGTCGCACCTCTAATAGCTCACCATTTCATGGAGTTTTTAGCGATGGACCACCGTTGTTCTTATCATGGAGTACTTGGGAGACCCGTTTTGAATGAATTGTAGGCTGTCACTTCCATTCAACATCTATGCATGAAGTTTCCAACAGAAAATGGTATAGTCGCGGTCAGAGATGATCAACGATGTGCCAAACAATGTTATTCCAACTCCATTAGAAAGGCTGTACCAAAGGATGTTAATGTCATTTTAATGGACATTGATGATGTTGACGACCCTGAACAAGGGAATGACGTCAAAATGATAGATACCTCTAAAGAAGAGGCAGTGTTTGAAGTACAATTAACCCCCGAGAAGGGGAGAGCTTCTGAGAGAGCAGCTGATTATAACAAAATGGATACCCGCATAATTGAATGCGAACTACAAATTGCTCCGATCGAGGAGCTTGAAGACCTTATGGTAGACTCACAGGATCCTTCAAAGTCCTTGCGGGTTGGAAAATACCTGCCTAAAGCAATCAAGGAAAAGCTGAAAAGCTTCTTGCATAACAACTTGGATGTCGTTGCATGAGAGTATGAGGACATGGTTGGAATCAATCCAAGAGTTAGTTGCCACCATTTGAAGATCGATCCAAAAGCTAACCCGCATCGACAAACAATGAGAGCCATTGACCCTGAAAGATATGAGGCCTTGAAAGACAATAAAAAGGTTGATTGCCAATCGCTTTATTCGAGAATCGACCTACCCAAGATGGGTGTCAAACCCTATACTCTTAAAGAAGCACAACGAAAATTGGAGAGTATGCGTTGATTTCTCCAACCTAAACCAAGCTTGTCCAAAGGATAGCTTCCCACTCTCGTGAATAGACCAGCTAGTTAACTCCACTGCCGGGCATGAGCTGTTAAGTTTTATGGATGCCTATATAGACTACAATCAGATTCCAATATACCCAGCAAACAAGAAACATACGTCTTTAATTACGGACCAAGGCCTTTATTGCTATAGGATGATGCCTTTTAGGTTGGAAAACGCAGGGGCTACCACTCAGTGATTGGTCAATAAAATATTTGTCGACCTCATTAGAAAAACCATAGAAGTGTATGTGGACGATATGCTAGTGAAAAGTCTGAAGACAGAGGACCACATCAAGCACTTCGAAAAAGTCTTCCAAATTCTTCGAAGATATAGGATGGGACTAAATCCTCTCAAATGTGCCTTTGGAATTGCCTTAGGAAAGTTTTTGGGCTACATGGTGAATCAAATGGGCATTGAGGCCAATCCAGAGAACATCAAAGCGTTGATTGAAATGATGTCACCACAAAAACCAAAGGAAGCGCAAAATCTCATCGACCATGTAATAGCTCTGAGCCGCATCATTTCAAAGGTAACTGATAAGTGTTTGCCGTTCTTTAAGGTGTTGAAAGGATGAAATAGATTTCAGTGGATAGAGGAATGTGAAGAAGCCTTGCAAGTGCTGAATAAGTACTTGGGACAAGCTCCCAGATAAACCTTTCATTTCCTTTCTGATAATAGTGCAATTATCACATTTTTCATCCACTACTAATTGCATTTTCATTATTTATTGGCACCTAAATGTTTAAGCACACTTATACTTTGGTTTAGGTTGCAAATGGACGAATACGGTGGAAATTATAAGAAAATAGCGAAAATGAACCAAAATAGAAGAAAGTGAAAGTTCAGGGACTAAAGTGCAAATAATCTAAACTTGTTTCCAACCTTGTGATGAAGATTCAAGAGTGTTAGAATCAATTGGATGAGGAAATGAGTCAAAGGGATGAAATATAGCCAAAACATTATCACATATTAACTTTCAAGCTGAAAAGTTTTGTACTGGTTTTTAGTCTCATATTGAGACCCTTTTTTGACAAAGAAAAATATCTAATTCGAAGATGATATCTGAAGAAAAGTTTTATCCCTTTGAGTTAGATTTCCAACACATATTGAATCTCCTCAATAGGACACCGGTAGAGGAAGATATGGCCACAATACTAAAAAAAAAAAAAAAAAAAAAAAAAAAAAAAAAAAAAAAAAAACCATGCGGTCACATTGTATTAAATCCCTGCGAACGCACAACAACATTCAGAGAATTTTGAGGCTGAAATATTTGTTCTATACGACCGTAAGGAACTTAACCATGCGGTCGCATGGTTGTTTCTTGGACCAAAATTTTCTATTGCTGGAAATTGACCCAACTACCTATGAAAACTTCTCCCAACACGTTTTTATGACCTAATTCAACCCCAGAACGCAGCCAAGATGTTTCTTATCACTTTTTCTCTCAAATTTGCTCAAGAACATCATGGAGAACTAATCTATTGGTGAAGTTACGAAGGAACTCATTGGATTTGGTGATTTCACATCTCTTTATTCATGTATTTTGGTATTTCTTGTTGAACAATTCTAGATTTTAGGTTTTATTCTCTTGAATTTATATTAAATTTGGTTTAACAATTACTAGATTTTTCATGAATTCAGTCATGTTTTTTTCATCGTTGAATTAAACTACTTGTTGAGTTTCAATTTCAATTATTTTGTGTTGGGATTGGTTTAACAATTACTAGATTTTTCATAGATTTTGTAACGATTTTTCTATCGTTAGATCAAACTATTTGTTGAGTTTCAAATCTTGATTATTTTATTGGTGTGATTTTTTGCTGCCTTATGCTTGATGTAAATGGTCGATTGTGAATCTGAGTTTAATAAAATTGTCTTGATTATTTTATTGGTGTGATTCTTTGCTTCCTTATGCTTGATGTAAATGGTCGATCATGAATCTGAGTTCAATAAAATTGTGCGAATATGATATAAGTCTAGATTCTATGATTACAATTGTGAATTAAATTGATCTTTATTGTTAAATCCTTCGGTTAGAGAGTTGGGATGAAAACCTCTAATTGAGTTAAAAGGCATGAATTATTGATGTGATTGATCCGATCCAATTGAGGGAATTCCGATGCTTCACTACTTCATACTTTGATTTTAAATCACATTCAAACATACAAATTTCACTCCACATTCGAGAGAATATCCATCCTTTTGATCCTTTGAGTAATTTTTCATCTCTTTGTGGAATCCACACTTCAAAGCTATGCTACAATTACCGTGTTATACTTTGGGCATAATCAAATTTTGGCGTCGCTGCCGGGGAGACGGTACAAAAAACCTAAAGGGATTGATTGAAGAAGGGTGACATCGTTCCTTTACTTTTGATTTTAGTTAATTTAATTTTCTTATTTCTTATTTACTTGTTTTCACACATTTTTTTGTGTTTTATGAGCAGTGATCGAGGTGAGCAAGGAAGCTCTACTGAAGGACTTTTTCCAGTGTTTGAAAATCTCTATAACCCTATCTTTGACACTGCATCTATTGCCACGAGCACCGCATCACATAACACTATGTCTGATAGTGAGCATGATGCACCTTATAGGACTTTACATGATTACATTCACCCTACACGCACATCTACATCATCATGTATTATGTTTCCACCTAATATACCATGTATGGAACTTAAACCAGGAATGATTCAACTTCTTCCCACTTTTAATGGGCTTAAAATGAAAACACATACGTGCACATTAGGGAATTTGAGGAGATGGTTACAACCTTCCACGGTCAACAAGTACAACAGATGCAGTCAGGCTTATCCTTGGAACCTAGGTCCACTGATAGTAATAATAGGTCACGATCCACAGAAAACCCTACTAGCGCAGGTATCTATCATCTTATGGAGGAGGATAGTCTTAGAGCCAAAGTAGAAACCCTCACTAGAGAAATTGAAACCTTACGTGTTAAGGACTCAAAACGTACACAAACTGTTTCCTATGTTGAATCTCTAAGACCTTGTTTTGTGTGTGGTGGAACTAATCATCATGTGCAAGAGTGCTTTACTTTTGATGAGATGAGGGGGGTTTACGAAGAACATTGTAATGCCTTAGGCATGCATCGTACACTCCTTTCTCTAAATCTTACAATCCGGGGTCGCGTAATCACCCAAATCTTAGCTGGAAGTCTGAAAACTAGCCACCTGCACAGCCCCCTAGATTGTACCCTCCACCATATATGCACCTTTATCTTCTAGGAACACTGTAGAAGACACTACACACACTTTTATAGAGGCACAAGGTAAAACGAATCAAAAATTTGAGACTATAATTACCCAAATTGTTGAGGAAAATAAAGAAATAAAAAATCATATGTCTAAATTAACCAATGCCTTAACTGTAGTGAAGTGTGGAAAATTTCTAGCACAAGCTCAATCAAATCCTAAGGGACAACACATGGTACAAACCTCAAACTTAAAAGAAAACAATCTTAAGGAAGTAAATGTCATCACCACACAATCTGGGAAGATTATAGAACCAATCCCCAAACCTAGGGAAAATAAAATGGAGGCACAAGCTCAATCTCTCTTTCTTGCATGTGATTTCACAGGTTCCTACCTATGCTAAAGTCCTTAAGGACTTGTACACTATGAAAGGAAACATCAAGTCAAGAAAACAGCTTTCTTGACCGAGCAAGTGAGTGCTGTGATAGATCAAAGGATCTCACCAAAGTATAAGGACCCTGGTTGTCCTACTGTGTCTTGCATCATTGGGAACCATGAGTTTGCACAAGCTCTTCTTGATTTAGGAGCTAGCGTTAACCTCATGTCTTATGTTATTTACTTTTCATTGGGTTTAGGTTAAATGAAACCGACTTCTATAGTTTTACAACTAGCTAATAGGTCACTATTAGACCTAGGGGAGTAGTCGAGGATGTATTAATACAAATTGATAAATTTTACTACCCCGTGGATTTCTTGGTTTTGAACGTAAAGGCTGATGTAAATATTGACTCTAAGATTCCTATATTCTTGGTAGAACTTTCCTTGCCACAGCTAATGCTCTCATTAATTGCAGGAATGGACTTGTGAAGCTGTCATTTGGAAACATGACTTTAGAAGTCAATATTTTTAACATCACTAAGCAGCCAGATGATGATGATAAGTGTCATCAAACTTACATGATTGATGTTGTTCGCTAAAAGTGCAAACCGCAAGTGCACGGGTCGCGTTCAAGTAATAAAGTGGATCTTTTAAATTCGGGTTGTCGATCTCTCGAGGAATGTATACTTTCGATTACTCGACTCTAGTTAATTTAATTCTAACAACGAAAATAAACACACACAATAAAGACAATGATTTGAAATAAGGGAAAACTAATTAAAAATCTACGAAATTAAGAAAACATAAGCACTTTGAAATCTTGGAGGATAAGGTGGTTGAGATTCTTGGTTTCATTTAACCGTCGCCTAATTAATTTCACCACAAGCCAATTAATCAATTACTCATTTACTATGTTAGACCCGATCTTCCAATTTTAGCTAATTACCTCTCTTGATCGAAATTAACCTTAATTGATTGGTTTAACCTACTATATATCTATGTCGATCAAAACCAAACAACCGCATTCAATATTTGTGAAAATAGTTCAATGGGTCACCTAGGGCTAGTGGTATATCTCTATCCACTACACAAACCTAGGGTTTCTACCATTTGGTCAAAAACGCACAATCTTCTCTCGAACGATGTACAAATCACTAAACAAATTCATTCATTGGCCACATAAATGAAAATGCATGAAATATAATAATAGAAACACATGAAAATAAATAACATAGCATTAACAAGCAAATATAGAAATTAATAAAAGCTAGGTTAAAATTCAACCACAAATCCCAACACAAATATTTAGCTCGTTTTTTACATATGATAACAAATGAGAGTATTTATACAATACATTACACATTTGACAAAATAAATGAGAAAAATCAAAGTTTAGAGATAAAACCCTATTTTCGAGCTCAAACTTGATTTCCCCAAATACTTGCCAAATTCTTTTCTTTCTCCTCGTGCTCTTGAATTGATCTCCAAAATACCAAGTAAAAAAAAAAGAAAATGGAAAGAAAAACAAAGAAAGAAACCAAGAAATAAAAATGGCAGATGGAGCGTCGCCCAGTAGAAGAAGGAGAGTTAAAAGGCTAAAATCTTATTTTTATATTAAACCTAAGAAAAATTGCATCATTGGTCCCCGAATTTTCAAAAAGTGGCAAAACGATTCCCGGGTTGTAATTTTTAATTAAAACAGCGCCGTGGTGCCGAAACAATGGTGTCACGGCTCCAATGCCTCTAAAACCTACAAGCAAAAATGGAAATTTGCCCTTTTCGCAGCCAAGTCCTTCCAATATTTGTGCACTAGGTCCCTCAACTATGATTTTGTACATTTTGGTCCTTGAATTTTGACTTTTATTTCAATCTTGCCCTCCATAAATTTCACTTCAAATCCTCCAACTTTTTGGCTTGTTTACTTTGGTCCCCAACTTCACAATTTTGTGCGATTTTAGTCTTTTTCCTCCTTTCTTCTTGTTCTCTTTCCTTTAGGTAATTTTTGCCTACAAAAGCATAAATTACACAATTGTAAGTAGAAATTCACTCATTTTATCAATAATAAGTTTACTTTAGGTATTAAATAAATGTGTAAAAATACACTTATCAGATGCACTCACCAAAGAAGTATTTGAGGATGTGTTTCTTGGACCAGCAACTACTGACTACAACTCTTTGAACTCTTCTCTCTTAAATTCTGAAATTTCAACAAATTACAATAATGAAGAGTATGCTAATAATTATTCTATTTTTGCAAAATTTCAGGATTGTGGAACATCACCAATGATCACTTCCAACGAGCTTAGGGCACAGCAAAGTAGATTGAAACCACCCTGGCTGGATGCAGGTTAAAGAAAGAAATATTGGGTCGAGCCAACAACAATAAATAAAGGCGCTGCTTGGGAAGCAACCCAAGGGAAGTTCATTCCTTTATTTATTTATTTATTCATTTTTATTTACTTTTGCATTCCCTTTAGGTAGTTTCGTTCCTTGCATTACCATCCTACTGAGAACTTTCAGGTCAACCATTCTTCAAGTTTATGTTGATTCACTTTTGTATTCAGGTGATATCTTTCTTTCTTCTATTTGATATTCATGTTTATGCATTAAGGACAATGCAATATTTAGTTGGGGGAGAGTTACTTTGGATTCTATTATGATTATCATAGATTTTTGTTGATTTGTAATGATTGGTTAAAAAATTTTGGGTATTCTGATTTGTTGCATGAATATGCTTTTGAATGACAAAATATGCCAATAGCACTTAATTTTGCTTATGAGAATCTAGATGTCAAGACACTTGCTAAATTACTTTTGTGCACACAAGCCTTGTGGTATGATGGTAGTTTAACAAATGTAGCTAGAGGAGTCTCTTGTTAAAGTTTTCATATATGAGAAAATCGGTGAGGATAGAGAACCACAATATACTAAAATATGGCAATAGGCGTTCATTGATCTTGTGAATTGAAAACTTCTTTGAAAATAACACTACATGGTTTGTGGTAAGATGGTGGATTACTTGGAAAATGATAAAGGTCCATTTATGATCGGTATTTGAGCCTTTCAAGCCTTTCTTTTCAATAAGTACAACCCCTAGTAGCCTTATTGAGCCATACACAAACATATCTAGCTTTTTCTTCATGCACCTACATTATCCATACTTCTTCATATTGGGATGTCTGATAAGATTTCTAACTATGGGCTTGGAAGTATTTGAATTTTTATATCCGTTCTTCTCATACGATCCAACCTGGACTTCATTACAACCGTTTGTATTGGCCGTTTTGATCCCAAGTAGGCTGTGGTAAGAAGTTGATGAATTCTCATTTGGTAGTATGCTTATCACAGAATCAATATTTGCTTGTTGCTTCTGCGTAATTGTTTAAGCCTCCAAATTTAAGCGTTCATCTTTCCCAGTTCCATAGAGAGAAATCCACACTAAACACTTTGATACCCGTGAGTTATGGAGTTGCTTTAGCCTGAGACATACTTGATGTTGCATGTGATAGGATTAGTGGTAAGATGATTACGACTTGACACACACACACACACACACACACACACACACACACATTTTGTACATGTCTTTGACATCCTGATAACCATGATACTATTAATTTCTTTGTGGTGTTAAGTTTGAAAAAAGCATGAACTGTGGTTAAATTAGAACTTGAAAATTTAACTTGCAATATTGACTAGTCTTTGATCATTTTATTTTGCATTAAATTGCTAGGGACTAGCAATAAGCAAGTTGAGGGTGTGATAATAGTACAATTATCACGTTTTTCATCCACTAATAATTGCATTTTCATGATTTATTGGCGCCTAAATATTTTGAGTACACTTATATTTTGGTTAGGTTGCAAATGGACGAATATGGTGGAATTTAGAAGAAATGAGCGAAAAATGACCAAAATGAAAGAAAGTGAAAGTTTAGGGACTAAAGTGTAAATAATCTGAACTTATTTCCAACCTTATGATGAAGATTCGAGAGTGTTAGAGGCCAATTGGATGAGGAAAGCAGTCAAAGGGATGAAATATAGCCAAAACATTATCACATATCAACTTTCAAGCTAAAACGTTTTGTACCGATTTTCAGTCTCATATTGAGACCCTTTTTTGACATGGAAAAAGATTGAATTCGAAGATGATATCTGAAGAAAATTTTATCCATTTGAGTTATCTTTCCAACGCATCTTGAATTACCTCAACCGAACATCTCTAGATGAAGATATGACCAAAATACTAAAAGCTGTCTAGCGAAAAAAAAAAGCAGAACCATGCGGTCGCATGGTGTTAAATCCATGCGACCGCACATCAACATTCGAAGAATTTTGAGGCTGAAATATTAGTTCTATGCTACCGCAAGTAACGTAACCATGCGGTCGCATGGTTATATCTTGGACCCAAATTTTCTATTTCTGGAAATTGACCCAACTACCTATGGAAACTTCTCCCAATACGTTTTTATGACCTAAGTCAACCCAGAACACAGCCAAGAGGTTTCTTATCACTTTTTCGTCTCAAATGTTCTTAAGAACATCATGGAGAACTAATCTATTGGTAAAGCTACGAAGGAACTCATTGGATTTGGTGATTTCACATCTTTTATTCATGTATTTCTTGTTGAACAATTCTAGATTTTAGGCTTTATTCTCTTGAATTTATATTAAATTTGGTTTAACAATTGCTAGATTTTTCATGGATTCGGTCATGCTTTTTCCATCGTGGAATTAAACTACTTGTTGAGTTTCAATTTCAATTATTTTATGTTAGGATTGGTTTAACAATTACTAGATTTTTCATAGATTTAATCACGTTTTTTCTATCGTTAGATCCAACTATTTGTTGAGTTTCAATCTTGATAATTTTATTGGTGTGATTCTTTACTACCTTATGCTTGATGTAAATTGTCGATCTTGAATCTGAGTTCAATAAAATTGTGTGAATATGATACAAGTCTAGATTCTAGGATTACAATTGTAAATTAAATTGATCTTTATTGTTAAATCCTCCAATTAGAGGTTAGGATGAAAACCTCCAATTAAATTAAATGGCATGAATTATTGATGTGATTGATCCGATCCAATTGAGAGAATTTCGATGCTTCACTACTTCATACTGTGATTTTAAATCACATTCAAACATACAAATTTCACTACACATTCGAGAGAACATCCATCATTTTGATCCTTTGAGTAATTTTCCATCTCCCTATAGAATCGACACCCCAAAGCTATGCTACAACTACCGTGTTATACTTTGGGCGTAATCACTTCTATAGAGAGGTTGCCCCTTTCTCCTCGTGTAGTTCACTCACTCCCAGTGCCTACCACTCATCTCCAAACCTAAATGTGGAAAGCCTCTGCTATTATACCTCGCGGTGACCACCGAGGATATTAGTTCGATACTTGTAAGGGAAGGAAATGATCACCAGCTACATGTATACTATATAAACAAAGTACTACTTGCGACGAAGGCTTGCTATCCCGACATGGAAAAGCTGACTCTAGCTCTCGTAACAGACTCTCGTAAGTTATAGCCTTACTTCCGAGCACACGCATACAAGCATTGACCAACTTCTTGCTGAAGCAAGTGCTACAAAAACCCGATGCTTCATGAAGACCACTGAAATGGGTCGTAGAGCTCAGTAAGTTTGAGATCATTTTCAAAACAAGGACTGCAATTAAGAGACAGACCTTAGCAGATTTTGTAGTCGAGTTCACTCCAATTCCAGAAATGGAAGAAGAAATGGGACATGTTGGACCCCTACGTGGAGCTTTTTTGTTGATGGCACCTTGGGAGACGTCGGATCTGGAGCTATGTGGTGTTGGTTAGTCCAGAAGGACATAAGCTCAATTGTACTATGAGATTTGGCTTTAGAGCTACCAATAACGTGGCTGAATATGAAGCCATCCTGGCCGGCCTCAAAATGACCAAAAAGATGCAAGTGAAAAGGCTACTTATCAGCAGTAACTCTCAAGTCAATGACAATTTCTCAGCCAAAGATAAGAGCATGGCTGTTTATTTGAAATTGGTCGTGAAGTTCATCCCAACCTTTGAAAAATTCGAGTTAATGCAAATCCCGCGTTGTAAAAACTTTCATGACGATGCTCTTTCAAAGTTGGCAAGCAGTAAGGACTCCAAACTGCTTATTGTGGTTCCTATAGAGCACCTTTTGAGGCCCTCCATTTGAAAAAGTTAAGAGGTGATGTGGGTAGAAAATACTCCCTCATGGATGAAGCCAATCAAAGCTTTTTGAAGGATCAAATCCTACCCTCTAACAAAAAGAAGCGTGGAAGCTCAGAAGACGAGCTGCACACTTTGTCTTCCAAGACCATGTACTTTACAAGCGAGATTTTTCCATGCCTCTGCTCCGATGTATAAGTGGAGAGGAAGTTACTTATGTGCTCCAAGAAATACACGAAGGGGTATGTGACAATCACTTTGGGGGATGGTCCCTCGCACATAAGGTGTTAAGGAAAGGTACTACTAACCAACCTTAAAAAATGATGCCCAGCAGTTTGCAAAAAGGTACAACAAGTGTTAACACTTCACTACGGTTCAAAGAAAGCTTTTACAAGAACTCAGTGTTGTTTCTAGTCATGGATAATGCCAAGTGGGGAATTGATCTCATAAGACCTCTACCGAAATGGGGAGACATTGGCAATTTCACAATTGTCGCTATCGACTACTTTACTAAGTGGGTCTAGGCTGAACTGCTGACCAAAATAACTGAAGCAAACACTTTCAAATTGTTCTGAAAAAACATCATATGCCAGTCTCAAACTTTCAAACACTCAATTATCTCAGATAATGGATGACAATTTGATAACAAGAAGGTCACAAACTTATGTGAAGAGTTGGGAATCAAGAAACACTTGTCTTTTCCACATCACCCGCAAGCTAACAGACAGGTAGAAGTAGTCAATAAAACCATCAAATACACTTTGAAAAAGAAGCTGTATATGTCTAAAGGGGCTTATGTTGATAAGTTGCCTCAGGTTTATGGGCTATCTGAACCACAAGCCGAACAGCCACAGGGTGGACTCCCTTCTCTATGACATATGGGGTAGAGGTAAGAGCCCAATTGAAGTGGGTCCGCCATCTCCTCATCGCATACATTTTAATGAAATACCAAATGACGAAATGAGAGATGCAAACTAGATTTCCTTAAAGAAATGAGAGATGAATCTCAAGCAAAGTTGGCTACCTATCAGTGAAAGATGACTAGGTATTACAATTTAAAAGTCGAAAGAAAGTCATTCTACCTAAACGACCTTGTACTACGAAGAATCTTCATATCTACTAAGGAGTCACAAACAAGAACCCTTGGTCCCAACTTGGAGGGTCCTTATTGCATAAGGGAAGAAGTTCGATAAGAGACCTACAAAATTGAAGGGATAGATGTAAAGGCATAGCCTCATCCCTGGAACGCATAACATCTACGAAAATACTATTAATGAGAATTGTAAACGCATGTCTTGTATGGTTTGTTGAATATGAAAGTTTTACCTTAATTAAAATCTTCAAAGTAAAAAAGAGTTGGATCCCAAGATGGACCACCTCTTAAGTGGTGAAATGGGCAGCAGATGCCTTAAACAACTATTAAGTTGTTAAATAGGACTTAGCATGGATGAACCGCTCAATCTGCTAAGGGAAACAAATAAAAGCAGACAAACTACTAACACTTATACAAATTGCAAGTAAAAAATTACAAACCAAGTGCGAAAAAAAATATCCATACATAAAAATGCAACAAAGAAAGATCAGAGATATAAAGAAAAATGAACTTCCATTAATGAACAATAAGCATTACCGAAGTGGGCTTCTCAGCCAAATTAAAAACAAAATAAAATAATTACAAAGTTGCCCTATCTAAACAGGTGGGAGAGAGCAAAAGGGACTATGGCATTAGGAGCCACTTCGGTGTTTTCAGCCTCAAGTGCCTCTTCATCAACTTCATCTTCTATCTTGATCACGTGGTTACCCTTTACTGGAGTTTGAGGCTCCTCCTCTCCCTCTTCCAAGAAATCTAACCTTAATGCAGAAGTGTCGAAAGTTTGGTATTAACTTCAATCCACTCCACCACTTCAATGTAGGCATATCTCTTCTAGTAGACGCCGAAGTGCTGGTATGTCTCTGTGAGGTAAAATTTGGCGATGTAATGTTTCTCAGCTTCACGGCTAGCAGATTGAAGTCCTCACCTCTGTTCTCTGATAAGTGCGAGTTTTGCACTTATTTAGGCCTTTAAACTTCGATAGTTGTTAGATTTTCATTGTAATTTATCACTTAATTTGGATATTTTTATTTTATAGGCGATAACCCGAGTTGATTGATGTTTGGAAGGAATTTAAGCGAGAAATGAGGCAAAAGTTTCGAAGATGCAATGATCTCAAGTTTGACGAAAATAACTCACTTTGAGGAGGAAAAAATGGTTGATTGAGGTGCTTAAAAGAGGGGTGAAAATCTGAATTTCAGCAAGCCCTGCGCCATGGCACCAGATCTGGACGCCCTGGCGCCCAGAAAAAAAGAAAAAAAAAACTCAGCACTGCCGGCGCCATGGCGTCGGATTTGGCGCACAGAAACCAGAAACTGGCAGCACTTGCGGCACCAAGGCGCCGGAACTGGGCGCGAAGGCGCCAAATCACCCAGTAGCGAGAAAACCTGAATTTTAATCTTTTTTCGGCCCATTTCGACCCAAACCCATCTCCCATCTTCAACACAATATAAATACAAGATTAAAGACCATTTCTAGGGCACGAAATTGGTGCGGTACTGTTGACTAGTGGCTGGGTATGGTGCTGTGTGAGGTGAGTGGTTGGGTACAATGTTGTTGACCAGTAGTTGCGTGCGGTGGTGTTGGCGCCGTGGTTTCTGCTTGTGGTGGTGGTATGACGGTGGTGGATGCGACGGTGTCTGTGACCAACTATTTAGGCGTTTGTGACCAATTATTTGGCTGCTTTGTAACTAAATGTTAGATGTCTATAACTAAAAAATAATTTGTGGCCAATAAACTGTGACTTACGTGACTAATAGATAAAATGTGACCTATAATTTGAATGATGTGACCTCGAAATAATATGTGACCAATTAATTTAAGGACATGTGACCAGTAAATAAATCTGTATCCTATAATTATGAATCTGTGATCATCAATAACATAACCGTGATTTTATTATTTTTATTTAATAAATACTTTTAATTAATTAAATACATACCTGATTTTTGAATATTTAATCTATTTGTATGATTTTTGAATTGGGGTAAAGATAACACCTGAAATATGATTTTTTTTTTTTCCTATATTAGAATTTCAAGAAGCTGTTGTTGATGAAAAATGGACAGATTCTAAAACACCAGACACATGAAATTCAAAGGTCTAATTTGATATATTTAAATTTAGATCTGATTTATTTAATTCAAATTCAAAGCTGGTGTATTCCAAGACCTTCTTTTTCTTAAATTCAAACACTAGAATTACAAGAAGCTGCAGTTGATTTAAATTTTTTTTTAGTGACTCATTCGTCTATATTTGTGAATCGTTGTTATTAGCCAATATTTTGAATGAAGATTGAACTTGATGTTTGTGTATTCAAATTATGAATATGTTTTGTTTGTTAGTTTGAACTTTTATGAATTAATTTTATTATACAATATTTTATTTGATGATCGATAATTTGAACTTTTGAATGTTTGATGTTCATTTTTTTATTTAAGTATATATTACTAACTTATGAATATGGCGATAGATTTTAATTTGTATTCTTCATTTGAAAATTTAAGTGGCGGAATTAAAACTAACGAGGGTGTCCTCAACTAAGATTTTGATGAATTTAAAAAAAAAAATTATAAATCCTAATGAATTTGGTGAATTTGAATAGATTTCCACAAATTACATAAGAATCTCATTAAGGGTCTGTCTGTCTGTCTGTGCTTCCAAAATTGATTATTGGACCGTTGCAGTCAAAGCATAGGTCCCACGCCAAAGACAAATGGTCCAAAATGTCATGCCCAACGATACAATTTATGCTATCAAAATGGTAATTTTCTGCCTTTTAAATTTTGCCAGACAGGGCCTAAAAAAAATTGGTTATATATATTTTTAAGCTTGAAATTCATCCAAATCTTTTAAAATTCTTCTATTAATGAAATCTAAATCCATTAATTATTGAGGAAGTCTAAATTATTTTAAATAATTTTATTGAATTTCATTAAAATCTCAATTGAGGACACCTAAATTTTAACGGATTTTAATTTAAGGAATTTTATTGAATTTCATTAAAATCCCAATTGGTGACACCTAAATTTTAACGGATTTCTTTAAAATCCGTTATAATTTTAATTGAGGACATCTACATTTAGAAAGATTTTTAAAATTCGTCACGATCTCAATTGAAGACACCCCCTAAATCAAATGATTCGGTTCCATATCTTAAAAAAAAATCATTAATTCCATTATGAAAAAAAAATTATTGGTCCATGATTCGATTGTTTTAGAAGCGAAACCAAATGAAAACATGTTCACCCCTAGAAAGAAGCAATCCAATAAAAAAAATTATTTGGTATTCTATTCTCTACATTAGCTATTTAACCCATGTTAGGCAACCATTATTTGAAAATTCTTTTATCTTCATACTCATTTTCAACAACACATTCACACAATAAAATATTTTGCAAGTAAGCTCAATTTTTTTCATGCTTCTTAACCGTACATTCCACTAAAAATCACTATTCAAAATATTCTTTTGACCAAATAACAACCATCAAACGAGAGCTTAGTATATCATTTGCATCATCACTTGAGCAGTCTAGCAGAGGAAGATATTAGAAGAGGAAATTACAAACACACAGGTGTTTCAACTTCTAAATTCAAAATTCAGGTGTGAAAATCATTTAATCAAAAATCAGGTATAAAATTAAATCATATATTTACACACACATTACAAACCCTAATTAACTCTCACTTTCTTATCTCTCTCTACATTTATCCTCTCTATCTCATTACACCAACCTGTCGCCTCTCCATTCTCTCTCTACACAACCTGTTACCCCTCACTCTTCTCCGATGAAGACGCAGCCATCGCCACCGTCACTGTGAAGACCCCTTGCTCTCTTCCACTTCTTTGTCTTTCCCAATCTCCACCCTCTCTCTACACAGCGACAGAGTATCATGATTTGCTGTGGGTTTTTTGGGTGTGTTTTCAGTTGTTGGGTGGGGCTATGGTGGTGGTGATTGGTGATTGGTGGCTTGTCGAATCTAGTGGCGGCAAAGGTTATGTTTAGATATTGTGTGGCTATGGTGTGGTAGTGGTGGATCATGTTGCTCTTTGTGTGTGGTGATGTAGTGCACGCAGCCAAGCCCTGGGTGGTGGTTTTTTACAGGGGTGCATGTAGCAAGGCGCGGGCAGCGTTTCTCTATGGGCGCTGTAGATCGGGGGTCCTTTTCCCCATTTTTGGGTGCGATGGTAATCGGCAGTGGTGGTGTGCGATGGGTGGTTGGGTGCTGTTGACTAGTGGCTGGGTATGGTGTTGTGTGCGGTGAGTGGTTGGGTACAGTGTTGTTGACCAGTAGTTGTGTGCGGTGGTGTTGGCGCCGTGGTTTCTGCTTGTGGTGGTGGATGCGACGGTGTCTGTGACCAACTATTTAGGCGTTTGTGACCAATTATTTGGCTGCTTTGTAACTAAATGTTAGGTGTCTATGACTAAAAAATAATTTGTGACCAATAAACTGTGATTTACGTGACTAATAGATAAAATGTGACCTATAATTTGAATGATGTGACCTCGAAATAATATGTGACCAACAAAATTTTTGATTTGTGAGCACGAAATAATCTGTGACCAATTAATTTAAGGACATGTGACCAGTAAATAAATATGTGTCCTATAATTATGAATTTGTGATCATTAATAACATAACCGTGATTTTATTATTTTTATTTAATAAATATTTTAAATTAATTAAATACATACCTGATTTTTGAATATTTAAACTATTTGTATGATTTTTGAATTGGGGTAAAGACAACACCTGAAATATGATTTTTTTTTTTTCCCCATATTAGAATTTCAAGAAGCTGCTGTTGATGAAAAATGGACAGATTCTAAAACACCATACACATGAAATTCAAAGGTCTAATTTGATATATTTAAATTTAGATCTGATTTATTTAATTCAAATTCAAAGCTGGTGTATTCCAAGACCTTCTTTTTCTTAAATTCAAACACTAGAATTACAAGAAGCTGCAGTTGATTTAAATTTTTTTTTTTAGTGACTCATTCGTCTATATTTGTGAATCGTTGTTATTAGCCAATATTTTGAATGAAGATTGAACTTGATGTTTGTGTATTCAAATTATGAATATGTTTTGTTTGTTAGTTTGAACTTTTATGAATTAATTTTATTATACAATATTTTATTTGATGATCGATAATTTGAACTTTTGAATGTTTGATGTTCATTTTTTTATTTAAGTATATATTACTAACTTATGAATATGGCGATAGATTTTAATTTGTATTCTTCATTTGAAAATTTAAGTGGCGGAATTAAAACTAACAAGGGTGTCCTCAACTAAGATTTTGACGAATTTTTTTTAAAAAAAAATTATAAATCCTAATGAATTTGGTGAATTTGAATAGATTTCCACAAATTACATAGGAATTTCATTAAGGGTCTGTCTATCTGTGCTTCCAAAATTGATTACTGGACTGTTGCAGTCAAAGTATAGGTCCCACGCCAAAGACAAATGGTCCAAAATGTCATGCCCAACGATACAATTTATGCTGTCAAAACGGTAATTTTTTTCCTTTTAATTTTTGCCAGGGCCTTAAAAAAAATGGTTATATATATTTTTAAGCTTGAAATTCATTCAAATCTTTTAAAATTTCTCTATTAATGAAATCTAAATCCATTAATTATTGAAGAAGTCTAAATTATTTTAAATATTTTTATTGAATTTCATTAAAATCTCAATTGAGGACACCTAAATTTTAACTGATTTTAATTTAAAGAATTTTATTTAATTTCATTAAAATCCCAATTGGTGACACCTAAATTTTAACGGATTTCATTAAAATCCGTTATAATTTTAATTGAGGACATCTACATTTAGAAAGATTTTTAAAATTCGTCACAATCTCAATTGAAGACACCCTCCTAAATCAAGTCAATTGAAAATCAAATGATTCGGTTCCGATTCGGTTCCATATCTTTTATTAAAAAAAAAAAAAAAAAAAAAAAAAAAAATCATTAATTCCATTATGAAAAAAAAAAAAAAAAAAAAAAATTGGTCCATGATTCGATTGTTTTAGAAGTGAAACCAAATGAAAACATGTTCACCCCTAGAAAGAAGGCAATCCAATAAAAAAAAAACTATTTGGTATTCTATTCTCTACATTAGCTATTTAACCCATGTTAGGCAACCATTATTTGAAAAAAAATTTATCTTCATACTCATTTTCAACAACACATTCGCACAATAAAATATTTTGTAAGTAAGCTCAATTTTTTTTAATACTTCTTAACCATACATTCCGCTAAAAATTACTATTCAAAATATTATTTTGACCAAACAATAACCATCAAACGAGAGTTTAGTATATCATTTGCATCATCACTTGAGCATTTTGAAGTATAAACTTGAAAATAAATAAATAAAATAAAAACTATTGGACAGCAAGCGAAAGAAGCATGTCCAAAACATTGCATTTCCAAGTTTCAAAGTCCGCCTTGAAATTTTGGGGATGTTAGGTCAATTTAAAAAAGGAAAATTTTCATAAGTAAGAGCATAAGTATGGTCTATTTCAATAATAAGAAAATATATTTCAAACTTTAAAAATCAGATTTTTATTAATTTTTATTTATTTAATTATATTTTTAATTAATTAAATATATAAAGATCACAGATATATACAATTTGGTCACAAATTCATTTATTGGTCACATATTGTCAAATTAATTAGTCACAAATTATTTCGAAATTACAAATCAAATATTTTATAGGTCACGTTTATTTTCGAGGTCACAAATAAAATATTTTATAGGTTACAGTTCATTTTCGAGGTCACAAATTAGAATTTTAATGTCACAAATTATCTTATGGTCACGATTCATAGATTTCAAAGGTCACAATTTGTTCATCGGTGACAAATCACAATTATTATAAGTCACAACTTATTATACAGTCACAAATTATTAGATTATTGATCACAGATTAATAATTTTTTAGGTCACATATTATTTCTTAGTCGCAAATTATCGAAATCATTGGTTACATATTTTTTATTGTTCACAGATTAACCAATTCACTAGTCACAATCAATCAGATAACATGTGACCACCACTTCAACGCTACCTCCAACAACAAAACCACCACCGTCACCGTCAAAACCACACCACATTGGTCACAAATTAATTAATTTATTGGTCACGACTCTCAATTGATCAATAAATCGTCACAAACACCCACCCAACTATCACACCACTCCAAAAAAGGCACCACCGCCGACCACCACTTGCAACATTGCCCACCACCACCAGAGACGTCGCCCAGCACAGCAACGTCGCCCACACGACCAGTAACGTCGCCCAAAGTACTGCAACGTCGCTAACACCCACCAGCGACGCCACCCACCCCCCCATCCCACCACTCCAAACCACTGCATCACAGCTAACACCCACAGCGACGTCGCCCACCGCCACCACCGTCGACATCACACACCAATAATAACACCACAACCACTACGACGGCGCTGAAGCACTCAAATCAAATCAATCCAATATCTCAAATCGCGCTTCCATATCCAGCCCACAAAACCACCACCACACTGCAGCATTCACATTCGCAACAAGCAGCCACCACCGCCTCACAGTATGAAAATCAGAAACAAAAATAGTAATAAAAAAAAGGGGCTCTACTGCACCATCCGCCGCCGCCGCCGCCAAGACCTCCACAAACTGTCATCGTCTCGGTGCCACAACAAATCCAACACCACACCATCGCCACAGAGAGAAACTTTGGTTGGGGAAAGCTACTGCGGGTAGAGAGAGAGAGAGAGAGAGAGAGAGAGAGAGAGAGAGAGAGATGTGAGAGGCAGAGAGAGAAACTTTGGTTGGGGTGGGGAATGACGTGGAGTAGGATGTAGGGTTTATAAATTAATTCAATTATTAATATATTATTTAACAAAACATCTGATTTTTGAACAATAAAACATCTCATCTAATTTTAGAACTCTCAATATTTAAAGTAATGTTGTGTAATTTCCACTTAAAAAAATGGGGTTCTATAAACATTTAAAAAATATATAATTACTTGAACCAAATAAGATAAAGCATCGAATTACCATCCTACTACAATTTACAAATAAAGAAAAAATTGCAAATAACATACTAATCTGAAAAAGTAATAGTAGAAAACACGATCCATATATAAAGAGAGAAAAAAGAAATAGAAGATGAAAAGTCAATCTGATAACGAGAAAAAAGAGAAAAAACGAAAAGTCAGCTTGAAAATGGAAAAAACAAAAAAAAATAACAAAATGGGAAGTTAAAAACATTTTATAAGCTATGAAAAATATAAAACAATTTTTTTGGAAAATTTTGCAATGATGCAGTTCATGACACCCGAGTTACTAAGAATGAGTTACATGTTACCCTTCATCATTATAACATTCAGCGCAGGAATCCTATTATCGTGCATTACAAAGCGACACAAGAAATAGCTAATAAATCCAGAATTTCTTCAGGAAACATCACAGTGCAGGGCTACAAAGGGAGCCTTTCACTCATAATCAAAAATGCTAAACTAACAATGATCAACAGTTTGATGTTCCTTAATAACATTTGCGGTGAACGATAGAAGGCCCAGTTTCATCGTAATCTGCTTTGGTAACATGTTGATTTTGAGGAAACACTACTTTGGCTATTATTGCACCTCCCACCCATGCTGAAAACTTGCTTAAATTCTCCGGCATATATTCTGGAGGCTGCAATGAACAGAATATTAGAAGAAACCATTTATGTACAACCAAAAATATGCAGCATTCCAAAATTGTTTCCGATAAATAGATACGAGAGGCAAATAGCAGAACTTGCTTGGACCTATTCATCTAGTAAATAAACAAACTTTGAATGATTTATTCCTGTTGTTTCGCTTTGACCATTGTACCTTTTGATTATGGTTAGATACTAGTCTTCCTCCGTTCTCCTTAACCTATCCATCCGATTGCTTTAAGGAAATGAGCATTGCCAATTTTTTGGATTCAAGATGAGAATCAATATGATCTTTTTAAGGCTCATTCTCCAAATGAAATCCAATAGGATCCAAAGAGACCATGCCTTCACCAATAGGATCCCAAGCACCGGGATTGATAGAAAGTTTGATGATATCTCAAAGGCCTTTTCGTTGTCACCACTTACCATCATCTATATGGCGATATTTCTAGCTTTCACCTGGACTGCAAAGTCCCTATACACAAACTAGACAATAAAGGTTGCCAACTTGAAAAGCATATCCAAGATAATATCTATCTTAATGCCATTCTTGATATCAAAAAACTCCAAAGCAGTCTCTCTTTTTTTGTGTTTGTTAGAAATTTTGTTTTATTAACATCAACTAACTTTGCATAATTTAACAAATTCAAAATGTTGGAAGAGTTCCTTCCAACTGCCATCTTCATCTTATTATCAAAAGTGCATGATATCTTTTGCATACTAATTGAACAATGACGGTTAGCTGAACCATATTTATGCGGAGGAAGCAGATGGAAATTCATTATATTTAGATAAAGCTAACCGAATAAGAACTGTCCACAAGGGCACAATTATGATTAAGCACAGCAGAAAACTTAATCATAGACCGAAGCTACAAACCGAATGCACATATAAAGACTAGCTTATTAAGTTACCTTGACTACACAAGGTCGAATAGCTGAGGAGCAAAGACTAGCTTCTTTCTGAAACCTATCTTCAAAACCTGCAATATCAAGCAACAAATCATGGTGTCAGCTACTTAGAATAGCGCCAATCTTCTGCACAACTAAAAAGCACTCATTGCAGAGTCATTTCATCCCTATAGTTCAACAGCCAAAATCTAATCTTCTAAAACTCGACTGGAGTCCATCTGAGAAAGTTCAAAGACAATTTTTTAAAGGCTACCACCAATTATATATTATTGTTGCATCTCATGACACAAACTTACAATCAATAGGAAGGCCAGAGCCTGCAATTGGACAAAGGATTAGTTGCGTATGAAATACCTTGTCACCAACTACAGAAGATCCCACTTGTTGCCAAGTATCCACAATAACCAGCACAATGTACACTACAAGAGAGAGCTTACCTTTCCAAGTTATGGAGTTTGTAGCTGAAATCAATAACTGATCGTAATATCTAAATACTTCAAAATAGTAGTTGAAAACTGGCTGGTTTTACAATTTCAAAATCCAATCCTGAATACTGGATGAATTGTGATTAGAAAGATCAATTTATTGATGAATAAACTACAGAGAGCTCCTTCAATTGATCATATCATCTAAAAGTGTTAAACGAATGTCCCAATAAAAACTATCAGCTGCAAACCTTATGATGAGATAAACATAAGCATATAATATCCAGTGATTAAATATACAGAAAGGCAGTGGAGTGTGATGGAAGATATAACCGTGACAAAGTGAGCTTCTGGAAAGAGAATTTATCACTGATCATAAAAATAAGGCAGCTAAAAATGAACATAGAACAAAGAAAGAAAGCCATGATGATGCTATATATTTCATTCAGTTCATAAAATAAGGCAGCTAAAAATGAAAATAAAACAAAGAAAGAAAGCCATGATGATGCTATATATTTCATTCAGTTCACAAAATATGATAAAAATTCACCACTCATGGAAGCAGTTCCACCACAAAGTACAGTATTTTCCAGCAGCTGACGGTGATTCTCGGATGACACGGTTGAAATACAATGTACCAGCTGTTCAACTACTCCATGTGCCTGTAGACCCAAAATAGATGGTTGGAATAACGCCTCCCCAACAGTATATCTTTCTCTTCCAATTTTTATCACCTGAAACAACCAACATAAAGTAGGGATTCATTTGTATAGTCTTTCCCTTGCTCATAAAAGAACAGGAAAGAGAAAACAAATGAGACGGAAAGAAAACGAAGGCCATCAGTCCCATATCACAATTCGCCATGAAAAATCTGCAAGCATGTCTATGACTCTACATTCCCAACATGCATTAAAAGGTGATCAAACGTTAATTTACAAATTAATTGATTTTGATGTATAAACCTGTCCATCAGGTAGTGTGTGTTGCTCCTCAGGGCATGACAGCTGGAGTTTCTTATAAGCATCATCATCGTCAGCACAACATGCATATTGCTCCTTAATTTTCTCAACATCAGATAAGCTAAGGTTCACGAGAGGATTGGATTTACCAAGTTCTTGTGCAAGAAGGTTCGTCAAATCCAAACCACCTAGTTCAAATCTTCTTGAAGATATCTGCTGAACCGCACCCTCAATTACAGTTGCAATATCTGAAAGTTTGCAAAACCAAATCAAATTGCAAGAATTGTAATCATAAATATATAGAATACAAATAACTGATTAGTAAGGGACAGAAAAATTGCCAAGTGCCTTTCACATGACAGTTTATTTCAATGGCAAGATCGGTATAGAAGTAAAGAAGGACAAAAAAAATAAAAAATAAAACAAGAACAGAAAAAGTCACATTCTTCCGCAGCTCTCCACCCCCAACCACCTGCAGCCCTCCCTTTCATCCAATCACCCTGTTCCCCGCTGTCCCCTATCCTCTTCCTCATCCAATCTCTAACCGCCCACTTTGTTTCTTGGATGCAATATCACCTTCCCAGAACTTAAAGGACTGTTTGAGGGGGACATTTCCTGGACAATAGGTTGGATTGAAATCTAGGATGAAAATTCTGGAGTCACCAGGAAGATATCATTGCTAATAGTTACAGGATTTTCAACCACAGTATTGAAGTGAGTGTATCATGGGAAGGGCCATTTTATTCTCTGAAAGATTTGAATTTCTGAGCTGGAGAAATGGCTAGAAAACAGCAAAGTTGGGCCATGCCAGTCCAGTCATCCCACATTTAGATGGTCAGCAGGGGGGACACCAGAGCTTTGCTGTCTCTAATATATTTTGTTCTTTGACAATTATCAAAATAAAACAAAACTAACAAATAAAAAGCAACCCACTTGGGAAAAAGGCTTCAGAAGCCAGACCCTGCACTCCTTGATAGGCTTTGGTTGGGCTGTGCCTGGGTGGCCTAGCCCATTTGACGCCTCTAGACAAGCCCTCCCAATTTCTCCCCTTTACAACAAAATTACATGCTCCAATTGAGCAACCACTTTCCAACAAGCAAACTTCTATATTCTCATGGAATATCGTGCTGAATATTGTGCCTTCAGCACACAGCTAAAGGATAATAATTTCTATTATCCATGTGACTAAATTAGGGGAATCCCAACAGTCCTTCCCAAGAGTACTCACAAATATGCTTGATAGAAGAAAAAAGTCATAGTAAAATAATTTGTAGTGCTAAGACCAACCAATCGAGAGGCATAGCCAAAAAGAAGTATGCATATCTTCTTAGAACCACGAGTTATTTATAAACAATATTTTCAAAAACAACTAATAAAGTTGCACATACCCATCTTGCCATGTCCAATATCCACAGTGCAGCCTGAGATGCGTCCTACTGCATAAAGTGATAATACTGCTTGGTCAGATGCGTAAAAGCCTGAGATGTTAAACCTTTCGAACATCAACTGCACCAACTGTTCTCTTGCAGCCTGTTAATAGATAAATGAATCAACTATACAATCAAAATAATCATCAAAACAATAAAAAAATTCCATGAAAAAGAAATCAATGAAAAATCAATTGGTTCTTTGCCATATCACTTGAGACTTCTGCATGCTTTGAAGTGCAATATGGATAATGACTTAACATAGTCCTTCAAGATATTTCATAAGCTACAAGTTTAGATACAGATCAACTCTTTTCCTTCTCAGTTTTCTAGGGTACTAGTCCTTACAATGAGATACAGCAAAATCTTTTTCATTAGGGACATGAAATTCAAGGTGGCAACCAGAAATAAATTTCATACAGCACGGAGCAGAAAGATGTTAAATCATCTCATTTAAAATTTGTTGTCAGAGGAAACAAATTTATTTAGTTAAATTAGTATTCAATATAGATTCCTATTTTTTTATTTTTTTTTTTTGGTCAAGTTTACTAGAAAGACATGGAAAAAACTTCGCCAAACCTTCGGACTTGAAAGTGGATCAGCAAATAAAATTTGCCCTTCATTTCCAATTTCCCATCCAAGGCCATTATAAAGAACATGGTCCAACAAATCTTCCATGGCGTCCCAATCGCTGATAAAGCCTCGGACAACGGGATCAACAATTACCTCATGCAAGGAATCATCAGTAGAGGACTCGTCTCCAGGCAGGCATTTCATCTGAGTCGGAATCATCTACAATGTCAATTAAAAATGTTAGTTAAAAGTAAAAAAGAAAAGAAAACCTTCAACTTAAATCATAAACGACGTGCCAAATAGAAACTAATGAACTATAGCAAAAAAATCTCGAATAAAAATTGGAAAATGGTGAAAATTCCTCACTAGCATCATCAACAGGCAAAATCACAGATAAACAAAGAAATAATCATTTAAATTTAGCATTTTCAAAAATCTAGTCCATTTTCTGATTTAAGTATTTTCTAAATGTGAAATTAGAGATTAAATAGTAATCTAATTAACACTGAAATCGTTAAGCAGCAAAGAAACCTGAGGTTAATATGTCAACTATTAATTAGAAATTCAATTGAAGGCATATGGATAGATATGAGGATATATCATTCCTCGCAATCAACTTCAATAAATCAAATGAATTTCCTCTTGCTTATGTCACACAAATCTAGTAAGATAAACCTCATAGTTATTCAACACAAACAAATGCACTTTGAAATGCTCATAAACATGGTACATTACTGGGTGCGGGTGCATTAACATAGCACTAACTGCTACGTATTGTGAGATGCATACATTGCAGTAACTAGAAATCAATTTCATCTGTTAGTTGTGATATAGGCATCTACATAAAGGGTTATATTAGGTGCCTCAATTGTTGGTAACTCCACATTTCTACTCAAGGAAGAAAATTTGAAAATCATTCCTTTGATTTTCTCATTTTAATTCCCCATAGGTTAAAATGTTTTTCCGAACCCCTCAAATCCTAGAAAATCCATTAAACAATTAAGCCTCAAGTCTAAACAGAAAGAATCATAGGTCAAAATAAAAGTACAAGGGTTATAATTCTAGCATAGTCGGCTACAAAAAAAGTCATGAATTATAAAGATTTAACCAAAAGTATTACACCATTTCTGCTAAATAACCTTGACAAAGAAAACTTCAGCATTATTCAAACCCTATCATATGATGGAGTAGAAATATAAAATAGTAGTTGTTTTCATAAGATCCACATCGTAATCAGAATAACTGGTATCTGCAATTACAGCCAACATCCACCACCATTGCTTCCATACTACAACTATGGACTGCAAGAGGAGGTTATGGCTGGTCAACCTGATGGATGAGGGCAGAAAGTGTGACATAGGAGAGAAGAGATAGGGTAATCCAAATGACCAGAAAGTCCTGTTTTTCTTGGACAAAGGACGAGATTCAAATGGGTTGGTTAATGTGATAATGCTTTCATAACTTCAATCATGAAACTCAGAAACACCACTAATGCATTGTGTAGTCTAAATATTTTAAACAAAAAAACCTCAAAACATAACTGCCAGCAACAAAATAGCCTTGTTTCCAATAAAATTTTAGCCGTGTACAATAATAACATCACGAGTTATTAATCAAAATATTTTATAACATCTTTCAACCTGCATTCGAATAAATTGCAAATTAGAATATGATTGATGATAAATTCTGATAAATAGAAATCCTTGTACTTATATGTGCTGTGTAATCTAACTTTGATGTATATAGCCCCTATTTGATAAAAATATAAATCATAATCAACTATTAATTTGAACCACGCAATGATGGGATTCACAACTTTTAAACCACATATTTCATCGATTTTTATCAAAATCTCTAAAAATCTAATTTTTAGTTACACCAAATAAGGGCATAGAAATCACACACATCGAATTTGAGAGATTTTAAACACATATGAATCACTTGTAAACCACAAATAAAACCACTACCCACCACATCCAATATGGACCTTCACTTGAAAATTTTCCTCTCTGCCTCGCAAAATTTCCTGTAATGTCTTTATCTTTTATACATTCATTTGTTCTAGGATTTATATTCAAGGATTCGAGAATCAATCATCGAAAATCTACAAGAGTTGGCTTATAACCATTCAAATACATATATCTAGTTTGACTCCCCTCTTCGAATCAATAATTAATCCATTTTTTGTAAATTCTTTTCTCCCTTCCACTATCTTAAGATAAAAATCAGATTTTTAGTAAACTTTGATAAAAGTTGATGAAATGTGTGATTGAAAAGTTGTGGATCCCAAGAAATGTGTAGTTAAAATTAATTATTGATTTTGACTTAGATTTTAATTTAACTTTTTTTTTAGCTGAACCAATTACGATGAATTATTGCATATACATAGTAATATCATTATTTGATTTATCTAAGTGATTCAGCTATCAATAATACTATAACACATCGAATTCCCTTTACCAACTGTTAATTTTGAATTTGGGACATGCTGTAAAAAAATTGAAAGTTCAGGGACCAAAATGAAAAGCTGTTAGTTTTCTGAGGACTAACTGCAAAATTTTAAAAAATTGTTTTGTCTAGACTGTGAACAGTGTTTCGGTCAAATAAAGTGAATTTTAGATCAAGTCGATAGGTGGTCAAATGTCATTCTAGATTATATCAGTTAACTTAATTAACTCTTACAATAATTCCTATTTTAAAAATGGAAATTGTATACATTATGCATGTGTGATTATATATTTATATAATTATAATCATGTATTTTAAATGGAATGTAGGAATACATGATTTCATTATTAAGTCAAATAAAACATTATATGTTAAGTAAATATAATATCTCAAGAAAGTTAAATGATAAGTGTATTTTATACACTTATTAGGGGCTTCAAATAATGACATTTTGTAATTCTTTTGATGAAATATAGTCTAATTCGTATTATATTGTGTCTAATAGGTAAAACTCATGATTTAATGAAGAATTGGAGAAAACAAGCAAAAAATAGAGAAAATGGCGAAATCGAAACTATGAGGACTAAAATGCAATTCAAAAATTGCGTCGGATTGCGAGACGACAATTCAGGAATGCCAAAAGTCAATTGGAGTTGAAGAGAAGTCAACGAGATGAGAAATTGTCAAAAAGGAACAAAATAGACACGTAAGAAAGTTCAGGGACCAATTTGGTCCCAAAAATTTTGTACTCATTGGCAATAGGCCTTACGTACATAAGGTCACAAAATGTTTTACCTAAGGCTAAATTTTGTGTATTGTGCGTACGCAACAAATGAACAATGCGTACGCATGGTTCAATTCCGAGGAAAAAATTGTGTTTCCTTATTTTGTTTTGAAAGCTTTTGGTATGTAATCTTTTGGCCATCTATATATATCAAAAGCCGTCCAAAATGTGAGGAACTTCCTTAGACCTAAAAATTCATAGATTCTAATAATTTTGGGATGCGAAAAACAAGGCTAAAAATGTGGAATCCAGGCGAATTACGTATGATATTGAAGATTCTTCATCCGAATTTAAGATTCACAGTAAGAACGTGGAAAATTCCTATTTCTACAATATTTCTTCTTTCTGGGTAATGATTTTTCAATTGTTCTTTTGTAATTTGATTCTAAACATGTTGGGCTAGTTTTTCAATTGTATTAGATGAGTGTTTAAACCCTATTTTCTTTTATACCAATTCAAGACCTTAATTTAGGAAGTTCTTGTGTTGTCTGATTGATTTTATATACTAATTGTACTATTTGGTCGTTTAGTCTCAATTGAATAGTTAGTTACTTCTTGTTGTGTATGAATACTCACAATAAGTTTAGAACGCGGTAAAATCAACATGTGTAATTAGAATTAGGAATAATCTCTTTCACACATGCAATCTTATTGATAATCTAAACTAGATGCATGACTTTCATATGAATTCGGACTAGGAATAGGATTGTCTCGTGTTAGTCATAGGTTGGTATATCTTGGAAAAAAAAGCATTTAACATATTAACTTTATCGGTTGTCAAACATGCAGGAATTAAATAGATTAATTATTGAGAGTTAAAAAAGATGAAAATAGAGGGATACATGAATTCAATACAAACATTCACATAGATAAAACATCATATTTACTTGTTTTCTTAGAGTAGACATGAGTATAAATAACAAAATCAAATTCTCTTTTGATGTTACTACACTTCGAATTTGATAAAAACTATCGAACTACAAAGTAGACATTATTTCTCTTGGGAACAATACTCTTGACTTACAAATCTTATTTCTTGTACAATGATCCCGTACGCTTGCGGGTTTTGTCCGAACAACTTTTTGACGCCGTTACCGAGGAATAACGAATTTAATTTTAGTAGTTTATATTAAGTTTGATTTTTTATTTTGATTTTTTGTTCTTTTAGGCTTTAATTGAAACACCTGATTTCTTCTTATTTTGCAAGTTTCCACCGATTTATACAAGATCCTGACGAGATCAAGATCCTCCCAACAAATCCTGAGATTGAAAGGACTTTCAAGCAATGTAGGAGAGAAAAGAGAAGAGGTAGGGTAATGACTGGAAATCAAAATCAAGTCAAGATGCACTACGAAAAGCAGCCTTCCAGATCAACAACCACCTTTTACTTAGCCGGTATTAGGGAGGGGGGATTATGTTAATCCAATGCCAACTCCTCCGATCATCTACCCGCCCTTTGGAAAAGCTAGCTTCCACATCCGACTGGATGTCATAAACCTCTTCTAGAATCATCATGACATCAGATTCTGTGGGAAAACCAAAGAGAATCCACATGAACACATACAGCCTTTTCTCATGCTATGCGAAGTAATCAGCCACAAAGGAAAGTCACCAGATGCCTTTCGAATGCGTCTATTTCCTCACTTTGAAGGAGGTAGCAAAAGCATGGATGTATTCGCTAGCTCCAGGAAGCATTATATCATGGAATAACATGGTACCAAAATTTAATATAAAATTTTTCCCACCATCTCGAGTCCATCAAATCAGAAATTAAGTATATCTTTTCAGATAGAGAGACTTTGAGACAATCCGAAAGCATGGGGTAGGTTCAAAAGCACGTTTAGGAAGTGTCCAACTCTTGATGTTCCTAAAATTGCGCAAATATCTCTTCTAGAATGGATTGTGCTCAGAATGCCGTAATTGTAGATGCTTCAACGGGTGGATCAATTTTGACGATTAAGGTAGATAAATCACATGATCTATTTGAGAGGATTGCTAAGAATCAAGTCAACTGACCAACAGACAGGGAGGCTCCGATGAAGGCAATTGGGATGCATAATTTACACGCAGTGACAGCGTTAGCAGCACAGATAGAAGCAGTAACGAAGAATAGAGGGAAAATCCACTAGCGATTCAGCAACAAGAAGAAAATAGGCAATCCTTGGAGAATTTGCTTGTCAAGTACATCATTAAGATGGCGATGTACAATCAGCAAGCCTCTATACATAACTTAGAGAATCAAGTGGGACATATAGCATCTGCATTAGCCAACAGGTACTAGCAATTGAGGCAGTAAATTCTGATATCAAAAAGCCAACATCATTCACCCCCGCCACCTGTGTCACCCATTCCATTCCCTCAAAGACTGTGAAGGTGGCCAACAGTGTTGTAAGTTCAAGCAATCACTACTGGCAGGGGTGTTCAGTTGCCAGAAATCACTGCAAAGAGGAAGGAGAGAGAACACTCAAATATCTAATAAGGGCAAAGAACAAGTGGAGCAGTCTAAAAAAGCAGCAAAGTATGATCAACAATTAGTCTCAAACAGCCCACATCTTAAGACAACAGTTCCTGGCACTTTACTTACATCTCTAATCTATTCTCCACAAAGGCTGCAAAACACCAAACTGGAGAGGCAACTCACTAAATTTCTGGAAGTCCTCAAAAAACTGCATGTCAACATCCTATTCATTGGCGCGATCCTTCAAATCCCAAAGTACTCCAAGTTTTTAAAGGAGATGTTGACAAAAAAAGGAAGTTGTCCAAGCATGAAACGATAGCACTATCTGAAAAATGTAGTGCGATCATCCAACATAGAATCCCTCCCAAACTAAAAGATCCAAGGAGTTTTACTTTACCTTGCTCCATAGGAAATTTACATAATATAAATTGTTTGATTGATTCAAGAACGAGTATTAATTTAATTCATTGGACTCTTTACAGGAAATTTGGATTAGGAGATCGTAAGGCAGCATCTATTATCTTTCAGCTAGTGGGCCGATCACTCAAGCACCCCTACAGAATAGTCGAAGACATGCTTATCAAGGTATGAGAGATCATTTTTCTAGCTGACTTCATCATCCTGAAACCTGAATATAGAAGAGGCATATCAGTTAACCAATAATCCTTGGCAGACCATTCCTATCACAAGCCGAGTCTTGCTGGATTTTGATACTAATGAGATAGTCTTGAAAATGGAGGATAAGCAGTAGAGCTTTACCATGGAGAATTCAATCAAGCAACCCTCATACTTTGAGGATTGCCAACGAGTGGATCATTGGGAGAGCTACAAAGACAGGCCAAATGCAGGAAGAATTGTTGGTAGAAACAGTAATGGAAATATGATTATGTGGAGAGTCAAGGATGAACCGAAGAAGTGCAACCATTGTCTGAAATACAGGACTAAAAATTCCTTTTTCAAGCCACCATGAAGAGCCTAAAAACAACAGGAGTCGAGTTAAGGATTTTGAACTAGCGCTTGTTGGAAGGTAACCATTTATTCTACTTTTTAGTTTTGGAATAGCTTAAGATAAGTTATATTAGTCGTTATTCAATTTTAGGGACTCGTCACACACAGCCCGTTTCTCCTTAGGTCTTCGATATGTTTGTTGGTTTATTATATGTTAGAACTAAGCAACACTTGTTCCAGGTTTTTGAGCCTTAATGCTTTATTTAACCGCTTTGTGCAAGAACTTGACGTTGCGAAACACGTAAACCAACTAAAACTAAAGAGCCAACGGAAGCAATAGGATAGCTAACCATTGGATTACACGTCAAATCAAGGGAGTCTTTTCTTCATTTCCTTCCCTACCCTTTATATGCGGACTTAGGATTTAAGACATTGAGGACAATGTCTAGTTTAAGTTTGGGGGTTTGAAAAATATGAGTTTTCTTTTGTTTTTGTGTGCTTTTATTGCTTTAAGATATATATAAAAAAAATTGAAAAATTCCAAAAAATTGTTTTTGTTTATTTTGTGTGCTTGTGTGAATTATTTGGTCTGGCTGGTAATGAAAAATATATTGAATTATGATTTGACCTATGAATGGTGAATAGGTTGCATACTTAGGTTAATTTTTGCTTTTCCATGTGAAGTTAATATATATATTGAGCACATGAATTAAGTTAAACATTGTGTAGGAAATAATTGATTCCATAATTGGACAAGTTAAAACAGTAGACCATAGATGCTAAACCCAAAACCACTATATTTTACATTCTTAGACCAAATTTAGAACATTTTGGAGGAATTTCACTATTGTAGGAAGATGTTCAAATAAATGAGGATTTCATGTATGAAATTAAAAATCTCATGTGAATTGTCTTAGGTCAATAGGATGAAATTGGGCGAAAGTCTCAAGTTAGAAGTCGGTTTACGTGGATAGGTGTTTAAGGAGGGACATTGCACTAATCAAGGCATAAAAAACATTTTATTTGAAAATTTCTCTTCGTAACATTTATGACTCGAGTTATTAAGCCTGTAAGGGTGTTAAAATATGTTGCCCTAGAGTCAGATGACTTGGGAGTCATCGGCCTAAAACTTGTTAAATGGATCATTTAGAAAGCTTAAGGGAGAGTACTGCAAATAAAGGAAAATAGTGTTGAAAAAAAGAAAGTTGAAAAAAATATAGAAAAAATAGAAACAACATGTGCATGAAAAAGAAGACGCACAAAATGCCTTGATTATGTCTCGAACACTTAGTTAGAGAAATTTGACGTTTTGATAAGTGATTATTAGCCTAGTTAAGTCCTAGAGATTGAAACAATCAAAATTAAGGGAGAATCCTTGCTTATTGACATGTTGAACTGCAATTGGTGAGATTTACCTAAACTAGAGAGGTGAGGATAGTATAAAAATCAATTTTAAATCACACACTTGAAAAGAGCGAAAAGAACAAGTTTAGAGGTGTGTAAATCTCACAAGTAAAGATAAGAATATATTTGACTATTAAAAATCGGGAACGGAACAACTTATGAACTCATGATCCTATGTTTAATTCTTCACACACACGTCGACTTTGCATTGGAAAAGTAGACTTTGATTTCAGTATTGTGATCTTGAAGTTGTGCTTAGATTTAATATCATGATTTCAATTTTGAGATAAAATGCCAAGTTAGCAAACTAAATATTTTTGCATGCTTGTGTCTGTTTTAAGTTAGGTTATGATTTTGTTTGAAGACAAACAAATGTTTAAGTTTGGGGGTTTGATAAGTGTATTTTATACACTTATTTGAGGCTTTAAATAATAACATTTTGTAGTTCTTTCGATGAAATATAACCTAATTTGTGTTATATTGTGTCTAAGAGGTAAAACTTATGATTTGATGAAGAATTGGAGAAAACAAGCAATAAATAGAGAAAAATGGCAAAATAAAAACTGTGGGGACTAAAATGCAATAATTCAAAAAGTCATGTCAAGTTGCGAAATGGCGATTCATGAATGTCAAAGTCAACGGGATGAGAAATTATTAAAAATGATCAAAATACACACGTGAGAAAGTTCAGGGACCAATTTGGTCTCAAAAATTTGTACCATGCGTATGCTTGAGCCTACAGGCCTTGCATACACAAGGTCATAAAAAGCATTACCTAAGGCCAAATTTCGTGTATTGTGCGTACGCACCAAATGAACCATGCGTACGCATGGTTCAATTCAGAGGAAAATTGTGTTACCTTATTTTGTTTTGAAAACTTTTGGTATGTAATCTTTTGGTACTCTATATGTACCATAAGCTGTCCAAGACGTGGGAAACCTCCTTAGACCTAAAAATTCATAAATTCTAATCAATTTTGGAGGCGAAAAAAAAGGCTAACAACGTTGATCAAGGCGAGTTGCATAGGATATTGAAGATTCTTCATCCATATTCAAGATTCATATCAAGAACGTGGAAAATTCTTATTTCTTCATTATTTCATCTTTCCGGGTGATAATTTTCCAATTTCTTTTGTAATTTAATTCTAAACATGTTAGGCTAATTTTTCAATTGTATTGATGAGTGTTTGAACCCTACTTCTTTTATACCAATTCAAGACGTTAATTTAGGAAGTTTTTGAGTTGTTTGATTGATTTTACACTCACTGTACTATTTGGTTGTTTGGATATCAATTAAATCGTTAGTTACTTATTGTAGTGTAGAAATACTCATCTAAATTGCGGTAAAATCAATGTGTCTAGTTAGAATTAGAAATAATCTCTTTCACACATGCAATCTTATTGATAATTTAAGCTCCCGTTTGGCCTCAAATTTCATTTTTCTCTCTCGTATTTTCAAACATACAATCTTTCATAAAATAATCTTACATGTAAACCGAAAAATATTTTACTATTACGGTACTATTTACAAGCAGTGAATAGTACCCATTCTCAAGTTATTGTTCGCAAAGTGAACAGTTTTAATAGCTTTCACCTGATCGATCAGATGTCTTAGCCAAAAAGCAAGACTTTCCTCCTGCCTTCTCCTAAGGTAGAAAAGTCGCTCTAAAAACACTGGTTCAAGTTAAAGCATAGAACACAAGGAAATAGACAAGCTCAACAAAGAATCAAGTCAGCCAAGTCGCCTTTCCCTTTTGCCTTCTTATGATGCAGTTGTAGAGGTAGCAGCCACTACACTAGAGATTTGAACATAAATGGACTTTACCTTACAAGCTGTAAATAGAAATTAGTACCCGTACACATGTTATTGTTCGCACACAGTGTACATTACCATGGAAGAACTTTTTTATGATAAAAATTTTAAGAAAGGGAAATATTTTTTTCTAATTTGTGTTATTGTAATTATTGAAAAAAAAATGGTTTGATTTCCATCTAAGAAATAACTTATGATTTTTAGGAATAAGATAATATTTTAGGAATAGAAATTAAAAAAAATTTAGGCCACCAACCGGCTACAACACACCCCATGCTTTGATCTCTTTGAATCTCTCCTAGTGCAATTATGATACTAAATTTTGCTCTAAACCAATTTGGTAACAACTGGTTTAGACTGAACCAGATCTGATTTTTACTCAACCTGCCCGGTTTGAACGGTTATGAATCGATTTGAGCGGTTCTTGATTGGTCCTTTGATAATGGAACAATTAATTTCAACCGGACCAGACCACTATCCTGTTCGTCGGTTTCAGGCCGGACTGGCCGGTTCGGTCCGGTCTGATTTTAATAACTACGGTTAAAACCATGGACTAGATGCTTGAATAACTTTTCCTTCCAATTCTTTGCCCCATAAGATTTTCTTTACTTTTTTCTTCTCTTCTTTTTACACTTACTCTCTTCTTTTAAACATCCATGACTTTGTTCATAATAAAGATGATCATTACAGCAGTAGATAATAATTCAAAGTTCTTTCCCTTTCCTCAATGAAAAATTACTGAAGAAGTTTCTTTTGAAAGATTTAAATCATTCTAAAACACATTGGCATATTGAACATCCATGATGAACTCAACAGACACGAGGATCTTTTAGCTCAAGCCAGTCAACTTCATACAGCAAAATGCATTCTTCTGCATCCCAATAAGTCAATGAAAATGGGGAAGAAACCTACATTCCCCTTACTCATGCCTGTTCCTTGGTAACAAATGCATTTCTATTTTACTTATCATAACAACGCATTACTATTCTGTTAAGTATAATCTTTTTTAGGTGGCCTCAGCACCAATTTGTGGGCAAGCCAAATGCATAAAATAGCAGCTACTAAGAGCATTCAAGTTAAACAATGAACACGTTACCGGGAGGCTAAAGAATCAGTGTTGCCACTATTGGGACCTAAACTCTTGAGTTTATCTTTTATTGTTTCTTTTTTATGGAAATTCAAACCCTAGAAAATATGAATCAATTCATCCGGAAAAACCTAACCTCTAGAACCCCACATCAAGAGTGATTCAAGTACACTCAACCAGAAGAAATCGAAAAATGTGTAGAATTACAGAAACCCCAAACCCCGGTTGGATTATCTTAAGTTACGAACTTCTCAACAGACAATTGTCCATTTTGTAATTATTATTTATAGAGGAAGCGAACCAAAAATGAGGAAATGAAAGGTAAATTACCATAGAAGGAGGGTGGTCGGGAACAGCAAAACCGGCTTTAAGGAGTTTACAACCAGCATCTACAACCACTGCCTCCATCGTCGAGCTTGGGAGCGGGCGCTTCTGGGATTTTCTCTCGTGGTTGTGGAATGGGAAGTAGAGGGCGCCAACTACTAATGTCACAGTGGAAATAGTAGTAAATGACTTCCCCAAATTTTCCCTTGGACCATTTTAACAAAAAAAGGAAAAAAATAAAAATTTGACAAATAAACGATGCTATAATGCCCACTTGGATGATCACTCAGATAACCACCTCTACACACATTGAGAGAAAAATATTATTTTATTTTCGCGGAATCCACACACTCATGTGAGGGTGTGGTCATCTAAGTGGGTACTATAGCATTTTTCTTTGACAAATACCCCATTTTACCATCATCTCTTCATCATACAAGAGAGTGAGGGAAGACAGAGAAAAAAAAAATTGAAAAAATTACACAATCGACTATCAATGTCAGATCCAGCCGAGGTTCAACATCGTCACGTGACTCCAACACCTTCTTCAACTTCAAGGTTAGTTTTTTTGTGGATTCAAAATGTTAATTCAATCGTTTGGATGTTTTGTGAATTTTTTTATTAAACTATTCATAATGCTATAAATATCATTATTTAGGTAGATTTTGGGTATAGAAAATAAGTTAGGTTGGTTTTAGTGAGTGGAGCTCGTCGAAAATAGCGATTTTTCGCCACTTTCTGATGAGAAACAGCCGACGCAAATAGACTCCAACTATTAAACAATTGGCCCAGCCGACTCTTGACAGTTTTTCTTTCCAATTGTGTCGACTTTTCGGTCCAATTTTTTTCCATTTCTTTTAACTTTTTCTTTTCTTTTTCTTTTTTCTTTTTTTTGGTCTTTTTTTTCTTTTTTTCTTATTATTTTTTTATTTATTTTATTTATTTGTTTTGTTTTTATTATAATTTCCTTTTCTAAAATTGTTTTAAAATTTCTTTTTTTCTTCATATTATAAATATTTTTTTCCTTTTCTTTTCTTTTTTCTTTTTCATTTTTGCCCTTTCTTTTTCTTTCTCTCTTTTTCCCTTTTTTAATTTTTTTCTTTTGTTTAATTTGTTTTGTTTTTATTATAATTTTATTTTTGAAATTTTTTTTAAAATTTCTTTTTTTGTTCATATTATAAATATAATTTGTTGTTCAATTTAAAATTCTTTTTATTTTTTTTCTTTTTATGATAAAATGTAATGTTTTTAAATTTAATTAGAAAATATTTATTTTTAATTTTAATTATTTCAATTTTAATTTTAAAAAATTTATAATAACTTTTTTTTGTCTGTAATTTATTTATTTATTTATTTATTTTTTTTGCATTGGGGCAAAAATGAGTAGGTCTTGCATATAATAGTTACAATTCGATTTGCTTAATTTTCTATTATTATGTTTTATTCCATAATCTCTTGTATAATATTCTAACATTTGAATTTTCCAAGATGGTGTTCCACACCTAGACACGGAGTTGAAATAGATGTCGAGGAAAACTACCTGAAACAGTAGTTTTGACGGTTTTACTACAATATTGGAGGTGCTGGATGATCAACACGCAGCGATTCTACAACAGTCCTTCTTCTGGCCCCTTTATCAGTTGAGGGAGGTGCAATATTCCGGGCAGATCATCGATGCACTTCTATGTCGACTACTTAGGTCAGTCGACAACGATATCTTTCACTTCGACCTCGGGAGCAAGGTCGCTACTTTCTCCATCTTTGAGTTTGCCTTGATGAGTAGTTTGAAGATTACGGGTGATGAAGCAACTCATGACGGTACCTAGAGAAGCAATAGGCTAGACGACGAATATAGGACAGGGGACGGTGGTTCTACCGTAGCTAATTGGCGCAATCAGGCGGTGCGATCAGCTATTAGACGGACTAAAGCTAGGTCTTGTCTACATCCTCAAGAGCGTGGTGCGTTGTCATCACAAAAAGACTGTGATTGACCTCTTCCATTTGGAGATCATTGACAACTTCGATGCCTTCAACAACTATCCGTGGGAGTGGAGATGTTTCGATGACACCGTACACGTCTTCACCAGATCACACTCGAAGCTAAAGGGGTCGATCCGTAAGTACAATGCCTACGTATTGCCCCCTGACAATGCAGGTAAATATTTAACATAATCAATATTAAAATATTTTTCATACTGAATTTATATATAATAATTGTATGTGTTGCAGACTTGGAATATGAAACTGTCCCCCTATTGGGTATCCGATTTGCGAAGCGAGGGAAGACACACTGCCCTCGGGTGCATCATTGACTAGCATCTCGAGCGGACGGATGTCCTTCTAGGAAGTAGTTATCGGCTCTCCTCAACGACCCCCATGTGAGTATTATACATTTGTGATTTATATTGTATGTAGTTTAAAGTCTCATTACATGATCATTAACTAATAAATGTCAATATGTCAGCTCGAAGTCATAACTGATTTGACGCACACTCAAGACAACTAGATGTCTGATTCGATCCTAGACTGATATTGGGTATGTGAATTGAATATAATTTATTGATTACCTTTTTGCATGCGTTAGCAATTATTAATTAAGTTAACAAATTTTTAATGTTATTATTTGTGTAAGAGCGCGGTCCAGTTGATCGACGATCACCTCCGCCGAGAAGATCTCATTCTTCCCAATCCAGACACCTCTCCCGTGGATCTCCTGCACACAGTCAGGATCATTATTTTGATGATCTGTATGCCTGCCTTATTGGATTTATAGAGGAGGAGGTTGGCACGCTACGACGAAAGTTGATAAGAAGTGTCAACGATTTGGGACAACAGTTGATGGGGAAGGTCAATGATTTATTGTACGATGTTTGAGTGCTATGTAGCCACTTTGTAGACCTTTAAGATGAGGGCAGCACTCCGAGGTGATATAGCCGACAGGCGATGGGTGACTGGAGATGGTGGTAGAGATTATGACGGGGAAGGTAGCAGAGAGGGTGGTCCCGATGGGGCGGCGATGGTTACGGAGAGGGGGGTCACCCACCATTGTGGACAAATGATACATTAGAATCATTTATGTTATCTATGGAGCAGGAGCAGGTGGCCCCGATGGGAACAAGAGATGTGGCGAAGGAGGTGGCGAGCTTGGAGGAGATGGTGGTCCCAGGGTAACGAGAACGAGCGTTCAATTGGTACCAGGATTCAACTTAAGTCTCTCATATGATAGAGGTTTTGGGTTTGAATCCTATGGAACGCGACACAAATCCATGAGGAGGTAAATGAGCTCTATCCACCTCAAAGTGTACAGTGCGTAAGCTAGCAGTTTGGGTATAAAAACTCGGTTCGTTACAAAAAAAAAGCTTATTTTTTGTAACGACCAGGGTCTGTACCCAAGCCGCTAGCTTATGTATTGTTCGTTGCGCATTTTTTTGTAATGACCCGGGCTTGTACCCATGTCGCTAGCTTATGTACTGCTCGCTTTGGGCGGGCTTTGTGCCCACTTACCCCCTCACGATTTTCTGTCGCGTCCCCTAGGATTCAAACCTAAGACCTCTATCATTTAAAAGACTTAAGTTAAATTCTGGTACCAACTGGAGGATTCAACTTAAGTCTCTCATATGATAGAGGTCTCGGGTTCGAATCTTGGAGGACGCGACAGAAAGTCCTGAAAGGGTAAGTAGGCACAAGGTCCACCCAAAGCGGGCAGTAAGTAAGCTAGCGGCTTGGGTACAAACTCAGGTCGTTACACGTATCCCAATCCTTTTCGGGAGGTAGACCATGCCAAGTGGATGACATTCGAGACGGAGTGAAGAAGAATTTTGTTTGAGTAAGTATTGTATGAATTTAGTAAACTACGCTACGCTACCTCATATATGTTTCCTTTAATATTTCTCTGTTTCTATTTTCAGAGCTAGTCGCATAGATGGAAGGACGATCTCGGACGGTTACAAATGGCTCACCAATGATGTAAGTGACAAAGTCATTGTTATGTTTTATGCATACATAATTTTTTGTTTATTAAATAAAATAATTCGATCCTTTTTTATTGATATTTCCTAATGTAGCACTTCATATGTCAAATCATTTAACATTCCTGATCAAGTCATATTGAGCACCAAGGTTGTCTGTGTCGTTACAATTGACTCATCAGTTGCTCCAATTTATGGGTAATAAGTACTCTATGCCTGAATATATGCTCAAGTAGGTTATCGGGATGTCGTCGAGTATCGGGGGAAAATCATGGGAGAGTTGTACACATATGTACATTTCAGTGATCGCAAATCATTACTACATTATTGTGGAGATCGTGTTCGCTGACTCGATTGTGTATGTGTACGATTTCAATCATTCATATCTGATACAGGGTCAGCTCAAGCAGAACTTGGAACTAGTGGCTGTGATCCTTCCATTAATGGCTAGACGAGTGAAAGTTACTGTGCAGGATATATTGGCCATCGTGCGGGACCCGACGACAGCAAGGCAAGCAATATCATAAGTCTTTGTAATTTTTTTACTTTAAAACTTAGTTTGCAGCTACCCTATATCGAACTAATACATTATTATTCAATTGCAAAGCCGATTGCGGCATCTTCGTGATAAAATACATTGAGTTTCAGTGTGTAGCACATAAGGTTGATATAATCAACTAATCGTAGATACAGAGTTGAAGAAATAAATTAACGGCTGATTTATTTAAATTTAATTTTGATCCGTAAATATTGTATATTGATTTTTTTAATTATAAAATAATTGTAAATACTATAAAATATTGTAAAATTTATGTAAACATTATGCAGTGATTTTTTTTAATTACAAACTAATTTTGTATTTAATTACAAAATAATTTTTAATATTGTAAAATAAATATAAATACTATTCATTTAACAATGACATCATTACACACTGATTTAATTGTCATTTAGAGAAATCTGACTTGTACAAGATTAACGAGTATGCCCTATTGCTCTGTATCTATCGCACCTACGCGATCGAGAAAACTCTCCAGTAAATGGTAGTCTAGACGTACATGGACATCCATGACCACGTGAATCAACTTCTGGTGGCAACAATGCATTAAGTGGGAGAATATTGTCGGGAACTTCCCAGTCGACTTCATTCGGTCGAGGAAATATAGTCTCAACATACGCTGCTCTCCAAAAATTTGTTGTGTAATAAAGAAAGCATAATGTTTTCGCTGCAAAGCATCGATACGTAGCCACCGCGACTGCATGCTCTGGAAAACTCTCTAACTAAAATTGACTACAAGTGTGTGTTTTATCAGTCAAGTCCACCATTTATATCATATTACGTGCACATTTCACGGAGAAGCGCAACTCATCCAGTGATGTCTTTGCCCCGATACCTAGTCTTCATATTGTGACACCCTGAACTTAAACTTCGAGGGTCACGTACTAATCATAATAAGTTCTGCATTTGGTACATGTAAATACTCTTAAACAGAAGTATTACATGTTAGAAACTTATTTTCAATTTGGTAAAATATTTCTCATAAAATATAATGGCCAGCAGAAGCGCACACCGACGTGAAATTTTTATTTTACAAAAAAGGGACTCGGTGCAGCCACGTTTAGTTGGGGCAGTAGGTTCAACTATTTTTATAAAATTCATCACAACTCCGTTTTCTATGAAATTTGCGGCATTAGAAAGATAATTTCAGGTAGTTTTCTAGGTTAAAATATTAGAATTTTCCGAGATCATATAATATGGACATTTATAGAGTTGGAAATAATATTTTGAAGTTGACCTAGAAACTGCCCGGACTCTGCCTCTTTTGGTCATACGGGAAAAAGGGTCTATAAATATGTCTCTTAACATAACATGGAAGACATAACTACTTAATTTACTTCCGGCACCATATTACATCATGTCTTATACAAGTTTTTATACAATACCATAGGAAAAACATATATGAAGCAGTCGAACAAAACATGCAAAAACAAAACTTCGATGCAAATTAATTTTGTCCTTAACCCCTCATCGATTATGCCGACTGACTTCCACCAACTTCACATCTTATGGATCTGAAAATTTAGTATAGAATATTATGAGTATAAAGAATACTCAGTAAGATACCATGCTTGGATTTAACATGTTAATATTACGCAAAAGAAAGCATTCAAACACATACTTGCACATTCCGGCTTGCCGGTGCCCTTCGGACTTGTCCTAAGGCATAAATAGATATCTAACTTTGTGGACTTGTCCACCACATTCATATTATGGTTTTTATGCATAGCTTAAGCATAAATATTACCATGAAATCCTACCACTTAAGCGAAGAAAGTATCTTACCTTACGTCCTTGTGTGTGTACGCTCTACAAAGTGGAGATCAAATCTCCTTTTCACCTAACGTCAAAAGGCAACCTGTATTATGACCTAACATTAAATATTCTCAATTTGATTTCCCTAACACACATAATCTAAAATACATCCATTCAGGCCAAAATAATTTAAAGGACATCCTCATTTCAAATTACCAATAGCATTGCAACCTACCCCATAAATCTCGCTATTTCTCGAGTCCAATTATGAACGTTAACATCACCTAAATGTTGTCAACAACCTAGTACTTCTTAAAATCTATTTTCTAGGCCCAAGAGATCATTAATGGATATGTAAAGGTTGAAACTACAATAAATGTGGCAATGGACAGAATCTGTTTTTAAGTTTCCCTCTTCGTCCAATTATTTTTCGAATTCTTTTCCACGCCCTTAACTACATCTAACGACTCCCAAATTTTTACCAACACTTCTATAACGTGTATATGAAGATAATCATGTCATAAAATCGTGACAATAAAAGGTGTACAGCATCCAAAAAAAGTCCATTTTCACAACACCAAATCAGACAGTTTCCAGCAACTATGAAATTCCTACCCTTACTTGTTTCACTCAATATATCCCCAAAAATTTCCACTTTTCTTCCATAATAACATCCCAAACATCAACCCCAACATAATATCAATTAATTTCAGAGGCTCAAGAGATCATAATATCCTCAAAGACAATGAAAATAATACTCAAAACCGTGAGCTAAACTCACCTATTCAGAAATTCAGTTTCCAGCCTTCTGTTTCTGCTTCCTTTGTTTTCACGTCCACTTGGGGTCACTTGGGGATATCTTTGCAGAGTCAAATGTCTTATTTAGGAGCTATTTAAGGAGTCTTAAGGATTGGGGTCGTGAGTGATAATTAAAGGTGAAGGAATTTGTAATTACAAGACAAGTGTTTCTCAAGCATGAGCTGTTCAAGCAGGAGGTGTCTTCTTGCAGCTAACTTTGACTTCTCCCTTGCACCATATGAAGCCATCTGTGACTTAAGGGAATTATATTTATCTTATATCAAGTTCTAAGAGTTCAAAGACGGATTGGAGGCTTAATGGTGAAGGAATTAAATGTTAGAGTGACAAGTCAATACATGCTAAGTAGGTGGTGTCTTCTTATGATTAAATTCTGATTTCCTACTTATCCTTGGGGAATTTGCATGATGTTTAAAGATAATATACCACATATTTTAAACCTTAAAGATGTGGTAGACGTGACTTAAAACTTAGGAGCGAAGGAGTCGACGATTACAACAACAACTCAATCGGCATGACGTGTACTACGCATCGAGGTGTTCCTTATAGTAAAATCTGATTTTACATCTATCCTTACAAGTACAAATCGAGTGTCCTAAAATTATTTTAATGTGTTCAAAATTCACCTTACTTGCCCTAAGATCCCAAAATATGTTATAGAGCTAATTCCTTAACCATTAACTTAATCGCTTACCCGATCGGCATTCGATTCTCAACCGATTTCAACAATTCACAACTCAATGTTTATAATGCCGTATGAGACATGTATTATTGCATTGTGATTATTCCACTTCATGCCTCATGTCCTAAATATGTCAATTATCAATCTAAAGTCTAGGGTGACCTTGATCAAACGAATAAAAAAAAATTGAAACTTTGTCGATACTAATTCCGGCTTTTGTAAAATTCTCATTGCCCAACGAATCAATCTCCAACACCTAGATCCACCTAATTTTCTATCATAGCTCAAAGTAAAAAAATTCATCCCCTAGGTCAAGAAGTCGAAGACTAACACCATATAGAGATATTAAAACCTCAATAATCGTAAGCATCATTTTAAATGAAAGCAATCAGGAACATTGATGCAAATGACATTGTAAATAGCATGAAATGTATGAATCATATTGGCCAAATGTGTAATGTGAAGTTCGGGATATTACACATATTACCTTGTATATGGTACATGCAATACCCGTGATGTGCCTCGGGAAATAGTTCAGCGATACCATTTATTATAGACTATCCCCGATCAGTTACAATGGCAAGGTCATAAACGTCCCCGATCACTTCACTCAGCTTTGTAAAGATCAACACATTGACAGATCATTCTCGCTGTCAACTATGCTGAATGTAAGAGAGTAAATTTGGATGTTGGCATCTTGACATGTAGCAATAATCAACTTGTCTTGGTATCTAGCTTTCAGAGTTGTACCATCGACTAGAATTAAGGGTTGCATCGCATTCAGAAATCCCCGAATGCATTTTCTAAGAGCCATCAAGAAATATTTAAAGCAATTCTCGCCTCTGTCTCAATAAAAAATGTCGAGTCATGATTATTTTTCTCCATGTTATGGAAATACCTGGCAAATTTAGCATAGCTCTCCTCGGTCGAGCCTATTAAATCCTCCAATGCGCATTCTTTGGCCTTCTGATAGCTCATAACCACTTCATACTCTCGACGGATGTTGTTAATGATGTCCGAAGGTCTGTAGATCGTCTGTAAGTTCTGGTACTTGTGCATTATCTGTTGACAAATAACCCATGTTCGAGCTTGCTTGTGATCGTTTCAACAAATTCTCCTTCGAAAGTATGTTCCCATATATACTTGCGAACCACAAAAATTCATCCATGTCCATCTTAGTCTCTCGCAAGCGCCAACAGAAACTGTCATTGACGCCAACAATCATCAACAATGACTTGTTTGGTTTCTTTACCTTGAACTCGAAGTTGTGATTTAATGACATCAGGTGCACAGCTTCCTATAAATCTTTCTTTGTTTCAAACAGTTGCTCAACATGCAAATCATCATCATAGAGAACCACATGTGAAAAATTAGAGGACGATCCACTTGATCCAGCCCCTATGCTCCCACCTCACTCATGTGTCTGACTGGATAAAGTAATCAAATCCTCATTTCTAAATTCATTTTCACACTCATTGTCTCGAACTACCGAAAAAATTCTGTGCGTAACAACGAGATCAGTAACAACAACTGTCTCAGGAATGACCACATCATCCTCACGAGCTATCTCCACTATATCCCAAAAATCATTGACACTGTTATCTGGTCCATCCGAATATTCGTGTTCACCTTCGGTGACATCCTTCCTCAGTAAAATCACACAAGGATGAGTCAGAGTCGTGTGCATTTTGTTCAATTCTAATAAATAATTCACTTCAACATCAGAAGTAACCTTTATAGGTGGAATCAGAATAGATGAATTCTCGTTAAATAGAAATCTCAATTCCATATCATATTGAGAGGGATCGACATTATTGTAAATCACGGTACATTCCAGCGTATGATGCACTTTTTGTTATGGAAATTGGAATACCACCACGTATATCATTAGTCCATCTCCATACCCATCGATCATTTTCATCCAATTCGAAATCACCAAAATTACAAATCGGGATTACAACCATATCTGCATGACGAAACATAATTTTTAATTATAAGAAAAAATAGTCAGAAATTTGACAAAAATTATTTTTAAAAAATAAAAAAAATTAAACAACCGAAAACAATCGACTGTTCTGGCTGTTTAACAGTCTCCCTACTGTTTTCTGGCTGATGATTTTTTTAGCTATTTACTGGTCAATGATCTCAATATGCAGATAAAATTTTTTCTTGTTCATGCTTAAAAAATTATATGAATCTGTTAAATTTTTTTATGCATCTTAATCTTTTTCGAAATAAGATTTATCGATTAAAACATATACTAATCTAACGAAAACTTTAAGCATATGTAAATATACTTACCGATTTGTCTAATTTTTGAGATTTTAAGATTAAAGCACATGAGATATAAGATATAATTTTTGTGTTGGAATAAACAGATAAGAACAGTTAGCTGGATTTGAAATTTTAAGTGGAAAAGTGTTTGATTTTATTTGTTAACTAAAAGGACAGTAATATTTTTTTTTCAAACAAAACAATATTTTGTAATTGTATTGTTCACTTAAGGGCATCTTTGTTTTTTAACATCCAAGATGCCATTGTGGAAATATTCAATTGTTCAAAAGTCAAAGTGAAAATTGGATGGTTTGACTTGATCAAACTTGAAAGTACCCCTAATGTCATAGGCGGTTGCTAAATAGTGGTGTCACAGTCACTTATTTCAATTCATTTATTAGAAATTGTATATTTAGTCCTCAAATTTTAAAATATTTTACTATTGCATCTCCAACTTTCAAATTTGAACTTTAATATAAGCAATCAACTTTTATTTTTTTAATAAGTTCCGTCAATTTTGGGATTAATTAATCACTTGTCCCTCATGAAAACACTTTGTAAGGAAAGAAATGGTAAATGCGAATAAGTTAACAAAAAGAAAATAAATGAAAGGAAAGAACAAAGAAAGAACGAAAAGGGAAAGGAAAAGAAAATGAGAGAGTAAACAAAAAAGAAACTTACCCCATCTTGCTTAGTACCATCAAACACCAACTATGTAATAAAAATGAAACGTATAGCATATTAAAAGACCACAACAATAGTTGAATTTAAAGGGCTTGAGCATATTACACTATAAGCATAGTGTTCTTATCGAACACATCAACATCTTTGATTCTTATATACTTTGCTTATTGACAAGTAGGAGAAGGCATCATAATATCCAACCTTCACTCTTAGATACTTCGTTAGTCTTCAATGTAACTTTTCCATCAGAATTCTTGTTAATTACAAAACGTGCTAGTTTTGAGAGGGAAAAAAGGTAATACTTGTTACTCCTCACATATAAGACTCCCGATAAAGGCCACGTGGAGGTACTGCATGCATACATCTGTCAGTTGATCAAGTCAAAACAAGGAAAGACAAAATCTGCCTTTGCAGCCGAAGTACTCCCTCTCAATATCGAAGTGTCTGGCTCAAGACCAAGTGCTTCCTCGTAGGAAAAACCTTTTCACATATGAAGCTCCATGCTACTAAAGTACTTGCTGTCTTTGAGGGAGATTTGATGAGTATCTTTATGAATGATTGATGTAAGGTTTGTATTAATAAGTGTCAGACCTATACGCCTAAAATAGTAGGTCAGCTGACCCATTGTCAATGAAAGTTGTCGATGTAATTAATATATGAGTGGTGTAAAACTTTAGTCTATTAGATTAGACCACGTAGATCTGATCCAATGATCACCACGTCAGCCAGAGCACTATAAATAACTACTCTTGGCACATTGTAAATGATGATCTTTTTGGCAAACAAAAGAAATAAGAAACTTTATATCATTGTCTTAGCTTGTTAAAGTTCTAATACTTATATTTATCATTTTTCCTCACTTTCGTTGTTGTTCCGATTAAGAATGTGTCATAAGTTGTTCACATGTCGTTTGAAGATACGACATCTATTGACACATTTTTTGGGATCAACAGATTGACGTTGTCTCTGGAAAACATTGACAGTTAACCACGAGAATCCTGTAAAGAAAAGCCAGTCTCTTGGGCAAAGAGATTTCTTACCTTCAAAGAAAATGGGAAATCCTTGAAAAAAGGAATAATGTTTGATCTCCTGCCAATTTGAAGCACTACAATGAGTACCAGTAATGAGGAAACATCGCTTCGGAGGACTAGGGAACATCCTGAGGAAGAGGAACCCTCTCACACCATCCCCATCAACTCGCCATCAATTTCACCAACCACAAAGGCGAGGTAGATCAAGAGTTGGATCGAGGGAAGGATCAAGGGTAGCAGCTAGACTCACCAGAGAAGTAGCTACCACGGCCAAAAATATGAGGAACATAATCCAATAGAACCTCGTCATGCAGGACCTTTTAAAGAACATGTAAACCCAAGGAAGATGCCTAGTTCTCCCATACGCAGCTCATGTGTCTTTCCAAGGAAACCATTACTATGACAAGGATGAGGACCAAAGTCGGATGGCAGGATATCATCAACATCCTAGTGAGGAAGCCCTTTATGAGAGAGAAGTTGAGATAGATACGTCAACCAACTGTACCATCGATCAACCACATGAGGTCCGTTTTAACTTTTCACCGAACTATGACCTAGAGGATGCGCCAAGGAAGTCAATGAGCGTCTTTGATAGAATAAGCTCGGACAACCTAGAAATAGGCCAGCCCAATAGCCTCATTCGTCTAGAAATAGACAACACGAGGAGCCTCAATTTTTAGTGCAAGCCGAACCAGTTTCATGGTAACATTAATCCTCTGCCTAGGAATAGGTGCGAAGGGAGGAAACAATAGGCAAGAAATCGAGCAGGACAATCTCAACCGCCCCAGAAGGCCCAAGTTAGAGAGGAAGATGATTATGATGAGCCACAGAGGTCCTGCGCATCGATGACGAAGATGACAATCTGTCATTTTCATAAGAAATCACGAATGCGTCTGTCTTGAACCACTTCACGCTACCTAAACTCCTCAAGTATAATGACAAAGGTGGCCTGGCGAAACACCTCAATAGCTTCAAAACTCATATGAGCTCTAGGGGAGCCACACCCGCCATGAAGTGTAGAGCTTTCCATCTGACCCTAAGTCGGGCAACTAAAGTCTAGTATACTAGGCTTCCAGAAAGAAGTATTCGAAGCTGACCAGACTTCAAGAAAGCTTTCTTAAAATGCTTCGCCCCCAGCAAAGATGGAGAGGGGCCAATACAACACCTTCAGGATATGAGGCAGCAAGTTGGGGAATATTTAAAAAAAAATCTTGTCCCACTTTACTGACGAGATGACCTACTGTGTGCAAGTCACAGATAGGGAGGCGTGGACAGCCCTAAGGAGAGGATTGGATATGAACTCCCTCTTCTAGAAGGACGTGCAAAATAAAGACCCCGCCAACTATGACGCCATGTTGGAAATGATAAGGCACGCGATCATCAATGAAAAATTGAAGGATTACCGAAATAGGGGCCAGCAGAGGCATCCCACCTCCAAAAATGCAAAGAGAAAGAGGTCCTACCTCTCACTTAATGGACCACTAGGATAGGCAATTAGACTCCCTCGATTACGGGCAAACATTAGCTGCGACAATACTTAATGCAGTTCCTACTTTGGCTTATGAAGAGATAACTCCCCCTGTTGAAATGTACCAAGAGAAACCCTACCAGCAACCCCCAAGTAAGAGGATGAGGGGTCAGGATGATGGACCTAGAAATAGGCACGAAGCACCCCTCTATTGTATATACCACTACTCTCGTAGCCACAACACCGAATGATATAAGGATATCGCGAATCACCCTAACTTTCAAAGAAACAACCGCCCGCAAAGAGACGAAAACTTCAGGCAAAGTCGGCAGCTTAGGAATGATGGTACAAGTTGCTCTAATAGGAGCAATGTCCAGTGAAGGCAAGACGACGGGGAAAGACTTGGAGAATGTCGAAGGCAACAAAGAAGCCCCTCGGCTAAAATTGGACATGTATCCATTTGAGAAATTGACATCATTTTTCAAGGCCCCTACGCCGGGGGAGAGTCTAGAAACGCCCAAAGGAATTACGCTTGGGAAGCTAAAAACCACCAATGGCAAGCTTCATAGTCAGCTACAGCCGACTCTCTGAGAGAGGAGTCCAACCTATCACTTTCATGCAAGGTGATGTTGTAGGTGTCCACTATCCACACTGTGATGCCCTGGTTGTAAGATCTGTAGTGCCCAGAAATGGCCTCAAAAGAATGCTGATAGACAACAAAAACTTAGTCAATAGCATATTCGAACTAGTTTCGACAAGATGGAAGTGGACAATAAGTTAACCCTAATAAATTTTCCCTGTGTACGGATTTACTGACGACGACATCATACCACGAGAGAAGATTACCTTGGCGGTAGAAATGAGAGTCGCACCTCTAATGGCTCACCACTTCATGGAATGTTTGGTTGTGGATCTCCATACCGCTTATCATGGAGTACTTGGGAGACCTGCTTTGAAGGCTATCACTTTCATTCACCATCTGTGCATGAAGTTCCCAACAGAAAATGGAATAGCCACAGTGAGAGGCAACCAGAGGAACGCTAGGAAATGTTATTCCAATTCTACCTGAAAGGCTAAGCCAAGGGATGTCAATGTCATCTTAATGGATATTAATGAGGTCGAAGACCCTGTGCTATGACAAAACCCTAAACAAGTGAATGACGTCGAGATGATAGATGCCTCTAAAGAAGAAGCTGTGTTTGAAAGCAGTTAGCCCCGAAGAAGGGGGAGCTGCTGGAAAAGCAGTTGACTACGACTAACTGGATCATCGTATAATTGACTGCCAACCACGAACTGCACCGGTTGAGGAGCTAGAAGACCTTATGTTCGACTCCGAGGAAAAGTACCTGTCTAAAGTGGTGAAGGAGGAACTAAAAAGTTTATTACATAACAACCTATATGTTTTCATATGGAAGCACGAGGACATGGTAGGCATAGATCCGAAAGTTAGTTGTCACTATTTAAAGATCGATCCAAAAGCTAATCCTCGTCGGCAAAAGATGAGTGCCCTTAACCCAAAAAGGTATGAAGCTCTGAAAGAAGAGGTGAAAAAATCAATTGATAACAGCTTTATCCGAGAATCGACTTATTCTATGTGGGTCTCAAACCCAGTCTTTGTGAAGAAGAACAATGGAAAGTGGATGGTATGTGTAGACTTCTCTAACCTTAATCAATCATGCCCTAAAGATAGTTTTTCACTTCCTCGGATAGACCAACTTGTCGATTCCACTGTTGGACATGAGCTATTGAGCTTTATGGATACCTATTCAAGCTACAATCAAATTCCAATGTACCTAGCCGACGAGAAACACACATCCTTTATTACAGACCAATGTCTGTACAACTACAAGGTGATGCCCTTTGGGTTGAAAAATGCAGGGGCTACGTACTAGAGATTGGTTAACAAAATGTTCGCAGAACTCATTGGAAAGACTATGGAGGCGTATGTGGATGGCATGCTTGTGAAAAGTTTACAAACGAAGGACCACGTTAAGCACCACAAAGAAACCTTTCGGATACTTCGCAGATACAAAATGAAGCTAAACCCTGTCAAATGTTGCTTTGGGGTAGATTCGGGAAAATTTTTAGGATATATGGTAAATCAAAGAGGCATTGAGGCCAACCCAGAGAAAATTAAGGCCCTAGTGAAGATGATGTCATATTAGAAACCCAAAGAAATGCAGAGTCTAACTAGACGGATAGCGGTCTAAAGCCATTTTATTTTAAAAGCAACGGACAAATGCATGCCTTTCTTCAAAATTCTGAAGGGAGAGAATAAGTTATAATGGATTGAAGAGTAGGAAGTGGCCTTGCAAGTGTTGAAAAAGCACTTGGGACATGCTCTCATTCTTTTCAGACCTGTATTAGGATAACCATTCCAACTATACTTATCATTGACCGCCGAAGCTATCACTTTGGTGATCGTAATGAGGACGAATGTCACCAACTACCGATTTATTACGTGAGTAAAGCACTACTCGCTTTAGCTCTTGTTACAGCCTCGCAAAAACTAAGGTCGTACTTCTAAGCCCATGACATACATGTTTTGACTAATTTTCCTCTCAAGCAAGTGCTGCAGAAGCTATAGGCTTTGGGACAATTACTCAAATAGGTGATGAAGTTCAGTGAATTTGACATTATTTTTAAGGTAATGGTTACTATTAAGGGACATGCCTGGGCAAATTTCGTGGCAGATGTCACCCCTATTCCAGAAATGGAAATGGAACCTGCTGAACCATCCACTTGGAACCTTTTTGTTGATGGCTCTTTGAGGGAGAATGGATCTGAAGCTGGAATGGTCCTGGTTAGTTCAGAAGGACATAAACTAAATTGCACTGTGAGGTTCGACTTCAAGGCCACCAATAATGCAGCCGAATATGAGGCCCTCTTAGCCGGCCTCAGGTTGGCCAAAGAGATGCAAATGAAAATGTTGCTCATGAACAGCGATTCTCAGCTAGTTGTTAGCCAAGTCAATGGCAATTTCTTAGTCAAAGATAAGGGCATGGCTGCTTATTTGAAGTTGGTGCTGAATCTCATCCCCACTTTTAAAAAGTTCGAGTTGGCACGAATCTCACGTTGTGAAAATTCTCAGGCCGATGCTCTTTCAAAGTTGGCCAGTAGCAAATATTCCGATCTACTCACCATGGCAGATCGAGTTCATCCCTCACATTCTCCAACTCCTCTGATAAACTAGATACCCTGGAATTCAGCTCTCTCGCATGTCCTCATAGAGCAGTATTGTCTTTATTTACTGCTTCCAAGGCCTCAGTAGCTATCTTTTAGTGGGAGTCAGACGTCTCCACCTACCTTGTCTTGGAAGCCACTTCACTCTGGCACAAGTGGACATCTTCTTTAGATTTTAAATATCCTCCAAGGCAGAGGCGAGCTTCATTAGCTCCTCAACTTACTGCTTTTTCAGGGCCTCTACCTCAGCATTAGCTTTCTTCATGGTCTCCTCGGCCTAAAAGGCCTTATTAGCATTCTTATTTTTATTCTGGAGGTTTTTATAGAAGGTCTCTGCCTCATGGTCATCCCAAACGCCCTCGCTGTCTAGCTCACCACTGTTGTAAACACGTTTGCAACATCGCTGGTTTCAATAAATTTCTGCCACCTCTCAGTCCAGAACTTATGAAAGTTTGAAGTTGCAGTCTGGACCTCTGGTGGAAGCATGGACAGAACCTCCGAAGCTAGTTCATTGCTTCGATGCGTGATGGTCAGTTTGGTCTGGAGGACAACATCTAAAGTTGTCGAGCCACTCAATGTCATTTCGCACTTTTTGCTGTAGCTATGGAAGCAGCCATCAACTTCTCCCCAGTAGAGACCTCGAAGCGAGGTGGTGGGACGGCTATAGACCCTCCTTTTTCGGTAGTGGAAAATCGATACTTCTACTTAGGGACCTTCTCAACTTTTTATTTCTCTTTTCCTTGGAAGTAGGCCCCATTTCACCTTTTTGGCTAGTAGCCTCTATGCCGACCCTCTCCACCTTGTCCCTCACCAGCTTTGTGGCATGCTGTCATACACACCCAAAAATAAATTCCTTAACTCCTAAAGTTAATGTAGTAGTGGGAGTGTATGATTTAACGTGTTGTGCTTTGCATGCAATTATGGGGGGATTTTTTGAGCAATTACTAGGATTGTAGAGAAATCAATTGAAAGCAATGTAAATTGGATTGATGAAAATAATTAGAAGACTAACCTTGATCTAGGTCTACGCCACCGTTGGAATATAATAATTGATCGTTGATCCACGAGAAAAATACTAATTCATATTCTAAGCATTCATCGTTTGTTGAAAATCTTATATCTCCTTAATTGTAATTAATCAAACTTCAAGCAATTCAATCAATCCTAATCATCAAATAAACCTAAACAGGCATTAGGATTTAATTCAACAATTGCATTAGGAGATAGAGAAATCAATGAACATAACAATATAATCATAGAAAATTATATTTAATCATGTCAAACGTTCTTCCTAAGGATTAACAATTTCAAACGTAGTAAATCGTCAATACTTAGTTGCTTCATAAATTAAATTCATCAAACAAATACGGATTTGATGATTAATTTAGTAATAGATTGAAATAAACGAAATCTATCAAGATCTAGCATTCAAATATTCTACCATGAGAAATATGAGTAGAAGAACATTCAATACCAGAAAATATGAATTAAAAACCTAATAATAAGTGGATCTCACAATTTCTATGATTCGAAGGCTTCGTTTTCCTCGATCAAGACTAGAAGAGTTAGTTACACATGATGAAAAACTATTAAAAACCTAAAGAAAATGAATGGGAGACTGGAGAGATGATGAATCCTCGAATTCTGGTGCTCTGGTCGAGTTTTAGGTCGAGAAAACGCGTTTAGAATCATTCCATAGATGAATTGGTTGCTTTCTAAAAATAGGATGATTTTCCCGGAATTAAGCCTGTGCGACTACATAGGATTAACCTATGCGGTTGCATAGAAAACTATTGTCAGCCCTCAAGCTCTCGGGTGCTCCTATGCGGCCGCAAGTATTTTTTTATGCGACCGCATAGTTATAAAGTTTTTTCCGCCGGACAGCTTTCAGTATTTTGGCCATAATCTTCGTTTTCGATGTCCGATTGAGTCAATTCGAAGTGCGTTGAAAATCTAACTCAAAGAGCTACAATTTTGAATCAAATATAATCTTCCAATTCAATCGGTTATGATCCCAAAAATGGATCTCAAGAAGACACTAAAAATTCAGAGCATAACGTTTTCGCCTGAAAGTGGATATGTGATCATGCTTCGGCTATATTTCATCTTTTTGAATTCTTTCTTCATCCAATTGATCCCTAACACTCTTGAATTTTCATTCCATCGTCCATCACATCTATGATTATTTTCAACTTGGTCCCTGAACTTTAACTTTATTCTATTTTGGTTCTTTTTCGCTATTTTCTTCCAAATTCCACACTTTCCATCCATTTGCAGCCTAAATCAAAATATAAAGGTACTCGGTACATTTAGGAGTCAATAAATCATAAAAGTGCAAGAATTAATGGATGAAAAACATGACATTTTATGTCTTATCACTTTGAAACAATAGATGATGGTTTAAACACCTGCTTTCCCGTAGTGGAGGTGGCAGCATAAATGGTCGCCATGTCAGGTGTAGGGTGCCTCCTCTTTTCAAAATTTTCTACAGACAGAGGAAAACAGAATGTCACACTATGAAAATTAACAAAAGGGAGACTCCAAGTTCACTAAAGATACATCTTCGTGTCATCAGGTTGAATTCTTTAAAGAAGCGGTTGGATAGGATCAACCTCTCGAATTCTCTGAACGAGGCAGGGTGTCAGTAAATATCATTTATGATGCGAATCTACGTAGCAACGGTGGCCACGTAACCTACAACTAGATTGATTCACAACTGAAGAAAGCCAAAGAATCAGATTTTGAATTTGATCCAAAAATATTGATCTATGCAACCAACACAATCAGTTGATATGTCGACCTCTTGATTACAAGATTAAAGAATTTCACCCAATTGTTCGAACACCACAAGAAAATACTCTTGATAAGTTTGATATTTGTTCAATCAAGAACAAAGGATTTGAAGCAAAATAGCCTCTTGAATAATCTCTTAAATATCGAAAACTGTTTTACAATGAAAATAGTAAAACCTATTTATCCTAAACCCTAATAATACTTTCTAAAACGAAATAAAAGACTTAAAAATAAAAAATTTACCAAAAAGTAAGAATTCTAACTAAAGTAAAACATCTCACGAAAGAGGAAAAGTTTTGCCTAGACACTGTGATATATGACCACATAGTTTAACTCTATGCGGTCGTATAGAAGTTACAATCTTGAACCAATTGCTCTTGGTATACCACCATGTGGTAGCATGGTTTGGATAACTATGAGACCACATAGTTATCCCGGTCAGCTTCCTCCATCCAATGCTTGAACCTTGTTGATCCAACTTATTCCGAACTTCGAACCCATCATGGAACTTGCACTTTGGCTTGCACACTTCATCCTTTTGAACTCCATAGCTTGAACAAGTAATTTGCATGGCTTTATTAACCCTTCAAGGTCTCGAACTTAGCTTTAGGCTCTTTCCCTCAATCATCAAATTCTTGGTAATTCGTGGCCTCCCTTGAATCACATCATCCCCTCCCTCTCGGAAAGGATTTGTTTCCGAATCTGGAACTTCAAGATCACTATTGTATCCATTACTTTCAATCTTTGCAATGTTGTAAAATGTACCATCTCCTCTCGGGTGTAATTTTATCTTATTTGAGAACGAACACGTCTCCTTCGCTGAATCTCCCACACCCAAACACCTGGTTTGAATATCTAGTGCCTCTTCTATTTATTATCCTGGGACGAACATAACTCCTTACCCTACATCCCATCTGCTAGACAATTACCAAGCTTATGTATGGAGTTTTGATGCTCCGTAATGCCATTGTGGTGTGATGAGAACCACGTAACAACGATCACTACGCAACCCCGCAAAAGATTGACGATCCTAAGAATGCCCAAAAGATAATCTAGTTTAGAGTTTGAACCAAGAACAATGAACCAAACAAAAAAGAAGTTCGAATGACCTCTTGATTACATAACTCGTGATCCACACCCAATGTTGAATGCCACAAGAAAATCTGGATAAGTTCACGATGTTCAATGAAGAACGAAAATTAAAAGCACAATTGTCTCTCTAGTTTAATTATCAAATTGTCAAAAAGGTCCACACAATTAAATAATAAAAAGTATTTATGCTATCCCAAGAAAATAAAGAAATAAGAATTCTAATCAAATTTGGTAATTTTTGAAAATTAGCAAAACTGGGTAGAATTTCCTTCTATGCGACCGCGAAGTTGATTTCCATATGGTCACATAGTTATCGCCTGAACTGCCTCTAGAATCCCTGCATAGGTGCATTCAACCGCATGCTTGGACACTCTATGTGACGCATAGATGTCAGATGTGCATCTGTCTTCGGTCGCTTCTAACACATTGATCCAAGTTGATTCAGACTTCAACCCCAACATGAAACTTGCTTCTTTTCTTGTGTAGATCATGGTGCTGTCCATTGCACAAGTAGTCCCATCGTTTGATTTACTTATTTTTGCCCTTGATCGCATCATTGATCATCCTTCGATAATCAACGGGTCTCGTCCTGGGCTCGTCTTCGTCGGGCTCGACTCCTGGATCATATTATCCCCTCACTCTTCAAAAGGATTCGACCTCGTACCTGCATCAAAGAGAGAGATATAAAAAACATTAAAAGTTGTTGAAACATTATACTCACCTGGAAGATTTAATTTGTATGCATTGTCATTGATCTTCTCCATAACTTGAAATGGACCATCCCCTTGTAGTTGCAACTTTGATTTCCTCTGCTATGAAAAATGCTCATTTCTGAAATGTACTCAGACCTAATCTCTAGGTTCAAACGTCACGCTTCTTCGACCCTTGTTTGCTTGTGATGCGAAGTGTTTATCTTTATTCTCAATTTGTAACCTTACCTTTTCATGGATTGACTTCACCAACTCGGCCTTTCTTCTACCATCTAAGCTCCATCGTTCATTCATAGGTAAATGTATTAAATCCAAAGGTATTAGCGGATTAAAACCATAAACAATTTCAAATGGTGAAAAAGAAGCAATAGAATACATGGCCCTATTATATACAAACTCTATGAAAGGTAGACACTCCTTCCAACTTTTCAAATTCTTATTAACTACAGTGCGCAATAGTTGCGTCATGGTCATATTCACTACCTCAGTCTGACCATCGATCTGTGGATAACAAGTTGTTGAAAACAAAAATTTAGTGTCTAACTTACCCCACAAAACCTGCCAAAAATGACTCAAAAATTTCACATCCGATTAGAAACTATACTCTTAAGTACCCCATATAAACCCACTAAACCTATCTACCACCACAAATATTGATCTCGTCTCTTCTTAGTCCTAGGTAAACCCAAAATAAAATCCATAGAAATATCAACCCATGGTTCACTAGGTGTAGGTAACGATGTATACAAACCTTAAGGTAAAACCTTAGACTTATCCCTTTTACAAATTATGTATCGACTACATACTCTCTCAACATCACTTTTCATCCTAGGCCAATAAAAATGCTCCACCAACATATCTAAAGTCTTTTTAACCCCCAAAATGTCCCATCAATCCACCGCTATGTACTTCCCTCAGTAACAACTCTCGCATTGAACAATTAGGAACACGGAACCTATTTTCCCTAAACAAATATGCATCCTGCTTAAAGAATTTATCTATAGCCCCCTTGTTCCATGATGAAAAAATATCAGAAAAATTTAGATCACTAGCATACATGTCCTTAATATATTCAAAACCAAGCAATTTAGAACTAAGAGAAGTTAATAGTACATACCTTCGAGACAATGCATCTGCCACCATATTTTCCTTACCTTTCTTCTATCGGACGACATATGAGAATGTCTCTATAAACTCCATCCATCTTGCATGCCTTTTGTTTAACTTACTTTGACCTGTTTTAATGATTCATGGTCCGTGTGAATGACGAACTTCTTAGGCTATAGGTAGTGTTGCCATGCCTCCAAGGCTTAAACAATTGAATACAGCTCTTTGTCATAGGTGGGATAATTAAGCGCTGCTCCACTTAGCTTTTCACTTAAATAGGCTATCGATTTTTTGTCATGCATTAAAACTACTCCAATCCATATTCCTGATGCATCACACTCAATTTCGAAAGTTTTATCAAAGTTATGAAGTGTTAAAATCGGTGCCTTACACAACCTATCCTTAATTGTATTGAATATATGCTCTTGTTCATCACCCCATTGAAATCCCACACTCTTCTTAACAATCTCTGTGAGTGGTGTAGTATTGTGCTAAAATCTTTCAGAAAATGCTTATAAAAACTAGCCAGACCATGAAAACTCCTAACTTCAGTTGTGCTTTTATGTGTTGGCCATTCTTTAATAGCTTTTATCTTCTCTTCATCTACTTCTACCACATTTGCACCCACTACAAATTCTAGGAAAACAACCTTGTCCATGCAAAACGTACATTTCTTAAAATTAGCATACATTTGTTCATTTCTCAATACCACAAGCACGCACATAAGATGTTCTACATACTTATTAAGGTTCTTGCTGCTATAAACTAAGATGTCATCAAAATAAACCAAAACAAATTTACCTATAAAAGCACGCAAAACATGATTCATCAATCGCATAAAAGTGTTCGATGCATTAGTGAGTCCAAATGATATTATTAACCATTCATACAAGCCATATTTAGTTTTAAAAGCAGTTTTCCACTCATCATATTCCCTCATTCGAATTTGGTGGTATCCACTTTTATGGTCAATTTTACTAAATATGCAAACACCATACAATTCATCCAACGTATCATCTAAGCTATGAATAGGATGACGATACTTTATCGTTATGTTGTTGATGGCTCTGCAATTCTCGCACATCCTCCAAGTCCCATCTTTCTTTGGCACAAGTAATACTAGAACGGCATATGAACTCATACTCTCCCTCACATATCCCTTGTTCATCAATTCCTCCACTTGTCTCAGAAGTTCTAATGTCTCCTCGGGGTTACTTCGATAAGTTGGTCGGTTTGGAATGACAGCTCTAGGAACGAAGTCAATCTGTTGAATGCCTCAAATGGGTGTCAACCCACTAGGCATGTCCTCCGAGAAAATATCATCAAATTCCTGCAATAAAGAGATAGCCAAACTAGGGAGAGGTGGGTTAGGTTCCTCAAGAATTAGGAATGACTCTTTATAGTCTAACAATATCACTTGTTGCCTCTCAACTATCGCTCTTTTCAACTCACTTCCTTATGCAAAGAAATTTACTTTCGACTTTTCTCTCCTCTCAGACGACCCTCTTTATTTTCTCTCATGTGGCTCCACTCTCTTTTGCTCTCTACTAGCCACCTCAACATTTTCTCTCATACTTCCCATCTCACTATTTTCTCTAACTCTTTCACGGTCCTTTCTTCCTCATTTTTCAATTTGATTTGGTCTACATACACTTGTGTCGGTGTTAATGGCGCACGGGTAATGAACCTTCCATCCTTAACAAAACTATATCGATTCTACTATCCATCATGAATAACCTTCCTATCATATTAACATGGTCTACCCAATAAAATATGTCCCGCATACATAGGTACCACATCACACATGATCTCATCCCGATAACTACTAATAGAAAAATTAATCAACACCCTCTTATTCACCTTAACTTCACCACTTTCATTTAACCATTATAACCTATAAGGTCTATGGTGTCTTAATATAGTTAATCTCAGTTTTTCTACAAGATTTGTACTAGCCACATTAGTATAGCTCTCACCATCAATGATCATGATACATACTTGATTGTTAATATGTCATCGTGTATGGAATATGTTTTTTATTTGCTGTTCCAAGTCATCTGTCTTGACTTAAGTATTGAGAGCTCACCTCGTGATCAGTAACTCTTCAACGGCAAACTCCACTTTGTCCCCATCACTAACATCTTCCAGTACTGGCATGCCTTCATAATCTTCTTCATTATCAGTCACCACCTTTTCATTACGCAAGATCATCGTCCTTTTGTTTGGGCATCGAGAAGCGATGTGTCATGTCCCCAAGCACCTGAAGCACTTGATATGCCGATTTCTGGCTGGCTGTGGCTTTGCTTTAGGTGTTGTTCTGCTAGCACTTTCATCTTTCCCCTTTGAAATTTCAGTCTTTCTTTTCGAAACAGCTTCATCTCCTTTGTTATCCCACATCGGTTTCCAAGTGGAATTAGATGCCGAAGTACCCATTGGTTACTAGCTGTCCCCGTCCTCTTCAACTGTTTCTCCACCTTCATGGCCACATGTAACATATCTTCTATCTCCACATAATGCTGCAACTCCACGACATTAGCAATATCTTTGTTCAACCCATTTAAGAAATGAGTCATGGTGGCTTCCCGATCCTCTTCGACATTCTCCCTAATCATCAAGATTTCCATTTCTTTATAGTAGTCTTCCACACTCTTCGAACCCTGATACAAACCTTGCAATTTTTTATGCAGCTCCATGTAATAGTGACTAGGCACGAACCGCATGATAGTTTTCAACTCATCCCAAGTACTAACCGCTCGCTCCCGATTTCTCCTCCTTGATGTAACTACTTGATCCCACCAGGTTATGGTATAGTCAACAAACTCAAAAACTTCTATTTTTACCTTCTTTTCCTCTTAACAGTTATGACACTCAAATATCAACTCTACCTTCTTCTCCCACTCTAGATAAGCCTCCGGATCACTTCTTCCCTTAAACGGTGGAATTGACATTTTAATATTGCTCATATTCCCATCTACTTCATCTTCATAATTGTTCATACCCCTTCTTTCAAACCTACCTCTTCTATTTCCTACCCATTTCACCCAACATCGATGTATCCCCATCCAAGTCACTACCATACTCATAGTCATCAAGCATTTCCATCATAGGCTCTCTCTTACCCGGTCTCCTTGCATTCTGTTGTCCCCTATGAAAATTTGTCATCGATGCATCTAACCTATCAAGTCTTTCAATCACATCCCCAAGCACTCTCTCAACCCGCCTTATTACATCATCTGCCATGTTGATTTGATCCGGTCGTCTGATTGAATTGGAACCCTCTCTGTCTGACATCCTAATTCTATAGAATTTCTGTCTCACAAAATGATCACTCAGTCAATGGCTCTTTTCCATCTATTAATCTCACCACTCTGCCTTTTTCCACTTAGTGCTTTCGTCCAAGTGCTCCAAAGAACAAAGTAAACTCAACCAAATATATATTCCCGCGGATCTAAACAAGGTGTGCGTCGAGAATTGTGAATTTGAAGTAAAAGAAGAAAATGACTCAAAGAATATAATAATTTAAGAACTATATGAAGTAAAAATAATGAATTCTCGCTAAACAAAATAAATGGAATTGAATTGAAATTTTTTCCTCGAGAATTTGACTACAAGTCTAACAAAACAAACAATAATTATTTTGGATTTTTAAATAGCCAAAAAAAACAATTTTGACTCTTTTTTTTAGATCAAAACTCAAAAATTAAAAACTAACACAAAGAACGCGAAGAATAATAGAAAAAAATAAACAAGACTCAAAACAAATAAAAGATATAACCTTGATTATTTGGAGCCGTACTCTGATACCAATTGATGAGAACCACATAGCAACGATCACTACGCAACCCCGAAAAAAGATTGACGATCCCAAGAATGCCCAAAAGATCATTCGGTTTAGAGTTTAAACCAATAAACCAAACAAAAACGAAGTTTGAATGACCTCTTGATTACACAATCCGTGATCCACACTTGATGTTGAACGCCACAAGAAAATCTTGATAAGTTCACGATGTTCAATGAAGAACGAAGATTGAAAGCACAATTGTCTCTCTAGTTTAATTATCAAATTGTCAAAACGGTTCATACAATGAAATAAAAAAAAAAGTATTTATACTGTCCCAAGAAAATACTATGAAAAAATACCAAGAATATTGCAAAGATGGTAAGAAATAAGAATTCTAATCAAATTTGGTGATTTTCAAAAATTAGCAAAACTCGGTAAAATTTCCTTCTATGCGACCACGAAGTTGATTTCCATGCAGTCGCATGGTTATCGCCTGAACTGCCTCTGGAATCCTTGCATAGGTGTATGCGGTCGCATGCTTGGACACTCTATGCGACCGCATAGATGTCCGATGTGCCTCCGTCTTCGGCCGCTTCTAACACGTTGTTCCAAGTTGATACGGATTTCGACCCCAACATGAAACTTGCTTCTTTTCTTATGTAGATCATGGTGTCATCTATTGTCGATTGCACAAGTAGCCTCATCACTTGATTTACCCATTTTTCCCTCGATTGCGTCATTGATCCTCCTTCAATAATCAACGGGTCTCGTCCTAGACTCGTCTTCGTCGGGCTCGAGTCCTGGATCATATCATGGCGTGTTTCTTATCCATACTCCAAAGATTTTCCAGTTGCAATGCATCAATTGGATATTCAAAAGGTGATAATCCCTTAAGAAAATCTTCATGTAATAAGTTTTTGCATTCCTACATCAAAGAAATATTCAAACTGGGGAAGGATTTGTTAGTTCTCTCCAAAGCACTCTTGAACTCATTCTTTTGCGTATAAAAGCTCACTTTAGATTTTCTTCTCATCTCAGAAGTCTCTCTTTCTTTTATCTTTTGTGACTCAACTTTGTTTTTCTCACAATTAGCCACATCTCCATTTTTTCTTCGGCTTTCTTTTTGCCTCTCTTTGCTCTCTCTCTCTCTCTCTCTCTCTCAATTTCATTTGGTCTTCATAGACCCGCTGTGGTGTTAAAGGTACAAGTGTAATAGATTTTTCATCTCTGACAAAGCTGTACCTATTTTTAAATTCGTCATGTTTCACCTTCCTATCATACTGTCATGGCCTACCCAATAAAATATACCCAGCACGCATAGAAACGATGTCACATAACACATCATCACTATACCGCCCAATTGAGAAATTCACCAATACTTTCTTATTCACCTTAACCTCTCCACAATCATCTAGTCATTGTAATTTATAAGGTTTAAGATGTTTGGTTGTAGTTAGCTCTAATTTCTCAACAAGCGTAGTACTATCAATTTAGTGCAACAACCTCCATCAATTATCAAACTACGTACCTTATTTTCGCATGGCATCTAGTATGAAAGATGTTCTCCCGCTGTGGCTCCTCTTCTTCCACCTTAATTTATGTGTTGAGATCACGCATCACCACAAGTGTTTCTCCTTCAACTGCATATTCTGTCACTTCACCATTATTAGAAACCTCTAGTCCGGGCATCCCATCTCTATCACTATCACTTACCACTTTCCCATTGGCACTTAAGATCATGGCTCTTTTATTCAAACATTGAGAAGCAATGTGGCCCGATCCCAAACACTTAATACATTTGTTATCCCGACTCCTAGAAGGTTTGGACTCCATCTTGGGTATAATCTTGCTAACAACTTCTTCATTTTCCCTTGGTGGTTAGGTTTTACTATTTGGAATAGCCCCATCAACCCTGTCATCATCCCATTTCGGCTTCCATGAAGAATTAGAACCCAATGGGTTCCTAGTTGTCCCCTTCCTCTTCAACTATCTTTCCACCTTCATGGTTACATGTAGCATATCTTCTAATTCCACATAATGCCGCAACTCCACTACAATGACAATGTCCCTATTCAATCCATTCAAAAATCGTGCCATGGTTGCTTTCAGATCCTCCTCCACATTCGCCTTAATTATTAACATCTCCATCTTATGGTAGTATTCCACACTCCTAGACCCCTGGTATAGATTTTGTAACTTTTGATGGAGTTCCCGATAATAGTGACTATGCACGAATCTCTTCCGCATAATGGCTTTTAAATCATCCCATGTGTTGATAGGTCGTTCCTGATTCCTCCTCCTTGATGTGGCAACTTGATCCCACCAAATTATTGCATAATTAGTGAATTCAAGGACTGCAATTTTCACCATCTTTTCCTCCGAATAATTATGGTAATCAAAGATTAATTCCACATTTTTCTCCACTCTAGGTAAGCTTCAGGATCACTCATTGAATGACAGAATTGCCATTTTAATGTTACCCATACCTCCTTTCACTTTGTCTCCAACAAGATTCATACCCCGCCTTTCATGCCTAGCTCCTTTATCCCCCATTCTCCATAACTCCACATCTACTATCGCATACTCATCCATGCCACTACCGAATTCATACTAATCATAAATCTCCACCCTAGGCTCCCGCCTACCCTGTCTCTTTGTATTGGATGCTTTTGCCCGTTGCCTCCTGTAAAGATTATTAACCGTTGTATCGAGCCTATCCAGTCTGTCTTTTATATCTTCGAACAATATCTCAACCGTCGTATCTCCTCTTCCGACATGTTGATTTGATTGGGGTTCCTACTTGAAGTTGAATCTTCCTTGTCACACATCCTAAATCTAAGTAATATATGTCTCACATGTTTACGCTCATGTATCACTCAAATTTGCATTTTTCCCTATGTTAGTCGCACCCTCATACCTTTTTCCACTCAATACTTTCGTCCAAGTGCTTCAAAGAACAACTTCGAACTCAACAAAGTCTTATCCTCGAAGAATTCAAACTAGGATGTGATTGAGAAATTTGTAATTTAGAAGTCTCAATGACGGAAAGGAAAGAAAAGAATTTGACACTTTTTTTTAACGGGAGCAAAAATTAATTCAAGAAAGTGGATCTTGAATTTGATTTTCAGGAAATATTTTTTTTACTCGATAAATTGAAAATTTTTACTGCTGGTAATTTTTGGAATAATAATTCTTTTATAAATTCGATTTTTTTGCTCAAAAATTCAACTATAAAATCAGCAAAACAAACGAAAATTGATTTGGATGCTAAATGGGCAAAAAAACAACTTTGAATATTTTTTTGGTATTTTTATGGATCGAAGACTCAAAAGATGAAGAACACAAAGAAAAAGAAGAACAAATGACTCAATAACAAAGGAAATGATATAACCTTGATTTTTTTTTAGTTTAAGTTCTAATACCAACTGATGCAAACTCACATAGCAACGGTGGCTACGAAATCCACAGCTAGATTGATTCACAACCCAAGAAAGCCAAAGAATCAGGTTTTGGATTTGACCCAAAAATATTGAACAAAGCAACCAAGACAATCAATTGATACGTCGACCTCTTTATTACAACTTTAAAGAATATCACCCGATTGTTTGAACGCCACAAGAAATTTTTTGATAAGTTCGATAATTGTTCAATTGAGAACAAAGGATTTGAAGCAAAATAGCCTCTTGAATAATCTCTCAAATATAAAAAACTTTTTTACAATGAAAGTAGTAAAACATATTTATACTAAACCCTAATAATATTTTTTAAAAAGGAATAAAAAACTTAAAAATATAAAAGTTACCAAAAAGTAAGAATTCTAACTAAAGTAAAACATCTCGTGAAAAAGGAAAAGTTTTGCCTCGATACTGTGCTATGCGACCACATAGTGTAACTCTATGCAGTCACATAGAAGTTACAATCTTGAACCAACTGCTCTCGGTATACCACCATGCGGTCGTATGGTTTAGATAACTATGCGACCTCATAGTTGTCTCGGTCAGCTTCCTTCATCCAATGCTTGAACCTCTTTGATCCAGCTTATTTCAGACTTCGACCTCGTCATAGAGCTTGCACTTTGGCTTGCACACTTCATCCTTTTGAACTCCGTAGCTCGAACAAGTAATTTGCATGGCATTATTAACCCTTCAAGGTGTCGAACTTAGCTTTAGGCTCTTCCTCTCAATCATCAAAATCTTAGTAATTCGTGGCCTCCCTTGGATCACATCACTTTATAAGTTCAAGGTTAGCCTCATCAAGTTCGAAGCGGTCAACAATTCTTGTAAAATACAAATACACAAGGTCAGACATAGTGCTCGATTAACTTCTCAACAAAACACTAAGGAGATACAATACTCACTAGCTTCGAAGTATGAGATAAGAACCGTCACATGGAGAACCGTGTCGTCCTGACACACCTGCCACTTTTTCCTCATACAGAACCATGTCTTCTTCCATCCTTTGATTGAGGTAAAGAGTCCTATGACAAAAGGGGAATATGATCCCCATGGACATAAAGAATACCAACCCTTGGAATCCCTTTTCCCTACGGACCTAGGCTGAAGGTTGGTTTGGAAGACGTGGAGAGCAAGTCTTCTCCTAGAGAGGCCTCCTTCCATAGGAAGTATGAACCTACTAGTTAGGCCGAAATATTGGGTACGGGTTGGGTAGGGTCTAGTCCATATAACCTAAGGATAGCTCTGAAGAAGGGGTACAAAGGTAGCATGCAGTATCTTTCCCTCCAAGTCATTAAATGAATGGAGTCAGCAGTAGATGAGATCTTGGCAGCCCCAACCCAATTCTCCATTCTCCCACTCTCTACCCAAGGCAGTGCACTTTGCCCAGCCCTAATGACTTGGAGGAGGTCACCAGGTCAACTCCATTCTCAAAATTTGTCGAATCCATTGCTTAGATAATAAAAAAAAAATCTTAGAAATACTTACGAGATTAAATAAACTCCCCAAAAGAAAGTGATACTAAGGTTTTGAAGGCAAGAAATGCAAATGACTTTGATGTGAGAATTTGATTTCTTGGAATGCAAAAGGCAAAAGTATTTTTGCCCAAGAATATCACCTTTTATAAGCAGGGGCTGTTAATCCTAGCCGTTGGATGATGATCCGAACCATCTGACCGTTGATTGGATATTTCATCTGAGTCGTTCACCATGCCTGCCATTTCAGCTTCAATGACCCAGATCAGAGCGTTTGATTCACGCGCTTCAAAGGTATTTGAGCCCTAGAAAATACGCCCACAACTGCCATCATTACGCATTAAAAGCGACAGCTGTTGGGCATTTTGGAACTCAAACCGCTACGGTCATTTTTCTGGGAAGGGCAATAGACAGCTAATCATTATGGCACAATTATTATCAATTCCTCGTGTTTATCAGAGCTGAACTAGTTGGCCTTAGTTTGTTTACCTACTACCACAATCAAGTTGCCGAAGCCTACCACCTCTGCTTCAACGTACGTAACCTCGTCCTAATGAGCTTCAGGTAATAATGATATCGGCAAAATAACCGCCAGTCCAATTTACCTCCAACATGAGCACGACCCAAGGTACCTGAGCAAATGAACTCGATTAATACTGCGACTTCTTCGACTTTACTTTCAAACTCTAATTTTTATATAAATATTCCCAAATTAGCCTTGGGGGACTACTGGATTATTGATAAAAGTAATAAACGATAAAAATAAATAAACATCCATGTAAACTACAAAATTTTTTCCAATAAAAAATTCAAAAAGTCCATGTATTATACAAATGACCATACATAGACTCGGGGGACTACTGTTACTCCTAGTATATAAGACTCCTAATAAAGGCCACAGGGAAGCACTACGTGCGTACATCTGTTGGTCGATTAAGTTAAAACAAGAAAAGACAAAATCTGCCTTTGTAGACGAAGTACTCCCTCTCAATACCGAAGTGCCTGACTCAAGACCGAAGTACTTCCTCCTGGGCAAAACCTCTTCACATCTGAAGCTCCATCTGTCGAAGTACTTGTTGTCTTTGAGGGAGATTTGATGAGTATCTTTAGAAATGATTGATGTAACATTTGTATTAATAAATATCAGATCTGTCAGCCTAAAGTAGTAGGTCGGTTGACCCATTGTCAATGAAAGTTGTCAATGTAATTAATGTATGAGTGGTGTGAGATTTCAGTCTATGACGAGTGTGTTTTACTCACGAGTTTTATTCTACTTTTGACTTAATTATAAGCTAGATTCTATGAGAAGTTGACGTTTTTTATATGTTTATTAGTATTATCTCATAGATGGTGAAAAAAGGATAAAGGGATGAGAAAACGAGGCTATTGGCGTGGAATGAGAAGAAATAAAGGACAAAAGGGCAAAAGAGTCAAAACACCCTTGGAGAAGATGCACGGCGCCATGGTGGCGCTGACATGGCACCGCGGCGCCGCCTTGTTGTGGAATTGGTAGAGAAATTTATTGTTTTAGAGGCCCATAAAAACCCTATTTGGAGGAAAAACGAGAGGGGAAGTATAAATAGAGATCTTTGAGACTTGGCAAAAGGGTTAGACACTTGGAGATGCAAAACACATTTGGAGAAGACACTAGAGGCTTGGGAAAGAGTTTTTGAAGAAGAAAATGGTTCAAGACACAAGGAAGAAAGCAATTGATTTCAAGACGACGATTGACAATATTTTGGAAGAAGAATTCAAGCGATTAAAAGAGTTTTTCTTATTCTTTTACCCTTCTCCATGTTCTTTAGTTTGAATTACATCATGTTAATCATTGAAATTATGAACTAAATTTCTAGATCTAGGGTTTGATGTAACCTATTTGAGACATGTTTTGATTTCTATATGTTATTTCCATTCGAATTTTTCATGAATTTATTTATGTTGATTTGTGCACAATGCATTCAATTACTTGATCAATAATTGAATGATTTAACGTTTTTAAATTTCGGCACTCGAGAGAGGAAAATTTAGGCATGATCTTATAATTCAACATAACCTAGAGTTTTTAAATTTCGAGAGAAAGTACGAACCTTCGAGGCGCATTCAAATTAAGAACCACGCGCTTTGACAATTTCTATACATTTAATTCGGAATAGAGATATTGGAATTGAATCATAGAGATGAATTATATTCGGCACTCGAGAAAGGGAATATAATTAACCTAGGGTTCTTGCCTATGAATTTAGGAAAAATTGATGGAAATAAACATATAGGTTGATAAACATGTCGATTGCATGGTGAAGTCATTCCCTAGACTTTCATAATTTGATGAACTCTTCACAAATTGCATTCGTTAAGTTGTTTCATTTATTTCGTCTACATTAGATTGATATAAATTGATCAATACAAACTTTGATTGTCTAAATAGAGTGAAAGCTAAAACATTATAGTAATCAATAGGATTCGAATTTCAATTCCTGTGGATTCGACACTTTTCTTTTTATTACTATATTACAAAACTTGACATCGTACACTTGCCGTATAAATCACGTTGTAGAAAACGCGTAACAGTCTATTAATAGCTGATCTTGGCACATTGTAAATGATGATCTTTTTGGCAAACAAAATATATAAGAAAGGTTGATATCATTGTTTTTTACTTGTTAACGTTTTAATACTTACATTTATCGTTTTCCTCATTTTTCGTTGTTGTTCCGATCGAGAACGTATAGTAAGTTGTTCAGGTGTACGTTTGAGGATATAATATCTGTTAGCACATTTTTTGGGGTCAACAATACTAATATTTAGTTCATTTACATATTTTTTGATGGATCTTACTACATGTAAATCAAGATTTACCTAATAGATTACATAATGCCACATATCATTTTTCCATTTGCCAGTTTAAAATATAATCAAAATTTTCATCCAATATTTTCCCTCCGCACCATATTATGTAATTCATTATGTACATTTTTTTATGTATAAGTAGCAAAATCTTTTTTTGTCAATGAAATGTTGTTTGAGCAACAATGAAATGCGTAATATGTTGTTCACGTACGCTACTAATAGGCATGTTGACAAGAAAGTGGCATCGATGACTAATAACACTAGGGTTGGTTACGGTTCGAAACCGAACTCGAAATTTTCAGGTATTTAGTAGGTGGAACCTTCAGGTCCAAATTTAATTATGGAACAGTTCGGGTTCGATTCCATTCGGTTCAGTTCGATTTTCAGGTTCTGTATTATAATTAATTTTTTTAATATTTACAAAACTGCATTAATTCAACTGATGATATGTACAATCTTAATTCTTACAAAATAACGTAATTCAATCTTATGTGTCTTTTACGTCTCTCTTGGTTGAATTCTTCATAGATTTGATTGTGAAAATTACATGAAGATGATGATAGCGAACTTATAATAATTAAGAGAGGTGCTGTTGAGTTTCAATTCGATTTCTCCAGAAAAAACAACACTATGGTAAAATAACAGATTTGGATAAAACTTAGGTCAAAATTAAGTTGGCTTTGGACTGAAAATTTGAAATAGAAAAATTTTATTTTTCGATTAGCAAATTTATTAAAAAATAATAAAATAACTTGGCTTATTTAAAATAAATAAATTAAAAAATTAGAGAATTTCGGTTCTTGATCTAGAATCGATAACCGAACCTAACTCATTGATTTTCAATTCAGATATTCATTCGGGTATTTAATTTAATAAGAACTGATCGATTCGATTTGAGAGTTTTGTTCAACCCTAAATAATACGCTTAAAACTAAAGGATAAGGACCACGTTATACATTAAAGACAAAAATGTGACCAAATATATAAGTTCGGGATGAAAATTGTAATTTGCCCAAAAGTGAAAGAAATAAATACATTCCACTGTAGCTGGGAGCAGCAGGAAACCCAAAAATGAAGGTTGCTCCAGAAGTAATACTACTGTTCAACGACGCCGACGGCCTCGGCTCCGCTTTCTGCGGCGCTCTCGGTCCAAACCCTGGATCTAATCTCCAAATCCTGTAAGTGTTTCCCTTTTGCTACATCTTCGCTTTGTATGTGAGTATTATGATTTATTTGTGATTGGTCTTCTGTTTCAGTAATAATTCTTTTGAGCTTTCATTGGAGCGCTATGGAGTCAAAGACCGCAAGGCGTCTGGCCAAATTCTGCACTTTCTAAATGCTAATGGCCTCTATGAGGTACTGCGAATCTAGTCCTGGTCTTCGTTTATCTTAAAGTGCTTTATTTTATGGTCGACTCAGCACATGATTCACATATGAATGAAAACTGTGAGTTTCGTCCTAATTGAAGGGTTTGTGTGCGTCATATTATGTTGGCTTTACTCCATGTATTTGAAGTTAATTCTTTTGGACCGTTGCTGTTTATAATTGGTTTTATTTGTAACTAGCAGAGATCGTGTGTTGCAGGATAGATAAATTACTTTTGAACATCAAAATATTTAACTATGTAGACTGATTAATGTATTTTAACTGATTAATGTATTTTATGTTATTAATGATACAAAGTTATCTTGTATGAAAGCCATCAATAGACCCAAAGATATATTCATGTGTCTTTGAAAATAATCCCCCTACTCCATGAAAGCAAACAGAAAGTTGGAAAAAAAGAAGTATGGTAATCTTAAACAACTTCATCCCTTTAAGAAGAATAACAGCTCCATTACAGAATAAGCTACTCGTCATTTCAATTACAAGTGCAATATTTCAATGCCTATCATGAGACGTAAAATGAAATTGTAATATGATAAGACAAAAATAAAGAAAATAAGCGGGATTTGGTAAGATCTTATCAAATCAAAGATCAATTACATGTTTTGCCTTTGGTGATGGATGCACTGATATGATTAGCATGGTTAAAATGGGGCTCCGGGTAACCCTTCGACAAGGTCACTTGTGGTAAATTCACTTGAAATCATCACGGAAAAATTGATGCCAATGAGTAAAAATAAAATGTTCTAAAAACTAATAAAAAAGAAATCACAAGTGAATGAGAAAGCTGTAAAGAAAAGCCTGTCAATGTGTCTCTGAGAGAGACATGAGAGATGAGAAGGGGATCAATGAAAAATAAAGAAAGAATGATGAAATCATAGAAGACAATGGCATATCTAAAGGCCCATATTATTGAAAAATCTTTACTTCTACTATAGAATAAAACAAGAAGTCCATCTTCCATGAGTTGGATGCCATTTTAAATTCCAAACCATTCATAATAGAAAGAATATGTACAGACCACTAATTCATTACCTTAGAAGATGAGTCAAATGTCCTGGAAGCCTGCAATATAACTTCAACAAATTTATCTGCCTCACATTTTGTTCTGTCTTGATAATCAATCCATGCAAAATAAATGGAATCAATTCCCAGTTATAAAAACCAAAAAAATAAAATAAATAATAATAAATTAAAGATGAATCAAGAAAAAAATTTGATATATAAGCGTGCAAAACAAACGTAAACACATAAAGCATTCATTTTCGCATTATCTCATTGGTTTGCAGTGCTAAACCAAACTTTGGACGTAGAGAACCTTCTGATATTTTATGGAATTAAATCTGTCCAAAATGAATGTTAAATTTATGATTCTCTCAAAAAAAATTAGTGTTAAAGACTGATGCTCTATAATATTGTGTCACAAATCAATGATTGTTCATAGTATAATATAACAATTCCAAGTAAATATTAATTGACAGCTTGATAATGGATAATAAAATAGTTGCACGTTAGTTAAAATAGTAATTTTGTTTAGCAAATTGCAGAAATCATGAGGGTTGTTTTGATTGTCATTCTAGGAAACTAATGAATTTTGATAACTATTTATACCTTGAAAAGATTATCACCAATGCCTAGCATAAGATCCTAAGAGGACGAAACCAATATTTATTAATAATGCAAATATATGTGAGTTGAACAAATCAATTTTAACTAAAATACAAAATATAAATCTAAAATATACCTTATTTGATGCCTTTAAGCCAAGCAACAAACACTTCAGGTGCTGAAGAGACCAAAATCCAAGAACTGGAAACAAATGAGAACACATGCAGTTAAGTCGTGCTTCAATTCTAGAACTTGCTTTTAAAATTGGCACCTCAATGATTTCATTCCTAGTGTTACTATGGTTTACTAAATCACTAAATCTACGTGTATGAACCATAGCAACATTATGAATGACTAAGGGACCCAGTACATTGACCTTTAGAATAGTTAAGAACATTATGATTTTATGCTCAACTCCTAACCATGTATTTTTATGAGATGCACTAAGTTAAACCAACACTTACAGAAACTCCTACATCTCCTACTCATGGTTTAAAAAGGCGTAGTGAGGCCCACCTCATCATATGGCTTATGTAGTATGCCAAGGCGGTATTTTTTAGGCTAAAATTATAAGGCTCACGCCTCATGGAGTATGAGGTATGTGCCTCATTTAAAATTTGAAAGAGCACTTCTTAAAAAAAATGGCTCATTTAAAAAGGCATTTTGGGTCCAAACAAAACAATAAAATACCTAGAAAATTAAACGGCTGCAAGAAATTAGAGGACCAAAAATTGAAATTCAAAAGTCAGCTTTCAAAAAACTAATGACTATATATCTTATTTATTATATGCTCCAATTTTTATTTTTTTGATATTATTTTATAATTCTTTTACTTAGATTTTTTGTTTTTTGTGAGGTTTCGCATCGAGGCTTTCGCCTCGACTCATAAAGAAAAATCGCCTCAGTACTTAGTTTCGTTTTTTTAAACCTTGCTTCTACTTCAGCCAGAGTCAACAAAAGACTTGTAAGCAAAAAAGTGAAGTCTTTAATTTTTAAAGGCTTATAAAATAATTGCTTTGCATTTATCTATTATACGAAAAGATAGTGATAAAATCATGTTTTTGTATATATGATGAGAAAGGGATAAATTCACCAATTGTCACCCAACTTTATACTTAGGGTGTGTTCGGTAGAGATTAAAATCGGATTAAAATTGAAAAATTAGCCGTTATTGTTGACTTTTATTAGACGAGTGGGACCCAATAACGGCCATATTTTCAATTTTAATTGGATTTTAAGCTATACCGAACAGGCCCTTAGTGTTACTATGGTCACCCAATTTGATTTTGTTTCTCCATAATCACTCAACTTTATACTTAGTGTACCATGGTCACTCAATTTGATTTTATTTCATCATAGTCTCCCAATTTCATATAATGTTTTATCATGGTCGCCCAACTTCTTTTCACCATTTTCACTAATTTTAAAAGGGGTAAAATGGTATAAAAATAAAATAAGAACTAAAGTTTCTTTTTATTTTAAAAACCTTTTTTTAAAATAATTTTTTATTTTATTTTATTTTTCTAAGTAACATTTTTCTAAAATAAGTTTTTATTTTATTTTAAAAACATTTTTTTAAGGAACTTTTTTTAAATAATTTTTTATTTAATTTTATTTTTCTAAGTAATTTTTTAAAATAAGTTTTAATTTTATTTTAGAAATATTTTTACAAAATAAATTTTTATTTTATTTTTTAATTAAAGTTTATTTAAATAAGTTTTTATTTTATTTTTTAAAATAAGTGTATTTTTTTGTTTTCTTAAAAATTTATTTTATATACATAATACAAAATTACTCTTTTACCCTTTTTAAAATTAGTGAAAATGGTAAAAAGAAGTTGGGTGGTGAAGGTGAAATAAAATTAAATTGGATGATCATTGTGACACTAAGTATAAAGTTTGGTGGTCGTGCTAAAACAAAATCAAATTAGGTGGTCATGATGACATTAAGTATAAAGTTGGGTGGCCATTGGTGGATTTTACCCGATGAGAAATATAATGCTAAGTTAATTAAATGGTTTAATGGTAGACCTAGATCTCCAACAGCAGTTTTTGAGCAATCACGTAAGAGAAAAATGTGGTCAAACAAAAATAATAATTAAATTGTTCTCCCTCAGCAATAAGCAAGAAAAAAAAATAGAAAATGGAGCTTATGTGTATGATACCTTTGACAATTTGATTTTATGTTCAGTGCAGATGCATTGCAATCCCTCGAATAAATGTAATATATTTATATTATATATAAATCCAAAAGTTGCAAATATTTTTTTTTTTTTCAAAAATTTTCAAAATCAAAATTTTATGAGAAATCCCAAGATAAAGTCAAATAGAAACTAACATGCAAACTAAATTTAAGTAGCAACATACAGTGGTTATATCAGGGTTGATTGTCACGATTTGCTTTTCAACGAGCACCGATTTATTTTGCTTCAATCCCACCTAAAAGACTTAAAATGGTCATTCCAGGAAAATGGGAAATAAAGCAGCATTATCTCCCCTACATCTAAATATGTTTATGAGTAAATCACCAGTTTCATGTCACACAAAATTATGGATATTTAAACCATTCTTTTAATTACTGTTGTATTTGGAAGAAATAATCAAGAGTAATTCCAAAGAACAAAACTTAATATTATCCCTTGGAAAGTAAAAGAAAAACTTCACCTAGCCTCTCCGAGAGAGAACACAACGAGAGTCTCCGGCATTTGCAACAAGAAGTTGATTATTTCGGACGATTGCAACGCAAGCTCTGCATCCAGCAGATGGTTCATTGTAATCAAAGAGAGCTTCCTACATTCATAAAGATATTTAGTAGGAATTAATGTATGAAAAAAATGCAGCCAAAATAAAATTACAACACATCTAAACAATCATACATCAGGTTCAGTTAGGTCCAAATGAGGGTAGACAAGTCTGAGGCATTTTTCAGTAATGTAGTGAATGTAATTTCCCCTATAAAAATGCATAAAAATCCCCCATTGAATATAATTTCTCATGTGTTATAGAGAATTATAGATGGTTAAACTTTTTTAATATTTTTTGTCAGTAGAAATATCATTCAGCTCAGAGATCAAAATGCACGTCTTTTGTGCATACGGGGCATTCGTTTTAACCAATAAAACACTGCAGTATTACACAGCTATCGCTACAATTAAAATGTTATTTAGTCAAAAGCATGCCAATTGAAGACATTTATAAGACCAGGCAAAAACCTCCTTGGAAGACCAGTCATCTATTTGGCCATTAACTTCACCATTCTTAGGTGACCATATTGAGCCTTCTAAAATACCCCGAGGTTGGTCCATTTTGTTACTGAATAAAGCCAACTCCCTCTATATAATGAGTAGTTGCTTCATCATGCATACTCCAGCTACCAAGATGGTCCATGAATATTTTCTGAGTTGGGATGAATAAAACACAATTGAAGGCCTCTATATCTTGGGAACAAACGAAGATTCTTTTGATTTCCATTCGATGTTGAAATCATGATAATACCATTAAAAGTAGGAAAGTTAAAACGTATTCCATGTGGTTAGTAAAAATTTAATCATTATTCTGTATAGGACAATCCCCAGCCAATCCACCTTTAATATTTTACTTGGTAGAGATAATACAAACCTAAGTTAGTCTTATCTTGCAAATCATTTATCAACAGATGCATATACATCCAATACATCAAGTGAGGAAGAGATCGTATATGCTTGCCAAAGATCAAAACTTTACGTGCTTGCTTTCAAGAAGATCAATTTTTCATTCCTGGAAATTAATCAGCAGTAAAGAGATCCATGAATAACTCATACGGCAATACTATTCTGCAAATCAGTTGAATTTAAATTTTAAAGCACTGTGATAGCTTACCAAGCTGAATACCATCTCATGGATTAAATTAATGTCATACCCAATCTGATTAAGATTAGATCTTACTTCACTTACCTGCATAACATTAGTAAGAGTATCAATCAAAGAAAATACATTTGCTTTGATGCAAGTTGTGTAGTAACTGTTATTTTCATCTATTGAACTTCGTCACTGAAAAACCCCAAACTTCAGCAAGCATGCATATGAACACAGATGAGCATCATAGGTTTGTAACTCAATCCTTGCTCACACTCAATTCATTCTTATGCATGAAAGTCATCTAACAGCGACAAAGACAAAGTTCATGAATCTTTTGAATTGTCAAGACTTCTTATCTGCTTTCACTTTAAAGAAATTTGCCCAATATTTGAGAAGTAATGGGATGTGAAGATTAAAATCATGTCGTGCATAAAGCTTATAAAATGTTTTGAGGTTCAATTGATGTAGTGCACCTAATGATATTTTCCACATTTACCTCCATTTCTCCTTTTTTTTTTTTTTTTTTTTTTTTTTTTTTCTGTAGCGTTTTCAATTTTTTCCTTGTTGGTTTAGGGAGAAGGCACCAATGAAAACTCTAAGATGTTTATAGTTTTTATTTCATCCAAGTAGAAGTTAATCATTGAATCTGAAGAAGCCATAAATGTATGAACCATAAGATCTGAAAAGCAGCTATAGCAGGTGTAATTGCACAAGTAAAATTATCAAGTCAAAGACAAGATATGTCTTACATCATTTACAATAAGCTTTGACGTTTGCCTCTGCTAATCTAGGTTTTATGACTTTGCAGCATTGAAATCTCAAGCAAAAGATATCGAAGCTGAGAAAAAATATCAAAATTAAATTTCAATACTTTATTATTAAGCCTAACATCAAGGCTGATACCATAGCCAAAAAAACTTACAAAAAGATAAGTACAGAAAAGAAAAGAATTTCAAGAACTTGATCAAACTTTGTGAACTTTGAATATTGAGATCTATCAAAACAAAAAGCATAGATATCTTCGCTGCATATGAAAGAGTTTACATTTTTCAAATTCCTGGCAAACAATAAACAATAAAATGTTAATAAGACCTTAAGTTGATAAAAACCTTGACGAATTGTACGGAATCACTATGCCACATGCCCAGGAGAATAAAATGATTGAAAACTGTTAAATAATCTATATTTATTTCACCTTAAAACTGTTAAAAGGAAAATAGCACAGATTGAAACAACAAAAATGATATTCAAGACAAAGTAACTAAGATAACAAAAGAAAATAAAATGTCATGACGAACTTACAGATTCTAAGTAGGAATAGCCAATAGGCAACATTGTGACCTCGGGAGAGGACTTCCAGTCAAGGGCAGCAAGTATGGCTTGAGCCACTCTATTTGCTACTCCACTTTCCTCTATTTTTTCCAAGTATTTTCGACTGCAACAAATGAAACACAAAGGGGTTTCACTAAATTCTTTTCTATGTTTCAAGTTGAGATTCCAAATAATCAAAACAAACAAACCAGATAAAATTTCATTTAAAAAAAAAAAAAAAAAAACTTGCAGATCAACCATAGAATATAATCAAACCACCGTACCTTCTATTCATAGCAAAAATCTATATTTACTTACCGAGAACCTTGTTTCAATAGTTCTTTCGATTGATCTATGATGAAAACTTCAAAACTCTGCAAAAGAAAACAAAAATAAATGGTTAAAATTTTTAGGATGGTCAGCACCGAAGAGCTTTGGTGAAATTACACTGCATATAGAGAAAATTGTGGGAAAAAGAAATAGAAGAGAGAAGAAATGAGAAGAAGGGAGGAGAATGGACAAATGTGCTGAGAATAGAGGAAATGAGCATTGGATGTTGCGTGCAGAAATGGAGAACGAGTCAGAACAGAAAAAGAAATAATTAAAAAAGTACAATAATGCCATAATTCTAATAAAATAAAAGGGATAAAATTGATATTCAAAATATGATATTAGCATGACATCATCAATGACGTCTTATGAATAGTAATAAACTTTGCTTTTTTATATATTGTTGTGATATTAGGAAGGACAATAACAATAGATCATTTTTCCTAAGAAGTGACTGTTATAGGTATTGAAGTTCGATTATTATCAAGGAGGAAGATGAAGTGATACATAGAATGGGTTAAATGAACCAAAGTTAGTGTTACAAGAATCTTGTGAATAAAAAGATTTGTATCAAGTTAGAAGGTGCCAGTTTTATAGGTTCATAAGATGAATGTTGGGGATAAGTGAATGTTAAGTTGGACATGTGGTTTAATAGATTGGTTAAGACAGTGAAGAAAATGTGTCAACAAGTAGAGGTATAACTGATAATGGATAAATTAAAGAAACTATTGTAGGTGGTTGGGTTATTGCCTTATACAGACCTAAAGAGTTTCCTTTTATCATAGTGATCTAATCTTAGTAGATCATGTTGGAAGAGTAAGATCAAACTATAGAACTTGTTGTATAGTTAACAACTTAGATGCATTGGGCGTTAGCAATGAATCGAAAACCATCCGCATAGTTGATCACAAATTTGTTGAAGATAAGGCTTCGTTGTTTTTTGCTGTTTTTGCTTGACGTTGGTCTATGGTTTTTTACATGCTTTGCTTCTCATTGGTTCTTGTTGTTCATGCAGAATAAGTTGTTTCTTCTAGTTGCGTGACGTTGGTCTATGGTTTTTTACATGCTTTGCTTCTCGTGTGACTCTTGTTGCTCGTGCTGTATAACTTGTTTCAGTTGTCACGAACTGGAAAACTTGAATTTCGTTAAATGCAGTCTAATTGATTTCTTACCTCATTTTAGTTTCTGTTTAGTGCAATTTTCCTGAATGCTTGATGGTTTTGACAGGTGTCCATCTTGCTCCTTCAAAATTATGAGCCTCCAGTTTTAGTTTGTGCTCTTAATGAAGTTCTGATATCATTGGCAGGAGCTGATTTCTCTACCATGCCTACACTTATAGTTCCTTTTGTCATTCCTGAGTCTAAGCTTAAGTTAGAAAACAGATATTTGGTGACAAGTGAAAAGGTTTCAGTTTATGGCTTGAAATTAGGCCCAAAGACTGATGTAACTCAGGGCTCGGGATCCACATTACAAAAACCACCACCATCAATGAAGATTGATCATGAAAATCTTGCTTGCCTGCTTCATTTAGTCAATGTCATCAAGGTTCCTACACTTGTGCTGATTGGTCGAAGCAGTCAGCACTACAAAGAGGAGCTTGAGGTAAAACCATTGTTTAGAAGTCATTGGTTATTCTTCTGTGCATTGTAGTTAAAACGCTTTGATTGACTTTTGTCTAAGTCTCTAAGATATGGAGACATGACGATGATTCTTCAACAAGAACCATATGTTACTGTCTTTGCTCCCCAAGCTGTAAGCTGGTATGGCTTTAAGAATTAAAATCTAAAATTGCATAGATAGTTAACCGAATCATATCAACTTCCAGACCCAAGAATATCTCTCTGTTTCATGTATTTACCTCCCAAATGTTGCAAATCTGATGCACTGTCTGTTGCTTAGCTTGAATGTGTTAACATAGATGCCTAATCTCTGCTATATTCTTGTTGATTATAGGTAAGATGTCTCCACCATTTGAAGAACTTTGAACTTTTATTTATAGTGCTTGTTTTGATTAAATTATAAGTTGCTGAAATTATAATGTGATTTAGAAATGAGTGGTGGATAAGTGGATATTAGTTGTGAGTCTATGAAATGTGTATTTAAAATTAATGTTTGATTTTGAAGATTAAATTATAAGTAAATTACAATGTTTCCCAAACATGCACAGAGAAAAATCTTTGCTACCTCCATTGTAGCTGGTTGCTTTGTTTTTGTTTTATTTTTTCTTTTTTTTTTTTGGAGTGCAGACTACTAGACCTCGATTTCACTAAGATAGATATGTTGTGCATCCATCTTTCAAAATATCATATGGTTGTCATCCTAAGAAGCACCGATACTTGTAAACTCATTACGTACCCTCCGATACATATCCAAGTTTGGATACCCTCCGATACATACCGGATGTATAATTTTTATTTTATATATTTTTAATTTTCGATACGCATCGGATATGTATTTTTGGTTATTTTATATTTTTTTAATTATTTTAGTAACTTATTGAATATTAATAAATATTATAATTAAAGTAATATTTATAATTATTTTAATAATTCATCGAATGTTAATTATATTAATTGAACATACACAATTAGTTTATTAAAAAAATTAGATTTCTATTCAACAAGATAATCCAGAATGTGGGACATTTTCGAAAACTCATTTGATACTTTTGAAGGTGTTGGACTGCTTGTGGTTGCTAATGTATCATTAGATGAGCCGGAGTTAAAGAGTGTTAGTTTTAATGACAACGAAAAAATTGATGTTGATGATGTCGAAGAAAATGATGTTCGGACAATTAAGGATTAAAATAAAAGGTTTTAGTATTTTGTTTTATTTTTATTAATTTTTTTTTTTTTTTAGATTAATGAAATTATGTTGAATTTTATAACACATATCCGCATATCCTAAATTTTAAAATAAGTTGTATCAGCATACCATATCGTATTTGAATTATGTATCCGTATCCTTGCTTCTTAGTTGTCGTCTGTACAAGTTTTGCTGAAAAATGATTGATCATCTGCTTACTTAATGAAAGAATAATGTAGTGTGTGAGGTTAATCCTATTTATTCTCAGTTTTTATTTATCTACTTCCTTGGGAATGTTGATAAAATTTGTAGATTGTTGCATATTTGAGATTATCTTCTTACGGTGACGAATGTTTTCTTTCATAGTGTTATCTTCTTAAGGTGTTCTGTCTTTTAATGGTATCTCATTTTGGTCATTTTTGTGCCTCACCTTGCACTTTAGTCTTTAACCCTATACTCTGGAATAACATGGTGGTTTAGTGTGCCTTGTATGCCTAAACATTTTCTCTGTTTTTTTTAGAGTCAAAGACGTGAGTGCTTCTAAACTACTAGTTTGCCATTCCCCCCCTCCTTGCAAACAAAAAGAGAATGAAAAACCAGAAAACAATTGTGTTTTGACTGCTTCATGCATTTCAGCACCATGAGCATATGCATTTGGACAAAAGTTGGCAGAAGTGAATATCACGCAGTACCTGGGACGTTGAAAAACACTTCTGCACTATGTTCATATTGCTGCTATATAGCTATTGCTACTAGTTATACATAAACCTGCACGCACAATTCTAACTAATTGAACGAGGTAATTTAAAGATGATACTTTTATTTGGCTATTCTCACAAATGCTACCCAGATATACTAGCCTACCTGGCTTGTCTCTTTTCTAGTGAAAAGGATGGTCCACCTTGAGAGCTTTTAGTCCTATGGTGAACTTGAAAATTGCTCGAGTCAAGGTGCAAACTTTGATCCTACCGGGTGCATTTTGCAACTGAATTTGAGGCATGAGTATCATTTTCTAGGTTTAAAGTACACCTGATCCTGAATGCCATTTTACACGATTCAGTAAAAAGAACACGGAACAAGTTAAATCGTGTGGAGCATGATTTAATCTGCTTTTCACCTATCTTGAGGCTAGTAGGCGTTGGGATTATCTTAGTTCAAAACATATAATAATCTTATCATGGTGAGCATTCAAATTCATCTAGATACGAGATTGACATGACATTATTCAGCATGACTGCATTTCCACTTTCTTCATTTCATTGCTCCGCTCCATGTTTCAGCATGTTTGGTAATCTTAAAATAAAATAAACTCTTGCGTCTTTTGTGAATACATGCTGTTTTTAACTTATTATCAAAGAAGTTAGATTGTACTGGAAATCCAAAAATAATGTAACTTTAAACGCTTATAGTTTCTGTATGTCCTTGTTTACTTTTGATGCTTATGAGACTTTTCATCAGGTAATATGTGCAATAGGAGAGCATTTGGCAAGCATTTCATCTCTTAGTTTTGCAAAGGAAAAAATCGCATGGAAACAAACCAAGACTTCAAGGGATACTGAAGAGCCATGGCGTGCATTGTATGGATGAATTTCAGATTGTATGAGGTAATTTGTTGCAACACTTAATTCTGTAATACTTCTTGAAGAACAAATGTCATTTTAGTTTTGGAGCTGGAGTCGTACTCAAATCGCTCATTTTGTTTGTTCGAGCTAAGGTCGAACATAACGTTTAATTGTCAATCATAATTCGTCAAGAGAAACTAAGGGCAATTGCTTGCTTGTATTTCTTTTCTTTTTTCTTTTTTTTTGTTTGGTTGAGAAAATACTCAAATAAATAAATTTAGTCTACCAGACTCTGATCTTCAAATCTAGCTCCGTTGGTTGGTTTTACAGCACGCGTTGCTAAACTCAAAAGTAGTTATTTTTAAGTAAAATTATATTTCTGAACATGCTTAGATATGTTTAGTTTTTAAAATTATTACTCTTCCACCCCCAGATTGTATCTGCATGATAGACACTGCCTAGTGTCTTATCTTTTCCAGTGAAAAGATACTTATTTTTAGAGTGACTTTTACTTTGCACTCAAAAGTAACTCACCCACTTTGAATTAATTAAATTATTTATTTTAAAACTAACTTATAAGTGAATTTTTTAAGCTTTGCCTGTTGCTGGATTGTGCCATTTATTATACCTTCAGCAACCTATGATTCTGAAAATCAGTTATTATTTTTTTCAGAATCAAACCCATTAGTTCATTTTCCTTTATTATGGCAAAAATAAAGCTGTATTAACATACAAACACAAGCGAGTCACCAAACTTTTAGTGAAATCTAAAGTGGGTAATAGAATTTCAATTTAATTTCATATTTCACAACTTTATCACATTATGAACTCATTATCCCTCAAACTAACGGTAATTGCTTGGTTGATAATCATGTCGTAACTTAGTCTACATATAATCACTAAGTTGTGCTCTAAAAATTAAAAAATGTAAAATAAGGGTTTTTGTAATGTCTAGTGTGAAATTGATATCACAACACCAACACTGAAAATTATAGACTTTTAAGTTCTTGATTGAGTTCCATTCTGTCAAAACACATTTTTTTTAAACATTTATTTTCAGTCATATATTTTCCTAACAAATTTATACACCTATTTTCAGTAACTCAATTATATTCAGTCATATATTTTCCTAAAAGAAATCACTTTTGATTTTCGAAATGACATTTCTTTTTTTACCTTTTTATACTTTGAAAATTTAGAGATCATCGTAACGTGAAAATGCGAAGAAATGGGAAAATTCCTTGATCTTGGAGGGATCCCTTTATAAGGAATGATAATTAGTTATTATTATTAAAGAAAAACTAAATAAAAAGTTTGAAACTCCTAGTTCTCTTAATGCAAGCTTTAACATGATTAACATGGAAATTATCATATATATATCCTAGCAGTTATAATATCGTGTACAATGACTCCTTAACTTCTATAGGGAAACTATATTTAGGTCCCCAAACAAGCACTAATCATGTTATGAAAGACGTCTGATCCAGTTGCATCTAATGTGGTAGAATTTCCATTGACCTTATTCCCGTGATTTAAAACTTTGAATTTTTTGCAGACTTTAACTTAACATTTAGTTTGTACCACCAACTACTCACATACTTTTGAAAAATTAGCACATGGGGTCCGAATTGATGAAACTCGTTCATATTTGACTGTTAATTGACAAAGAAAATAAAATTTTGACCAATGTTTGACCAAATTGAAAGGGTAAAATCGTACATCTACATTTTCTCAAATATTAACAATTAAAACAATTAAACTATGTTTTTTTTTAAAAAAAAAAAAAACAATTAAACTTAAAAACAAAACAAAACAAAATGTGAACTATTGTTGGGGGTTTGAAGAAGATGAAGGTAGGGCTGAGATTTGTGGGTAGGTGGGGTGGGGCTGATTTTTTTTTATTGTTAATATTTGAGAAAATATAGTTGTACCATTTTACCCTTTTTCAATTTGGTCAACATTGGTCAATTTTTTATTTTCTTGGCCAACTAACAGTCAAATGAACAGTTTTTCATCCATTTGGACTCCAAGTGCTAATTTTTCAAAGGTTTGAAATTATTGTTGGCACAAATTAAAGGTTAAGGTAAAGTTTGCAAAAATTCAAAAGTTTGGAACTATTGAAATTCTTGAACTATTCTCCATCATATTTCATGTTATAATATCCAAAAATCTCTGTTGATTTCGGACTATCCTGAAAGGGGTCTATTATTTCAAAGAGTATCCAAAAATTCTGAAATCAAATCAAATATGTCCAAACACATAATTTTAACATTAGCTACATTATTTGGCATAACATTTTTTCAAAATTACGTTTTAGGCCATGAAGTCTACCAAATTGCAAAATGATAAACATGCAAATTTAGTCCTTGTGAGGCTCAAATAATAACTCATATTCAAAACTATAATTCAAGAATGAAAATGATAAACATGCAAATTTTTCTAAATTGAAGTTTAGTCTCAAATTGCATTTCAATTCTCAAATAATTCGTATTATCAGCAATGAACCCTCACAAAAAATTTCAATTTGGTCCCTAAAAAATGAAAGAATCCATTTTGATCACAATTTGTCAAACTCTGAACTTAAGTCCCAATGAGAAATTTAGAGTTTTATAGTGCGTTAATCCGTTTGCATTGTTTATAATTTTTTGACAAACTGAATTTTTTGTGTTAATCCGTTTGCATTGTTTGTTACAGTGTATGTGTGTGTAATTTTTTTGATGTGTTTGTGAATTTTGAGAAACTCGATATTTAGTAAGTTACAATAATTGTTTACACAGTATGAGTATGTTTGCTTCGCTTCCCTTTTTATTAGAAAATAGGTTTTGTAATAGTGATTTTATTTTATTTTTTGAAAAATTTAGGTTTACACGTAAAATTATTTTAATGAAAAATATGTGATTAAAAATAAGTTTTAATAGAATGAAGCTCAAAACGGAAGATATATAATTGCTTTAAGATTGTAACTTATGCTATGTGTTATTGCTATAATGATATATGTAATTTCTTTAAATAGTAACTTACAATTATTACACCATTATCTCACCATCGCTACCAGTACCAACCGTCATCCCATCAACACAAACAAATTACAGGCGCATGTTGTTACACTGAGTGTTATTTCTTTCATAGTATAAATATTTTTTATTTTTTTTTAATTGTAAAAAGAAATTGTGACCCCACCATTTCACTATTGCCACCATCACCATGATTGGTCACCCATTGACACAAGAAATTACATACATTGTATAATTTATGTGGTGTAACTTATTAGAGCCGGACAGGTCCAAATCCCGGGGGGCGCCAAATGTGATTGTTTAGTATAACTTAAAAAGTTGAGGTCACAATTAACTATGGATTTTAACTGTACATTTCATGAGACTCGTAACTTTTCAATCACACATTTAATTAATTTTTATCAAAATTTACTAATTTTTTTTTTCAAAAAAACCATCATTTTATATTTTTCCAACATAAAATTTTCTCTCGGAGTCGTGGATGGAATGAATATCGTTGGAATTTATACACAATAATATACAAGTGAAAAATTGAAATCAACACGGGGAATTTAACATGGTTCGACAATGTGCCTACATCTACACGGAGTGAAGCGGAGATGATTAATTACCAACCGAATAGTAGGATTACATCATCTATGTATACTAACCCTAACACATACAAGACGTTAGGACCCGTACAAGATTTTAGAAGAAATCCAAAAATATCCCTATATCGTATTGCCGAGGGCAACCAACCTATTAATCGTTCCCGACAAAGAGACAGTAAATTACTCAAGAGGCCGATGCTTTCTTTAAATAAACATGTGTTCCACTCCATATGAATTACATACACAATAAATATTTATCAAGAATCAATTAATAGATTCCATAATATTCGATGTTTATTATGGATTTGGTTTAAGCTTATTAAAAGGTCTTGAACATCAAGATAAAACATGGCCGACGTAAACACTATGAAATGGATTTATACACCTTTTAGGAAACAAATTTATTTTAACTATTAGATTACATAAGTTAGAATTGGATCATAATCTAGTGATCTAATTTATAATCTATTAACTTTTAATTATACACCTATTAGAGCATCTTCAAGAGATTCTATATTTTTAAAGAACATATTCTACAATTTAAAGAGCATTTATAAATTTAAAGAGCAAAAATTTTAAAATGCTCCAATATGCTCTTTATTTTTAACATTTAATTTTACCATTCCCAATATGTATTTATTATTATTTTTTTCATTTTTTTTTTATTTTTACCATTTTTCCTCCAATAATTATATCATTCTTCAAGTATATTTATTTAATTAAGTCAATAAACTATGCATTGGAAGTTGGAATCTTTAAAACATTAAATTATAGAGAGATGAGTATGACTTTCCAAATTTGAAGAACCAAACCCACTTTCTATTTTAAAATGTTAAATTGAATAGTCTCTTGGAGTAAAATTTTAAAGATTGACTCTTTAAAATAGAGAGTATTTCACTTTTAAAGAACCTCCTGAAAATGCTCTTATAATTAAAAAGTCGTGACCAATCGTTACAACTATTCAAAACTTATTAAAAATTTAATCACATTATACAGAGTACAGACAAATGAAAAGAGGGCATAATGGTAATTAACAAGAAAATCAATGATGAATCTCACGAGTTTTATCATTGTTCGTCAAGTTGTAATTGATATGCAAAAAGGTAACTTACCTAAAACTGCACTAATATTTTATTATTTATGTATAAGTAAATTGCATAGAGTTTCATCGATATATGTATAAATACCTAAACATCATCAATAGTTTTCAAAAGTACAGAAACCTCCACAATTAACAAAACCAAGTATAATTTATATAAAACTGTGTTCATTTTTATATTTTTATTTTATTTTAGACAAGGGCTTATTACTTATAATTTTAAAAAAAAAATTAAAGGAAAAATAGTTTTTTGCTCTTTTTGAGATGAGTGATGTCATCTTAATCATATTTTTGTATAATATTCATTGTAAAAACTCTAAACAAATTAAAATTGATCTAAATATTGACTACAAAAAGGAATTAAAATAATTTAAAATTTTAGTAGGATAATAATATTTTAAATATAACTTAATACAATTTTAAATTGGTATAAAGACAAATTGGCAAATAAGACGTAATATAATTATAAAATTATTTTATGAAGTAATTTACGAAAAAACTCACACTCATTTCAAGAATTATATAAAGTCTCTTCCGTTGTATATTATGTTTATCAGAAAATGACTATTATATCCCAATAGTTTTATTTATTATAAATATTGTATCTCTTGTAGTCCTAATTCTTACATAATACGAGACTTTGATTCTCAATAAAATACATACAATTCTATTGATTTTTCTATTTCTTTTTCTCTCTAACTTATAACACGTTATCGGCACAAAATTCTAAACAATTGAATTAGCAAATTTTATTCCTCTTTCTACCCACAAATCCCTAGCTAAGTAAGATAGAAAAATAAATTTTCTTTCAATCAAAGAAAATCAAAAAGTTATAACAAATTTAGTTTACAAAGAAACTCTTGTTTCTTGTTCAAAGGAAAATGTTAGTATTCTCTTAACTTTGAATTGCATAATAAATCAGTATATTATTCGATCTAGTCGTATAGTTTTAACTATATGATATATAAATATTTGTTAATATGTAATATTTTTCATTCAATGTTATAGCATTGTTTGAAAATAAATATTTTTATTTCAGTTGTTTTGTTGCTTCTTAAGAAGCACAAATTCACACATATAATATTTAAAATAATGTTGTGTAAATCTATTTAAATAATATTGTAGAAAGATATTGTGTTAATATTCCTGAAAAAAAAAATTAAAAACCTTATACATTTAAGGTTCTAAATAATATTTCTATTGTTGATTCCTAAATAAAAGTATGAAGTAATACAAATCAATATTTTAGAAGAATGATGTATAGAATATTGATTTGATAATTGTCAAAAGACATGACTGTATATACTACGAAAGAATTGTATTATCATTTCAATCACTAATGTAAAAATTTGTAAAATTTGGGCAGCCTGTACAGTGATAAGTGCGCTTTTGCACACTTATTAGACACTTTTTGGGATTTAACTGTGATAAAATTGAGTATATTTCTACCGATAATTGTGTACTTTTTGTATTTATAGGCTAAAACCCTGAATTGGAATGAAACGGAGGCAAAACGAGTGAAAAAGGACTTCAATTGCACAAAAATGTGAAGTTGGGGACTAACTTGCACTTGACCAAAAGATGGAGGGCTTTGACTGCAATTTGGTAGGGGCTTAAATGAAAGAAAGTTCAAAGTATGAGGACCAAATTGTACTAAATCAAAGATGGGGGATGAAAACGCACAAGGACGGAACGTTCAAGGACCTCAGCTGCAAATATGGAAAAGTCCATGCGACCGCATGGATTATAACCATGCGACCGCATGGACGTGAAATGCATATTTTGTTTCTTCCATGCGACCGCATGGAATTACACCATGCGGCCGCATAGAGATAAAATACTAAGGCGGTCTATTTTTCTTTCCACGCGTTTTTGGTCAACTTTGGCAATATTTTGGACTTGTTTAATGGAGATATTTTGGGATATTTTGGGTTGTATCACATTGCATTATATATCCCATATCTCTTCCATTTTCATGATATTAGGAGTTAGACATTAGATTAGGTTAGATAGTTTTCTCTCTAGTTTTTCATTGTTTTTCCCTTTCCTTTCCTTGCTTTCTTTTCTTCTTCTTATTTTTAGTTAGTTGTTCTTTGGTTATTTAACTCATTTTGGATGCTTGATCAATGGAGCAAGGAGATTAACATCAAAGGAATTGGTGGAAAATTGGAGAATTCAAGCCATACTACAAGGGTTTTATCTTTATCCTTGTGTTCTCTTATTTATTTTGCCAAGATTGACATGTATTGTGTAAAGAATCTCTTTGTTATTATTTATATATGATGAGTTAAAGATTTTGTGTTGGAATTTATGTTAAATCTTAACTTTAATTTCATTAATATCGATATATATTGTTAGAAATGCATTTGTTATCAAAATAATGGTGTATTGATTATTATTTTAAAATTGCTTCATTTATTTGATCAATAGATGTTGTGGTTAGGTATTTGGTGTAATTATTGAAAAATAGTTGTACTGATTAGGCCGAAATAATTGATACCATAGGTTTGTATGGTTCCGACTATACGCGTTTAGATGATCTAGAAATAGACATCTACCCTATGTGACCCGTTGAGTATTTTCACAGCAAGTTAATGCGATTGGTTAATTTTGTATCGACATAGAAATATGTGGTATAATTTAATTAATTAGGGTTAATATCGCTCGAAAGAGGATATTAATTTAAAATTGGAGAATCGGGTCTAATCATTTATTTTGGTAATTTGCATGTACGTTATTGAATTGATGTTAATGAAATAAAGGTTAAGTGAAATCATAAATTCCAACCGGTTTTCAAATCAAAGATGCAACTACGTCTTTTTAGTTTGTTAGTTTAGTTTTATAGTTAGTAGTTTATAATTTAATTTGAATATTAATTGTGTGTGTGCGTCAGTCGTTGTTAGAACAAAAATTGATTAGAGTACGTAATTTCAAAGTAACATTCCTCGTGGGATCGATATTCGGACTCAAAAAGTCCACTATATTACTTGTTCACGATCCGTGCGCTTGCGGTACACATTTTTCAGCGAACAAGTTTTTGGCGCCGTTGCCGGGGAATGTTTTCACTTTGATTACTGCTTTAGTTAATTTTAGTTTTAGCAACTTGTAATTATTTGTTTTTATTTGTTTTTACTATTGGTGTATTTTGGCTAACCCCGTATTACTAATCTTTCTTGTATCTGTAGTCTTTTTCCTGCACCCTGCACTTGTCTGATATTTGCAGGTTTTTAACCTTGGTAAAGTAACAAGATGTTTGCACTATCGAGTCTCTACGGTGACTATACAAATATTCTTGGAGGTTCAAGATGTGATATTTGTTTAGCGGAGCATTGTACAGGGATGTGCTTGTATTCGTGTACCGAAGCTGCAATGTTGAAACTTCTAAAGTTTCGATATTATTTGAAATGTCGGAGACAAGCACTGGATAATTTAGATGAAAGTTACATGCTCCCGGGAGATTATGTACCTAATGATTGGGATGAGGACATCAAGTTCCTAGGAGATGGTCCTCCATGTTTGAATGAGAAGGTACTTGCAAAGTATTACAATGAGCTTGCCAGGTTGGATGAGGAAGATATGCTAGTAGGAGATTACAAATATTGGGATGGATTTAGGAAGTGGGGGTCTTATCCACTCGAGGAAGTCATTGAGGCCGACTTCTCATCGCCCGTAGCATTGGATTGCGAACCGATCATTCAATCCGAGGAGATATCAACGATTGTAGAAGAACCTGAAGAGAGTGCTGATTTAATCACAAATGACTTGAGTGAAGATGTAGAAATCATTGAAGATCATTCGGCCGACTTCAGTGATTGCAGAGAGTTTGATTTTGTGATTAACTCCAATGAGGAGGTAGAAATCTACAGTGTTGAGTTTGAATCGGGTGGAATGGATAGGTTTTATCATGTTGAAAAGGGCACTGATAAGTTTTGGCGATCGAATGAGGAGTGGATCCGAGCCAAAAGAATAAAAATGGGCAGAGCATCCAGAGCTTACTTGTTGGGCCCATAACATTTTGTATAGTCGAGCTAAGACTATAAAACAGCGCTTGTTGGGAGGCAACCCAACTTTTCTAAACCTTTTGTGTTTTTATTTACTTTTCTGTCTTTTTATGCTTTTAGTTATATTTCTGTTTAATATGCTTTCATTTTTGTAGGTAATGCTTTTTGAAAGTCCAAAGTTGAATGGTTCCTCACGAGTCTGAGCTGAATTGGAGTACAATGAGGTCTATTGCCCAAGCTACTCAATTGCATTCCGAGTCCAGTTCATGCATTAGTTCTGCTTCACAATGGATTCAGGGAAGTTTCTTTTTACTCTTTGCTTTATATGTTAATTTACACATCGAGGACAATGTGTGAATTAAGTTTGGGGGTATTGAGCCTTGCCGGCTATTGTGTGCTTTAATTTGATGTTACAGCCTTGCCGGCTGCTTTTGAGCTTACATTGGTGATTATGATTGGTATGTTAGATAGCCTTGCCGGCTCAGGATTGCATGAGTTGAAATTGTTATTGATTCATGAGCTATGCATGCGCAAATCCAAATATGCTATTGGTACGAATTTTTTTCAAAAATGGCTTATTCATTGTGAGATCATATGTTACATTGAGCACATAGTCACGATTGATTATCATTTAGATGCGGAAATAGGTGTTAGATGTGAAAATTTTGAATTGGTATAACTTAGGTTGTGAGTTGTTTTGAAAAATTTTATCAACCTATACTCTTATTCTCTTTCACTTTTCCATAGTCTGAGAAACTTAGGATTAGCTAGTTAGTTGTTCTCATTGAAGATGTAGTAACTGAATGGTGTGAACACAAAAAAACTGGTGAGACTTTGAGCCTATGGACTGACATTTATATACAGTCTTATCATTTCTTTCATGTGTGATTATTCCATGATTGTGTTTCTCTAGAACTTGCGTTGCTTCTTATTAAGATCACATTGACACATGTATGCATGAATATGATTAAGGCCATCTTTGACTTACCACATTATCCAAATAGCTTACCCTGATATTACTTTTTCCTTTGATAACCCATTTGTACCTTATTTGCCTTTTCTTTGGTTTACCTACATTTCAAGCTTCCATATACTGAAAAACAATATTCTTAACCAGCCTTTGAAGCTAGTGGAGTGTTGTTGGGCATCTGAATGTTGGGTGGCGATAGAAAAGAAGTTTGGGGGTATCAATTGTTTTTGTGGTACTCTGTTTGGTGTAGTGGTTGAAAGAATGAGAAAAAAATGAATGAATGAAAAAGAAAAAGATGAAAAAAATGAGTGACAGGGAAAAGATGTGTTGAGGAGACTGATTTGTATGTCTATATATATATGATTCCTCCTGATATTCAAAAGAAAAAGGTGATTGAGTTGAATTGATGTTGATTGAGAAGTTATTGTTTAGGAGTGATAGGATTGTGTACAGATCCTATCTCATTTGAGCTGAATTGAATATCTGTTACTCCGCTGATTTATTTGAGGCTTCTTAGTCACTTATCCATATATTTCCACACCTTTACCTTAAGCCACATTTAAACCCTATAAAGTCCTTATGATTTATGTAATGCATGTGATCTAAGTGGTGGCAATTGAGAAAATATGCAAGCTTATGGTAGAATATTTTCATTGGAATGATATTGAGCGAAACAGTACCTGATCTTATACACTTGAGAGTTGAGTGTTCATACTACAATATTCTGTGAGGTTCTACTTGTTCAGTTACTCTATTTTCACTTGAAAATGCATGCTAGTTGATTATATTTTTGAGCTTTTAAAAGAAAAGAGTGTTTGAGAGCAGCCTTAGATTTACACTTGGGGAATTGAAATGAATTAGCTATTTTAGTGTGAATCTTATGAGCGTGTAAGGATATATTTGACCACTGAGGGTCGGGTTGTGACCAATTTACATACTTCTCCATCTTGACAATCTTTTCTTAGTTTAGATGATGATTGAAAATGGCTATGCACACACACACTGATCTGACATTGGATAAGCTGTTAATATTTTTAATAGCATTATTTGGATGCATGGCTGTGAATTGGTATACAATTTTTAAACTCTATTATATATCTGGCAAGTATCTAATATGTTAATTATTTTCACATTTGCATGATTATGTTAGAAGTAATCTTGCTCGAGACGAGCAAGAACTCAAGTTTGGGGGTGTGATAAGTGCGCTTTTGCACACTTATTAGACACTTTTTGGGATTTAACTGTGATAAAATTGAGTATATTTCTACCGATAATTGTGTACTTTTTGTATTTATAGGCTAAAACCCTGAATTGGAATGAAACGGAGGCAAAACGAGTGAAAAAGGACTTCAATTGCACAAAAATGTGAAGTTGGGGACTAACTTGCACTTGACCAAAAGATGGAGGGCTTTGACTGCAATTTGGTAGGGGCTTAAATGAAAGAAAGTTCAAAGTATGAGGACCAAATTGTACTAAATCAAAGATGGGGGATGAAAACGCACAAGGACGGAACGTTCAAGGACCTCAGCTGCAAATATGGAAAAGTCCATGCGACCGCATGGATTATAACCATGCGACCGCATGGACGTGAAATGCATATTTTGTTTCTTCCATGCGACCGCATGGAATTACACCATGCGGCCGCATAGAGATAAAATACTAAGGCGGTCTATTTTTCTTTCCACGCGTTTTTTGGTCAACTTTGGCAATATTTTGGACTTGTTTAATGGAGATATTTTGGGATATTTTGGGTTGTATCACATTGCATTATATATCCCATATCTCTTCCATTTTCATGATATTAGGAGTTAGACATTAGATTAGGTTAGATAGTTTTCTCTCTAGTTTTTCATTGTTTTTCCCTTTCCTTTCCTTGCTTTCTTTTCTTCTTCTTATTTTTAGTTAGTTGTTCTTTGGTTATTTAACTCATTTTGGATGCTTGATCAATGGAGCAAGGAGATTAACATCAAAGGAATTGGTGGAAAATTGGAGAATTCAAGCCATACTACAAGGGTTTTATCTTTATCCTTGTGTTCTCTTATTTATTTTGCCAAGATTGACATGTATTGTGTAAAGAATCTCTTTGTTATTATTTATATATGATGAGTTAAAGATTTTGTGTTGGAATTTATGTTAAATCTTAACTTTAATTTCATTAATATCGATATATATTGTTAGAAATGCATTTGTTATCAAAATAATGGTGTATTGATTATTATTTTAAAAATTGCTTCATTTATTTGATCAATAGATGTTGTGGTTAGGTATTTGGTGTAATTATTGAAAAATAGTTGTACTGATTAGGCCGAAATAATTGATACCATAGGTTTGTATGGTTCCGACTATACGCGTTTAGATGATCTAGAAATAGACATCTACCCTATGTGACCCGTTGAGTATTTTCACAGCAAGTTAATGCGATTGGTTAATTTTGTATCGACATAGAAATATGTGGTATAATTTAATTAATTAGGGTTAATATCGCTCGAAAGAGGATATTATTAATTTAAAATTGGAGAATCGGGTCTAATCATTTATTTTGGTAATTTGCATGTACGTTATTGAATTGATGTTAATGAAATAAAGGTTAAGTGAAATCATAAATTCCAACCGGTTTTCAAATCAAAGATGCAACTACGTCTTTTTAGTTTGTTAGTTTAGTTTTATAGTTAGTAGTTTATAATTTAATTTGAATATTAATTGTGTGTGTGCGTCAGTCGTTGTTAGAACAAAAATTGATTAGAGTACGTAATTTCAAAGTAACATTCCTCGTGGGATCGATATTCGGACTCAAAAAGTCCACTATATTACTTGTTCACGATCCGTGCGCTTGCGGTACACATTTTTCAGCGAACATACAGCTATGATCAAAACATTGATAACTCAGTGTCCCTCAATTCGATCATCATGAAATCTGGATATCAAGTTCATAACTTATTGTTTTTCAAATCCAACAGTTATGATTAAATTTCAGAGGTCTATTTGTGAGAAATCCTTATGTGAATATTAGTCAAATTCTTGCAAAAAAATAAAATTAAAAAATCATTGATTGGTGGTTCTAATGTTAAAATATATTGGAATGCCAAACAAGGAACCTATCAATTCATCCACAAGTTTATGTATTCTTTTGAATTGGTTGTTCAGTATAAAAATTGCATATTTTCTAAATTACAAAAATTATATGATTATATTAAATAATTATTTTAGCTTACGCATCCACCTATTAATCAATTGATAAATTGTCACGTTTTCTTTAACAGATTGTTATGTATAGATTATAATCATTACACTGTGCATATTCAAGTTTTATATTCGATTCGCTTGTTATAATTGAATCCCAAAGTAAAATAAATTAATGAAGAACCAGAATAATCTTGAATCCAACCAATTCACATAAAATGTGTGTTCTCTGTATCGTAAATTGGTCATTGACCATCACTAGATAAAATTGCGACTAAATCATTATAATCCTGAAAATTAATTAAGGTGATATGCTGGGTCTCATCATTATCCATGTTGACTATCTAAATATTTTTTGTATCTAATAAATATTATACATCTATTAAATGATTACAGGGATTTTGCAATTTGAAGTTTACAAAATTACTGCTCAAATTTTAAATTATGAGTATAATTTTTAGATTAGACAATCAAGACGGTGTGTTCTTCTTAAAACTAGTGAGCCTAAATCTCAATATTTTAATAAGTGTTAGTTGGGAAGATGATAATTATTTAAAACTGTTAATTGACAAAACATATTCAATTAATTTTTAAATCATCACTATTGAGAACGAAGTGTTTCACATTTCTATCTAGAGAATGATATTAGCATCATAAAAAATAAAAATAATCCACTATATATGGCTTATGGCTAGAGTCTAACTTTGTTATCTAATTTGTAACGTCCCGAGTTCCGCGGACCCGGAACGCTACGTCATCATCTCTTTACCCTAACTTAACTGAAAAGTTTGGCGGAATAACTAACTTTTAAAAACATCACATTTAAAAATTTATGAACGTTAACGGCAATAAACCTCATTAGAATTAATTTAAGGAAAATCGATTAAATGTTAAACTCAAGTTTGAAATAGCGGAAACGACAAGGCAAGTTCATAACGTTCAAATGAGTGAAATTTAAAAATAAATTAAAACAATTAACCATATTAATTCGTCCATATCACCACTGCCCATCAAACTCGGCCGTCTCCAAGATCTGCAAATATTGTTAAAATAACGGAATGAGCATTTCGAAGAAATACTCAGTAGACTCATCGCCAGTAATTAATTTACAGAATAATTGAACACATAATTATGCAATCTATACAGTGATATTCTCATGGGCTTATTTTCTTTGAAAAATCATAGGCTCTTTAAAATCATAGGGTGTGGGTAGTCTGTCTCATGCATTTAAGCACGTAAGTTATGCATAACATCATCTTATCTCATAAGAGATTCTCTTTCTTCTCATGCAATTAAGCATATAAGTTATGACAAGCATAACAACATATTCTATCTCATAAGAGATTCTCATCTTATGCATTGAAGCATATAAATCACATAAAATCACATAATACATGCAATTATAATTTAAACTAATTAATGGGGGCGAGTCTACCTCAATCTATCTCGAGTCGTAAAAATTGGAGCGGGAGGAAATCTCAAACTCTATCGTCCGTACGTTTCGTCTAGCCAAAAATAGAAAATAAACCTTGAATTAGAGTTTCGAAATTTTTAAAGATTAAAAACGATAAAAATAAGGTTTAGGGACTCAATAGAAATTTATTAAAACTGGAAATAAAAGTTTAATGGCTAAAATTGAACTTTTCTAAGATAGGGACCTAATTGAAAATCTATTAAAACTGAAAATAGGAATTTAGGGACTGAAATGGACTTTTTTCGAAAACTGAGGCTGATTTGTTTTAAAACATAATTTCTGGGGCTGTTTTCATTAAAATCGAACTTTGGGACTGAAATTGATAGTTTTAAAGCTTGGGGGACCAAAATGAACTAACGCCTAAACTAGGGGCTAAAAAAAATAATTTTCAAAAAATCAATTTTTATAAAAACGTATCTCTTTCTCTCTCTTCTCTCACCGAACGCGAGAGTGGAGAGAGAGGAGACAACGGGGAGGCAGGGCTTCGCCCTTTTCGTCGCTTCCGGCCGGCGACGCCAGCGCCGGCGTCGCGTGGGGACGCCGGTGGCGTGGGAGTGACTGGGGATGATTTTTGGCGTTCGGGTTGGGGAGAAAACGAGGCTTGGCGGTGCAGTTTCTTGGATTTTCCGACGACGAACCGGCTAGAACGTGGGTCGAGAATGAGGTAAGTTGTGGTCTTCTTATTTTCTTGGTTTTGGGTTTTGATTTGGGGTTCAATTTTGGGTTGTCTGGGAGGTGGCTGCAGGGGGTGGTCATCGTGGGGTGATGGTTGCGGCTTAGATGTTGGTGTGGTGACTCGTGTGGGTGGCTGCAGTGGCGTTGGAGGTGGTGGCTGCAGCTCGTGGGTTTGCAGTCGGTGTGGGTGGTGGTGGTTCTAGGATGAACAGTGGCCGTGTGCACGGTCTGTAGGTTGGAGGTGGTGGTGTTGATGCTAGAAATTAGTTTTCTAGCATCACACGTGAATTCTGTCAATGAAAGAGGTTTGGAGTACATGCCATATTCTTACCCTTGGGCTTGGCTGCGTGAGTGAGGTAGAGGGGGTAGAGATGAGATATATATACAGTAGGAAACTAGGGCACGAATCCCTAGGGTAGTAAACGGACCAGAAATTTGGGCCGGAAGGATTTGCCCAATTGGACTTAAGGGATTGGGCTACGATGAACCTATTTGGACTAGTGGATTATTGGGCCCGAAATAATAATACTCTATCGTATTGAAATCGAATTTAAAACGATAAGGAATTAAAGTATTCGAAATTGGGTTCGTTTCTAATAAATTTAAAATAGTTAACAACGGCTAGACGAACGCGTTTTTATTTTTTTAAAACTCGGGTTTAAGGTTTAGCGACACGTTTTTCAAGAAACATAATTAAAATTCTCGGTCGCTACATAATTATTTTGATAGTGCAATATATGTGCAGATGATCATTACAATGTATTGAGATGGAAAGTTAAGAATATTGAGAATAAATACGTAGTTTGATCCCTTATGAAATGTCCTAAAAGCTTTAGCAAGTGATATTTTATAATGCGATTTGTTGATTATCAATTTGATTGAACAATTCTATCAGCATTAGGTGAAGGAATTAAGAAACTGTAAATAATGTAGAAATACATCATTATATTATCTTCATCCTTGCAAATGATAATTTGAACCACAAGTTTAAAAGATAATTCATTTAGATGCTAAATACTAGTAAAAGATATCAACAATATCTCTCACGTCACCTTGAAATGCTTCAACTCGAATTAACGCCCTGTGAAGATATTTTGTTAACATTATACCTGATATATCTATGGCACACCTGAAACGTTAATACATTCGATTCTAAAACAAAAATTTTCAAAAGAGAAAATGTAACATATAAGGAAGATGATCCTATTTAGGAGACGTATAATTTTGAAAACTATAAAGACATAACAAACTGCAAAACCCCAGAAGAGGTTCATGTACCAGCTATGTTGAAAATTGAAATATTTCAATAAATTATGTTATTATGAGAAAAAATTAAAATCGAAAATAAAAAGTTATCGACAATAATTTTTATTTTATTTTATATAATGTACTGTTTCATATTATGAATAACAAAGATATAGAAAAAAAATTTATTGAATTATATCGATCGAAGAAATAATTGACCATATAAAGGGACATAAATCTAGTAAAATTGAATCTATTAGAGAAACTTGAAATTTTTGAACCAGTCATCTAAAAATCTAAAGGTGAATCATTTTCAATATATCCTCACGTGACTAAAGACTAACAAAGATTGTAAATATTATCTATGAAGACGATATTGCTTAAAAGGCTATAATAAAACAACACAAAACATGCTTCATCAGAATTTTATTATTGAAAACATTGATATTCAAGACATAGATGACTCAATATAAAAAAATTCATTTAGGGTCCGTTTGATTGAGCGTGTTTTCCAGGGGAAATGGAAAACGTTTTCCTACTTTTTAAAATTCACGTGTTTGATTTGGTTTGTTTTCTAGGGAAAACGTTTTCCACCATTTTCCAAGGTACAAGTTGTTGATGCACAAAAGTTGGAAAACATTTTTCCACCACTTTGGTGGGAAAATGTTTTACAACTTTTTGACCGAATATATATATATATATATTTACCAATTGAAACACATTTCAAAGTCAATGGTAAAAAAAATTATCCATTTAATTGACAATTTGCGTAAAAAATAAAGTCAAACGTAAAAATTTGTCAAGTGAAAAATTATACCAATCAAACACCATTAATTACAATTCCCTCTAAAACAAATTCTAAACAATTTAATTCCCTACAATTCGTTTTCTTTCCAACCAAATTCCATGTTTTTTTATCAAACGGACCCTTATTGAAATCAGGGGGAACAATTGTACTCTTTTTCCTTAATTCTAATTTTGTCCCATTAGATTTTTTTATAAGGTTTTAACGAAACAAATATTTTATAATGTGTTATTCAATGATGAGTGTTGTAAATTATATATTTATTAATGAATGATCATCATATCCCAACAAAATAAAAAAAAAATGAACATTTTTTGAACAAATACATATCCGTGTGTTGTGAATTTGATGTTTTCTTGGCAGTTGTCAATACATCTTTTATATCTCAAATCTTACACTTTGTCACCTTCCCCTTTTGTGAAGAAGATGTAATGCGTTGAGAAGTTGTCAAAAATATAATGAGCAACAACAAATCTCAAACTCTAGGGATGGTAATAGGCAGAGGAAAGGGAGGGGCGGCCTTTTATGTCCTCCACCTTTATTGAAGATTTCTGTGATGTGATGTGAGGTGAGGTGAGGCAAGGTAGGGATTAAATTATCTCAATTTCAAGTCTCGTTTATTATTTATTTTTTAAACACAATTTAAATTAAAATAAGATTTGGGGTGGGTCGGAGGCTAGACGTTTTGCTATCACTACTCAATTTTGAATGAGCTTGATAAATATGAGTTGTTTTGATTGCTATAATTAAAATGCGGGAACTAATTGATATAATTTGCAAAGTTTAGGGACCCATTTTAATATTTCCTAAACCTTCCTGTGCTTAGACAAACATGCACTAACGTGGGAAAAATGGAAAAAATAAGGGCCGGAGTTGGCCTTTTCATGAAATGGACAGGGTCCCACCTAACACCTCCATTTTCTCTTTCTCTCTCTTGCACTTTTTGTTACTTTAATGTTAATTTATTATATGCTTATCTGAACTCGTGTAATTCAACGAAACGTAGCATTTTGTACAGACATAATCTCTTCTGGAAAGTCCCATTTTTTCTTTGTTTTTCGGGATTTATGCGTGCATGAAATCTGTAGAAACCCTCTGTACTTTTGCTTTCCAGGTACAGTGTCAGTATGATACTCTGTATTTTGGCTTCCTTCACTGCTAAATTTTATAGAGTCAGTTCTTGGAAATAGGTTATTTGTTTGTGTAATGATCTTCTGTGGGTTTTAAGAAATTGATTGAATCTTTGGAGAATTGTGCTCATAGTTTGTGGATTTTTAGGTGTATTGGACTTTTCAATCATGTTTTCTTGGGTGTTCATCTTAAATAATTACTCGAACCTTTTGAAATCTATACATGGAATTCTCTGGATTATGGCATGATATGCAGATGGATGGATTTTTTATTTTTTTGTTCCGATTTAAACTTCATTATTGACTTTTTCATTGTTTTGATATGTACAGAAAAATAGAGGCATTTATAGTTGGTCGAATTTGGTCCTGTCGAGTTTGGACAATAAATTACTTTCATAATCTATTTGTTTACTAATTAAATCACTGTATTTGGCTAGTGAAAGTCAAATGAGAGAACATTTAAATTGTGATGATAAGGTCTGTTTTTACGGTGATGATAGTATCCCATTTCATTTTGATGATTTCGTTTATTCCTGTAAGTGCAGCACGAGACAGTTGCTGGAATGTTCTTTGAATCCTATATTTTATACCCTGAAACAAACTCTACGGGATCCTATGAAATCTGCTTTTTCAGTTTGAATCAATTATTTGGTTGAAAGTTCTCGAATCGAAGGAATAGTCTGATTGAGAAGGGGAATCAGTTGAATTATGGGATACTTATGTGAGTGAGAAGGGGAATCAGTTGAATTATGGGATACTTATGTGAGTTCTGCGGCAAGGATAGGTCCATTGTGTATTGCAAATCTGATGCAGCTAGTTTATGTTTATCATGTGACCGTAATGTCCATTCTGCAAATGCCCTTTCTCATCGTCACTCAAGGACACTCGTGTGTGAAAGATGTAATTCGCAACCTGTCTCTGTCCGATGTATCGAGGAGAGGGTATCTCTTTGTCAGAGTTGTGATTGGATAGCTCATTGTTCACATGCACATAAAAGACAAGAAGTTAATTGTTACTCGGGCTGCCCTACAGCAGCAGAACTTTCTGTGATATGGTCATTTCTCCTAAATCTCCCTACATTCAGTGATTCTGCTTGTGAGCAGGAAACGGGGTCACTGAGCATCAATGGAAGCAGGCTAAAGGATTGCCAAAGTGCCAAAGGAGATGATAACATTCAAGATTCATCTATTGCAGTCAGCGAGAATCGCTTACGTAATGAGGATGTTGATATAGCAACTGTTTCGACGGAATCGACAATGCCTTCGCTTAATCCCAAGGTGAACAATGCAGAACAAGTGACTGGATCTTCTAATTCTTCTATGCAAAAGGTAGGAAATATTTTGTTCCAAAAAGCTGGCACATGTTTTCTATGCAGTATTGGGTGCTATAACGAACAAGAACTTCTCTATGTTATTAAATAGAGTCTAGTGCTATACAATCCTCCTTACCAAACATGCACTTAGTGTCTTGTTTGCTTTGCCAATTTTTATCAGAGCTCTTTGTGATCTAGTCATACCTGTCTTTTAATGATAAATAATGTGAAACCACCCACACATGTATCTGGCCCATAGTAATCCAATTACTCGGCAATAAGAGCTTAGAATTAGGATTTGCAAGAAAATACCCTGAATTATTCTATCTTAAACCTTTTTATCAAAATGAAGCTTTAGAGAAATACTGTCATGGAAGGATAACAAAGAACATAAATATGATCTCAGATTCTCAGGATCCCTTTAATCTCGATGAAATTGAAAACTCCAAGCAATATAATTATTTTCCAAAATTGAACAAAGTTAATGGGAATATTTTTCAATGTTGAGACTTTATACAACCTATGGAAGGATGATGCCAAGAAGCAATGATCCTATGGACATCTTCCCAAAATTTGATTTTTCTCCCATCCTCGCATTCCTTTTACTGAACCAAATGGAAGATAAAAACTTCTTCTTAAAAGAGCTTGTCAGGATCATATTAGAATCCCAACCATTTAGATCCATTCCAATTTTACAACCTGTCTCCATAAAGAGAGTTGTTCAAAAGAAACCTCCAAACTCATTTTTATGCCAAATTACTAATTTTTTGCATTCCCAATACCTCCTATACTCTTGCTTCTGGAAACTAAAAATCTGTATCTATCAAATACTCTTTTTGACCTTCTGCTCTACCTTCCCCCAAAGGACCATTGTTATTTTTCTCTATATAAGCAGTCACCTCATCCAACGTCAGAAGAATCAACATTTAATAATTTGGGATACTAGGCAAAACAACTTGAATGTGACTTACTCTACCCACTGCTGCAATCTTGATGTATGCTATTTTTATTTTGTTCAACGCATGTAGAATGATGACACTTCATCCTATCGATTGGTCATTTCTGCACTCATTTTAAAATGCTAAAGGATTGGGATATATATGTTATACGTAGGAGCATGACTTACTGATAGGAATGCTAGTATAAATCCGTTCAAAGAATCAATTATTTATCTTGTACTCTTTTTCATGAGAAGCACTAAGGGCTTGTTCGGTATAGATTCTCAAAATCAATTCTCAATCAATTCTCATTTTCAACCACACATTCTTCAATAAAATAATATTTTTCATCACATCAAAAACTTCTCCTTCTTTTTCAACCACACATTTCCCATCATATACTATTCAAAAATCAATTCTTTCCCCAAAAATCACTCCCAAACACCCTCTAAGAGTCTCGTCTGGCTAATATACAGGCTTTCTTCCGTGGAACAAAGGGATCTGCTTTGTGTGATGATGATGCTTTTTATGACGATTTCAATATGGACGAAGGAGACTTACATATTGAGAACTATGAAGAATATTTTGGTGCAGATGTTAATAACACAGGAAAGCCTTTTGATAATGATGGGATTGATGCACTATTTGCAACAAAAGATATGTCTTGTTCCAACTGTCACAGTGCTTCTGCTGCTCAGGTAATTCCTTCAAATGGGAGTGTTTTATCCTCTCTCTCTGCTACTGTGATTTCGCATGTAGTTCATTCACAAACAAGAATGAGATTTTTAGTTGCAGTGGATATTTTTTTCACCATTCTAGTTATATATTAGGACGAGTGTGAGACGTGTATGAGATATCTGAATAACAATGTGCTAATGTTGAGATATTAAAAATAGTTCCAGCCAATATCGGCATCGTCAAAAACATTGTCACCACCACCACCATCATCCTCCATCCATTTCATTTTGTTCTTCTCGGTTACTGCTTTTGTGTGTTCCAAATTTTCTTCTCTAATATTCAAATTTATAAATTTTTTAAGTTCTTATTAGTTCCCTGGTTAAATTTAAGTGGCTGGAAGTTTTGATGCGGGACTTTTATAAATGCTACCATAACTATTTCCATGAAGAGGGATAATTCTAGAAAATTGAATTGAAAACCTAAGAGACAATGGTTTAATTGTGTTCTGATAGAGCAAACTCAAAAGAGAAAAATAAAAGACGGGGAATGCTATAGTTATTCTTTTTGAATAGTAAAGAGATACTGTTACAGGATAAGAAAATTGACGTTTTAAGATCTATTATAATTTAGAATCAAAGAATGAATATAGTTGGAGATTGTTATTACTCATATGTGAAAGTTCCAATAATTTAATATATAAAAAACATGAGAATGTGATGTTTCCAGGATAGAGATCAAAGAGACATCATAAACCTCCTGTATTTATTGTTATGGAAATGGACTTGACTTCATTTTCATAATACTTCTGCATAATGTAATGCGTGTCTAGGTCTGACTTGGGATCAATTTTGTCAAGAGTATGAATTTTGTAATTTCTTACTATTCAACTCCTTTTATCATATGACATGACCGCAACCAACTCCCTGGCAGCCCAAGTCCTAGCTCCCTATGTAACTGTTGGAGAGGCAGCTCAAGTTACAATACCACTTTGACAAAAACTAAACTTTCTAATTCTCACCAATGCACTCCTTGATATCATCCTGGAGACACCACACCCATGTGACACTTGGCAAGTTTCCAAAAGGTCGAATCACATGAATTTTTAAAATATGGGCGCCCAAACCTTTGATGCCATATTCCTGCAGGTGCTATACCATTTGACAGCAGTAAGTGCTTGATGAATCTTTTCTTCAAGCGTATAAAGTGGTACATATCTACACCCTCTTGCCGGAGTATTCTGGGTTTGATCCTGAGTGACAAAACGAGTTGGATTTAACTAAAAAATGCAATCTGTGGCACGAAATTGACTGACTTAAATAAAAAACTTCTTCGTATTTGGACCACATCATTTGATGTCAATGTGCCATGAAGTGTTGTTATTTGTGCATCCTGTGTGGTCTTATCACTTTTGGTCTTAATAGAAGCTCAAATTCACTTCATCAACTTAGTGTATATTCAGATGCTGATTGGGCTGGATGTCCCGATGACTTACGCGGCACTAGTGGGTACAGTGTCACTAGTGGGTTCTAATCTTGTCTCTGAGTTTGTGTCAATTTCCAACATAAACGACCTATTTCTTTCGTAAGCTTTAGGTGGGATTAACTTAAATTAGGGGTGTAAGCGATCCGATTTTACCGATTTTTTACAGATTTTCAAACCAAACCATTTACACCGGTTTGAGAAAAACTCAAACCTAAACCTAACGGTTTGGTCCGGTTTTAAACCGTCGGTTTCGCCGTATATTTTTTTTGTCTGTCGTCCGATTTTAAATCATCGATTTCGCCGTATATTTTTTTGTCTATTTACTTTTATGCCATTAATTTAGGAGTGGACATTTTTTTTAAAACCGGTGGAACCGAACCGGATCCATTTAGAACCGGTCGATTTGGTTCTTGATCTTGTAAAAAATAATTTGATTTTGAGACAAATTATTAAGAACCAACCTGTTCCGGTCCAGTTCTTGGTTCTAGTATGGGAACCACCGGGAACCGGACGGTTCCCATAGGATTTTTATTTTTTTATTTTTTTAGTAAAATATATGATTCAATCTCCAATCACTTTTATAAAAATAATGTTCATTTTTCATTTTAGACCCCAACACTTTCCTTCTTCTCTTTGATTTTTTTCTTCCCTCTTATAATTCTTTGATTAATTGATTTTCAAGCCAAATTAAAATATTGAGTAAATCTATACCTTAATAAATTTATTTATAATATATAATTTCATTTTTAAGATCCAAAATTTTTATTTTGTTTTCACTTTGATTACGTAGTTGTTGATCTGATCAAAATTTTTCATCTAAATTTCTACAAATTATAATCGACCGAGCCAGAAGTTGCAATAATTTTTTAAAGGATGTCCAATTCAATGTAGAATTTTGATTTTGATTGAAGTTTGTTTAATCATTGGAGTACTAAGCAGTTTATATAAATTGATGATTGTTTGGTGATAGTAATTTATATGAAATACAATGTGGGATTATTTGAAGAATCGTTTCAAACTTTCAGTTTAAGAGCTTATGGAATATATGAGCCTCATTTAAAAATAAATAAAAATACCCAACACAAAAGTCTTACAATTTAGAAAATTTCATTTTTTTTTAATTTTTTAATTTATATATATTTTTTCGCCAGTCCGGATTGGTTTTAAGCCGCAATAAAATTTCTCAAATCTAAACCAAACCGTTTTTGACCGGTTTGGTTTGGTACAAAACCATTTCGTTGACGGGTCCACGCGGCACTAAACCGACGGTTTCCAAAATGTGGTTTCGATTTGGTTTTCCGGTTTGGCGATTTTTGCTTACAGCCCTAACTTAAATGGATCATTGGCCGTATGTCTGGTGGCTCCTGAATTTGCATAGAGTTGTTGAGCATTGATTTCATTTGGATTCATTGAGTCTTAAGGCACGTGGGGTGCTATCCATTTTCCACGTTTGACTATTTTTTCTGCCTCTGAGGTTAAATTTGTAGTATATTATTAAAGAGCCAGACAGATAAAAACACATCCTCTGGAATTCTGCCACCTCGTCCATTTTCACCTATTTTTTTCTGTCCCAAGATGTTCTGAGCATGTCAAGAGCTAATGTTTGCTTTGTCTCCTTTTCTGTGGAAGGCATGAGACTTTACTGGGTTAAGGAAGAACTCACTGAATGTTGGGTATGGCAGCATTGTCAGCACGGTTTTTCTAAATTTAAGATATGTCCAAAGGCTGCATGCCAATTTTTTTTTTTTTTTTTTTTTAATCAATATGGTGTACTTGTTGATGGCAGCAAGGTTGTCACATGATGGTCTAAAGCTCCTGAAGGAGATGGGGATTCTTTCCCCAATGCCAATAAATGATCTCTCACCACTGTCTGTCTCAATTCAGAGCCTTCCAAACCTTCAGAGCTTTATTTGCACCAATCAACATGCTAAGCATTTCTTCAGACAAACTACCAAGGAGCCATGATGTGAGAATTATCAACCTTCTCCCTCAGAAACAAAACCAGTTTTGCCTTCTTCTATGCGCTTTTCCCTGGGATAAGATGCAGATTTTCCAGGCTTCTGATTGATGGAAAAGCATGTGATCTCCAAAAGAGAAAATTAGTTGAATTCAGTTTGGTTGAAATCAAACTTGTGCAATGGTGGAAGCAGTGAATGGTGAGCTTTGGTTCGTCATGGGTGGCACATGGACAACTTCAAATGAGTAGACTCTTATACCATTAAATTCTAAAAACATGTTTGAGCACAAAAACCTGCTTTGATAAAAAATTGTAGTGGCATCACATCATGTACTGTACTGCTTGTTTAGCTTCATTGCAAGTGCACATTGTCAGCTCAAGATTAATCTCTTATAAGTTCCTCAAAGTCTTTGGATAGTTCTTCCTGTTAAATATTTAAGATATTTAACTGTTGTCTTTCGGTTGTGTAACTTCTAGGGTCTGGGTTGCCCCCTGCATTTGTCTTTTACTTTTTTATAACTGAACAGTTATCAAGACTGAGTATATTTTTGTTCAATCGTCAAGATATTAATGCTCATGACCATTTCTTAACGTTGATATGGAATGGTAAGATTAGTAATCATGGTAAAATGTGTTAAAATTTCTGTTCAACATTTAAGTGTGTGCTCGAGTATAACATGTGTGCGTAGTAGGGTGAAGTAAAAGCTAGACAGAAAGGAACATATCATGTTAAAAGGAAAGTATGACAGTCGTAGGGTTCTGTCTTTTTTTGTTGATTCTGTTCCTCAATGTCAATGTTCAAAGATCAACTAATAAGAACGTGAGGTTGAGAATTTAGAATAACTTTTATGGATAGCCCAGATTCAACTGGAGCGTTAAATGAAAAATGGAAAATGGAAACTGACTGAGGACTGGCTATCTGACACCACTACCAAATGCCATGCAGGTGTCCAAAGCAGTATGTAGACCAATTACTATATCAATTAAGACTATATTTCGGTTTAATGAATATTCTATTTGAGAAAAAGTCTTAACAAGACTTGGTGCTATGGGACATATATCTTATGGATGCTTAATTGGAATGAAAGTTATTTCTTTTATTCCAGTGAGATTTCTGCAGCCTTCTGTTGTAGCTGTGTCGAATATCTTAATATTATTTCTTATTTGGCTTAAGGATACATCTTACAGAAAGACTATGAGTGGCAAATACAATAAAGCTTCTCATCCTTCACTTTTTCGGCTGGGCATGGTAGTTGACACATGATTAATATTAATTCATTATAATGAAAAAGTGTTATGCTTGTACCCTGTGAGTTTATTATAATTCTGTGATCTTTGGAAGAATGTTTGTGCATAGTTTATGAACATTTTGGCAGTCATATTAAATGGATAATGAATTTAGTCTCTTAATATTTCCTCAGGGGGCGTCCGTTGGAGGGGTGAATGTGGAGCAGCCAGCATGCAGCACTGCAGCATCTGTGGATTCTGTAAAAAGCTGTAAGATGGAACCAAGCTTTCATTTTGTGAGTCAAACACACTCAGACTTCTCAATTCCAGGCAGTAACGGGGAGAATAATACTCGAGATTATCAAGATTGTAGAGCAACTTCTTCAGTGCTTCTTATCGGAGAGACACCATGGCATCCTCCAGGTCCCGAAAGCTCGACGCCTTCTTCTAGCCGGAGTGATGCTGTAATGCGGTACAAAGAGAAGAAGGCGGCTAGAAAGTAAGATTTCTATAATTCTTCTCGTCTTGGTTTTAGCATGTTAAGTTGACCTATGTTTTAATTTCTAAGTGGATCTAGCAACATTCAAATCTTCCAAGATTGGTTTTAGGGTTTAAAAACACTGTTAGTCACCAAACTGAAACTGTGTTTCAGTTTGGAAACTGTGTTTCAGTTTGGTTACTGAGCTTACATTTTGTTTCTGGCACTGAACCTTCATTGTTAAATAACGCAAAGTTGTTTCAATTTGGTTACTGAGCTTCCAGTATTGTTTCAGTTCAGGCACTCTATCTTGATTTGTTAAATTAAAAAAATGCTGACGTGGTGGTTCTCTAGTTGTTGGGGAAGAAAATTAATATTTTTCATTTTTCTATGTATTATACTACTTTTCTTTTGTTTGTTTAAAAATGTGCGTTACGAAAGTGTAAGTAGTCCAACAAGAAACATATTTATCCATCTAGACGATAAAACCAATCCAGTAATTGATTTTTCATGCACACCATGCTTTTTGTTGGTCACATCAACATTTCTGTTAATTTAGCGGATGAAAGTAAACAGAGTGCCTAAATTGAAACAAAAATGAAAGTTTCAATGACTAATTTGGAACAAAAAAAGTTTGGTGGCCAAAATGAAACAGCACTAGAGTTGTCTGACAAAAAATGTTTTTAACCCTTAGTTGTAATCCATTTACAGTGAGAATCAAGGAACTTCAGTCTTCAGCTATCCCTTTTTACTCTCTTACTTTCATTTATAGGAATGAAGCTTTATTTATGTTTTCATTTTTTTTCTTCTTTCTTCTTCCCCCCAAACTCTATTTGTTGATGTATCAGATTCGAGAAGAGAGTTAGATATGCATCGCGTAAGGCAAGAGCAGATACAAGAAGACGTGTGAAGGGACGTTTCATCAAGGCTGGTGATGCTTATGATTATGATCCATTGAGCCAAACCCGAAGCTACTAAGTAAAATCATGCTCTTCAATCATATGGTTGTATCTGGGGGATGATCATCTTTGGCATTTTGTTGGTTGAAGTATCTAAATCGGTTGTTTGCTATTCTAGAATTCTTGTTTCAGCACTTCATACAATATTTGCCTCCAATACATTTCTTTAGCAGTCGGCCCTTTCGGAGAGGGAAAGTTGACACCCCACCTTGGATTGCAACTGCGGCTCGTGTTCTCTGTGCTAAACTTGTCTTGGTTTCTTCGCAATTTACTGTAAGTTCAACTTAGTAGCCACATGGTCATGGTAATGATATTGCAAAGGTTTTCGTATGAAGTTATGCTGAAGATTAAGTACCATCATTTCAATGTTAATAGTATTCAGGTAGACCTTGTTCCTAAAGGTGTTAGTGGTCAAAAAGCTTGATATCGTAATGTACATGGCATAATTATTTAATAAGTTGGTTGGTATCAATCAGCACAAAATTTCAATTGAAAATTAGTTCATAATGAGAGTTATTAAAAATATATTACAATTACCTTGAACTTTTTCATATTCTTTTTCCAAATACAATTCACTCTGTTTAATTAAGGGAATATATTTTCCATTCCTCCCCAAACTATGACTGCTTTAACATTCTAGTACCCATTGAATCCCCCCCCCCCCCCCTCTCTCTCTCTAGGATAGAGCTGCTTTTGCAGTACCCCTATAAATATCTAATGTCAATCAAAGTAACTGTTTAGTTTAGAGCAATATCTGACTTAAGCATCGGAGTAAAATAGACCATTCCTTGTGATGGACGAGTTCTGTAACCAATTCCCAGACAGATTTCGGCATCAGAAAATTATCCTTATAAGTAGCGCACACAAACCAGACTCCTTTCTCTAAGATTTGCTATAATAAAAAGGAACACAAAGTTCCGAAACTTTGAAAATTTAGCTGATTAAATAGAAGACAAACATGATGGTTCAATACACTGAAGACAATCCAACAAAAAATGCTTCCGGTAACGCACCCCAGCTGACGTGATCAATATGAAGATGGAATAGATTGCATGTTCAACTTTTTCTTCCGTTTTGTACACTACAGAAAGTAGCTCGGTTTCTCTCCCCTCGTGGTCGCAGGAAAAACAGATCATGGGGGCTTCTAATTATCTGGAATCAATTTGCTAGATTATTCATCATATGATGATGAACCTTGTTGACCTTGGTTTTTGCACCTCCGACGTGGCCAACCGATCCTAGCTATATCAGCATCTACGTAAGCCTCTTTTCTACACACTTAGACAAACTGTTTGTCACCCATGGCCTTCTCAATAGTAGGAGAGGCGATTGCGAGCACTTTGACGATCAAGTTAGTCGGTGAAATGAAGGTATTGAGTATGAGACGTGAGCCACAAAATGTGTATGTATGCCGGGAATTTATTAACGAGAGAGAGAGAGTTTACATTTGTAATTGCAAAGTTGCATTACCCTTAAAATGACATAGTGAGTTTTTATAGTGAAAGGGGTATGATACTGACCGTTGGATCTAACGACATGTGGCTTCATTGGATGGCCGAGGTGCCTCCTCTTAGGTGTCAATCCATCAATCATAGGTTGATGGACATTTAATGCTTTCTAAAAGGTAAACGATGATTTGACGTTTAGACGTCTGCTGCATGAACTTCACATCAATCAATCATAGGAAGATTTTATCTTGTAAATATCTCTGTGCAAAAGATCTCTTGAGATATGCCTTTCAATGAAGAAGAGGCCCGCTATCTATGGCTCTCTTCATGCTGCAAAAACCACCTCGTCTAGGCCATGGAGGCCGGCCTAGGCATGGCACCTCGGTGAGAGTGGAGTGTCACCTTGATTATCGTATGTGTGGTTTTGCTTTGGCCAGGTAATAGGATGATGTGGCGTGTGGGCATATTTTTCTTGCTAGGTAGCTGCCATGTGGAGGGGACCTGGAGAATCCCCAGAAGTGGCATAACGAACCTGAATCTGATAACCTCCCAAAGTCATCTACTGCCACAGAGCCGGTCCTGTGATTTTCGAGGCCTGAGGCAAACTTCGTAAATTAGGCCCCCTAAAATCTGTCGAGGAGCACGGGGGTTCGGCCCCTGAAATTTTTTTTTGAGATACCTTATTAACTTTTAATTCCTTCACCGGCTTAACTTTGGTAGATGGACTACTATAACCACCTCCTTTTCCCAGCTTCTTTTTAGATGCCTATGACCTTCATGGTCTGATCTGTGGATTCCACTTTGGCAGAAACAGCCTGGTAAGCTGCTCTCAGTTTTCCTTCTTCTTTTTCCATCCTTTTCAAAATTCTATTGTTCTTCCTGTGTTTTTCCACGAGTTTCTGATTATTAAAGCTCAATAACTCAAGCTCAATCAGAAACCATATTCTAAGAACATCAAACCAGCAGAATAATCAAGAATTTAATTCTCATTAATAATGGCTGAATTTAAGTTAGAAGTAGAAGAAAGAACAGAGAATAGGGATTATAAAGAAGAAGAGATTACAAAGAGATTCAGCAAAATGAATTGCATCCAAATCATATCTGAAATAAATTCTCGCTCTCCCCAATGATTTTGATTCCAAACACGCCTTAATAAAATTAAAACGCATTGTCCAATTCATATGATTATAACCAGCAAAATCCAATATTGCAAATGCAATTCATATGATATTCAAACAGTAAAAGTCACTATTTAATTATATAAATATTCATGAAAAATGAATTAAAGTTCGTGAAATCGGATGAAAAAATGTTTACTGGGATAATATTGATGAGCATAGCAGTCCCTCCAAAGCCACTAGAACCACCATTTTTCTTGTTCTTCTGCCAATAACCCACCATCTGAAAAACCCAAAATAAACATTTTGGTTGGACGGATAAATTTGGCAGAATCACTTCAAAAGTAAACAAAAAATTGCTGTTATGTATATTAGTAAAAAATTAATTACAAACCTTAGGAGGGGTCTCTCGGTGCTGGACTCTTCGTATGAACGCCGGCTTCGCTTCTTATCGACGGCCACTCCTCCACCGCCTCCCGGTTTCTTCGTTTCTCTATATCTCTCTCTATACTAAAAAAAAATAGCAATTTTATTATATTTATTTACTGAGTCGAGGCTCTAATAATGCCATTCAATATTTTTTTTTTTAAAAAAAATAAAAAATAAAAAAGTTGGGCAAAAAATGAGGCCCCCTTAAATTTTGGGCCTGAGGCTTGGGCCTCTTTTGCCTTAGCCCAGGACTGGGCCTGTACTGCCATCGTGTCCTAAAAACATAGGAAAAGCATTCATACAAGGAAAAAAAACTTATTTACTTATAAGTGAACTTTTTAAGCTTAGCCAAACATGCACTAAAACTACAAGAAATAGGAAGGGTGTCTCCTCATACACCAAGAAGGAATATGTTGGAAAACATTACCTGCATTTTATACCAATCTTTCAGCTTGGAACTTAACATTAACATGTAATTATCACGCAGAGGGGCCCGTGCAAGTCTTACATCATCCACTGAGCTACTACATCCGCCTGCCTGCATGTCACGAACCATTGAAATTTGACAGTGAAAATTGACTCCCTGAACAGTACTATAAGAATTGGAACTGAACATCCCTCTTGTAATTGATGCCGAGAACAAAGAACAAGAACAATTTAAGAAGAGAAGAGGAGCAAGAAGAAAGAAATAGGAGGAAGACTGCAATTTATTCAATAATAATGTGTATTTATTGCAATCAAATAATCCTTTTATATAGCGTTCAATCTAGGATTAATAAGGAAATTAAGGTTTCCTTTGTAAGAAAACAAAATCAATTGGCTTAAATTTATGATAAAAGGCAATATTAATTACTAACGAAAATACTATAAGATCCTAATTAACTTGATTTCTTCTACGCCTTGAAGACACTTTCCATGTTGCATCATTCCTCCCCCAGTTGAAAAGAACTTGACTTCGACGATGTATAATCCAGATAGGCATCCAAAAGTGTAGCATCCAGGTGGCGGAACTCAACCTTAGTAATCCAAGTAACATTAATAGCCGGACGACCCTTCCAATGCACGAGAAATTGACGACATTCACCCTCCTATGAAGCAACAATTTGATCATCAAGCACTTCATCAATGATATCCTGCTGAGAAATGTAGTAACAAGTGGTCGAGGAGGCGGCCGATGAGACTGTCCTGTAGAAATATTAGATGACAACATCAGAGGCTCGAACGTATCTCGATAATGATATAAATCTGCTATATTGAAAACAAGACTAATATTTAAGTACGTCAGCAACTCAAGCAGATAAGTATTAGCTCCAAGTCGTTCAAGAGTGGAAAAATGACCAAGATCTAGCTTTTTTGCACCGTGTTTGGGAAATGGTTCAGGTGCAAGTGGTATCATCATATAATCGCCTATACTAAATTCTTTATGCATACGGTGAAAACCAGCCGTAAGTTTATAATGATCATTACTTAAAGAAATTTTACGTTTAATTTCATCATGCAAGTCGTGAATATGATCAGCAAAATCTTAAGCTGATGCAGCAGGATGAAAATCAGTAGGTAAAGGAACAAGATCAGATGGCTAATGTGGAGGAAAACCCTGAACGATTTCGAAGTTGTTTTGACCGGTAGACCTATTGACATAATTATTATAAGCAAACTCAACAATTGACAGTACAAAATCCCAATTACCAGGTTTATCCCCAACCAAGCAATGGAGTAGATTACCTAAACTACGATTCACAACTCAGTTTGACCATTAGTTTGGGGATGGAATGCGGATGAAAATTTAAGCGTCGTCCCAAACAATTTCCATCATGTTTTCCAAAAGCAACTAACGAACTTAATATCTCGATTAGAAACAATGTTGACCAGAAGTCGACAACCTCTTTGAAACACAACTTAGCGACATTGGACACATTAGTGGATTTGGAGAATGGAATTAAATGTCCAATCTTAGAGAACCTATCTATGACCACGAAAATGGAATCATGACCTCTAACAGTTTTAGATAACCCAAGAACGAAATCCATACTAAGGTCACGCCACTGAATATGAGGAACATGAAGATGATTATACATCCCAATGTTTTGATGTTGTGCTTTGCCCAATTGACATGTGTGACACTAAGAAACAATGCGAGCAACGTCTTTTTTAAGTTAAGGCCAATAACAATGTTAGCTAATCAAATAAAAACAAGAAAATACATAAAAATAAATAAAAAAAGCTTAAATGTTAGAAAATTGGATTGCCTCCAAACAAGATACTTTTAAAAGTCTTTAGCTCGATTTTGACAATTGAATCATGGGTATATAAAGAAAGCTTTGGATGCCTTGCCCATTCATCTTCTCTTGACCTTGATCAGCTTTGGATGCCTTGCCCATTTATTTTCTTTTGACCTTGATCCACTTTTCATTTGTTTTCCAAAACACACCATTGCCCATTTCTATATAATAGGACTTACCATTTCCATCAAATTCTACTTTAACTATATAGACTTCCACCACATCATTGGACTTAATCACAAACTCAATTTTCGAGCAATCAATGAAGTCGAAAGAATGTACATTACTTTTATCCTCATTGCTTGCTACAATCTCGTTCGATTTATTTGTGATTGATGTGTCGTTCTCTTTGAGCTCTTCATCGATATTTGATGTCTCATCGAATTGAATGATTGGTCCACATTTGAACTCCATGGACAATGGCAAGTCTTTTCTACTAACTCCATCAAGTAGATTATACCTCCACTTTTGAAATCCATCCCAATATTTGTAATTCCCACAAGCATCTCCTCTTCATCCAACTTGGCAAGTTCATTGTCATACTTTGCAAGTATCTTTTCGTTTAATAAAGGAGGACCATCTCCCTAAAATTTGATGTATTCGTCCCAATCATTAGGTACATAATCTCCTGTGAGCATGTAACTATCATCAAAATTGTCTAGTGCTTATTTTCGACATTTCAAACATTGTCTAAACCAAAAAAGTTTCGACATTGAGACATCGATGCGCGAATACAAACATTGCCTTGTACAATGCATTGCTTGGCAAATTTCACGTCTTGGACCTCTGAGCATATATCCATAGTCAATATATAGATTAGACATTGCAAAAACTCTTGGTTTACCAAGATCGGAATAATGCAACTATAGCTAAAAGTACAAGAAGAGAATACCAACACAGGATAGATTAACAATACAAGGCTTGGCCAAAGTATACAAAAATAAAAGCAATTAAAAATAAATAAAAAGAAATATTTAAAACTAAAATTAGTTTGCATTCTTAACTAATTGAGCAAAATGACTCTCCACAATCTACACTTTCATGATTCCCTTCTGCAAAGGTTACATCTCAGCCCTACTACTTGAACTGCGTTTATTGTTTGATTAGTTGTCATACCATCTACCTATTTAGCTAGTATTGTTAGCTGTATTGAAATAGATGTTAGTATTAGGGATGTCACTTTAACCCACCCCGCCCGACCCGATGGGGCCCCACCCCGAATGGAGCCAAAAAAACCCGCCTTGACGGGTAGGCGGGACGGGATGTCGGGGGTCGCCCCGTGGCAGGTCGCGGGGTGGGATGGCATCCTCGCCTGAACCCGCCCGTGAATGTTTTTTTTTAAAAAAAAAAAAGATTTTTAATAAATGGTTAGTTTTATTTACAACTTTATAACATGTTTCTAATCCAACAATTATATTATACAATTGTCAATTTAAAATTTTACATAACTAACAATTGTTTATATAATTTATAAATTTGACAATTCAATCTTTTTATTATAATTAAATTATATAATCTAAAATTCTGAATCATGATAGTTAAATAAATATTCTTTACTTTTGAAAGATTTATACTAATTAATTAAAGCAAGTTAATATCTTGATCAAAAAAATTAGAAAAAAAATTTAAAATATATGTAATGATTTTTAACTTTTGAATTAAGGGCTGAACTTTAAATAATAACATAACTCGAATTTTGAAAATGTAAAAATAAATAAATAAATATAAAAATTAAACGGGGCAAAATTCTAGTCCCGTCTAAGGCGGGGTGGGACATGGGGCGGGGCGAGAGTGGAGTGAAACGGGGCGGGGTGAAGGTGCCCCGTCCCGAACCCGTCCCATTGCCATCCCTAGTTAGTATGTCAATCTCGTACGTCCCCAAAGTTTTCTTTCCACCTGATCTTTCTGTTGGCTGCAATGTACTAATGTATGATAGATCCTCTATGATTCGATACATCTGATCAGTTGTCATTTTTGTAATTGACTTATCATAGGCAGAGTCAATATTAGCCTTGCTTGTCGAATTCAACCTAATGTAAAAATATTGGAATTGGAGCCATTTTTGTAAATCGTGTCGTGGACACTATCAAAGCAAACTTTTATACATTTCCCATACCTCGTAATAGCATTTCAAATGAAGCTGAGTCAATGTAGTGATTTCATCCCTTAACTTGGCAATCTTTTTTTTTGTGGGAAGTATTTGTTTAAGAACTTCTGGCTTAGACTGTCCCAAGTAGTGATGCTGTGAGGTGGGAATGTGTCCAACCATTTCCTAGCGAAATCTCTCAAAGTGTATGGAAAGAGTTTAAGTCAAATTACATCATTAGAAACTCTGACTATTCAATATTTGCACATACATCCAAAAACCTCGAGATATGAGCATTTGAATTATCAGTGGCTCTTCCAAAGAGCTGCAAGGCATTTGGAACACGTTTATCACATCTATCCTCAAATGAAAATTAGCTTGCCTGAATGCTGAATAAGTTATGCCGGATCGACTTTCTACCACTGGTGGAACCATGTATTCTCTTAGTAGTCTCTCATTTTCATTACCTTAAGCTACAATAGGATGTGCTACATTATCATTCACCTCAACGGCCAACAGATTTTGTATGTTTTCGACCATTGATCCGCTTGCTATTTTTATTGTACTTCTATCTGTACTTTTCTTCTCAACTTGAATGTTCGTTCGATTTCCGGATCAAATCGAGTAAGATCACCGTGTCTTGAACTTTACATACAAGATCATGTGAAGAAAGAGAGAAAACACTATAATTTTCTCTTATTATTAGTTTAAAAACTAAGAAAGCAATAAAAATTCAATTAAGACTAAAAATAACTAAAACTAATTAAATACAATAGTCTCGGACAACGGTGCCAAAAATATGATTGTACGAAATCTTGTAAGTTCATGGTATCGTAAACAAGTAATAGAGTGATGAATAAATTAATGTTCCCACGAGGACTATGTATTCAATCTAGAATCAATTAATAATAATTCTAATTGAATAGCCAAATTTATTTGAAGAATTTAAACTAATTAACTAATTAAACTAATGAGCAAATTATGGAAGCTTTTGTAAAATTAGTTGTGATGATTACTAAAACTTCGAATCCTCTTTATTAATCAATATCATGCCATTATGCATGCATTCTTATTAATCAATGTTCCTAAATTATTTAATAATCTTTCTCGAATGGAATCAAATCTATCATCTCATGTGATCTTCTTATATCTTTATAAAAGATGCGAAATTTAGCCTAACATTGCAAAATTACAAGAAATTATGTTTCAATTGTAAACTATCACCTGAATTATTATAAATTAAGAAGAAGAAGATGAATTTTGAATATTTTCAATGATTTCTTGATGAATCTCTAATTACATATTCTCTTCTTTGTCCAAAAACAAAGGTTGGACCTTTAATTGATGAAATCTTGTAACTTGCTTCTTAATTCTCTCCAAATTGTCCTCTTTTAATTGTAATTATGGATGCAAAATAATGTATGAGAGATCCTCCTTTATGTATGAGGCTGTTCTCTATTTACAAGTCCCGAAATTAGGTTAAAAATCTCGTCCAAAGTGGTTCCCAATAGGCAATCTCGCCAGCCTCCATTTTAGTCCCAGCGCACGGCGTATAAGCATTTTGCTCTTGGGATAATAAAAAGGAACGACCGCACATGCATCTCCTTGGGTGACGCACGAACGACACACCTAAGCTTTTGAGATTTTTCAATTTGGTCCCCAAAATTTGATCTTTTGGTCAATTAAGCTCTTTTTTCATGCAACTTCAGTTCTTAATCTTCAATTCATGTCCAATTGATCTCGAATAATTTTCAATCATCTTTGCTTTGTTTGAATCTACTATTGAAAAGTTGCAATTTAGTACCCGAACTCTGGATTTCATCATTTTTTTGTTAATTTGCGCTCATTTCTTTCAATTTTCCTTCTGGTCAATGGGTTTTAAATCATAAATGAAATAAACAAAAGATTATGCCATAATTTATCAAATGAACTCTTAAATATATACATTTATATGCCCTAGATAAGTGGATAAATTACACTTATTACTGTGCATAAATCTAGTCATATCTGATTAAGCACGAAAATGACATTAGTCGCAATGGTGCACATAATCTAGTCAAGACATATACCACTCATGAATGTAGAAATATGTGGTATTTTTAATACATTTACAGTATTTTTCAATTTTCAAAAATCGAGAACATATAAAAAAAATTAACTCCCACTAGGCAAACATCATTTAGTAAATATTCTTGATTTTACAAAAAAAATTCAAAATTTAATCAAATTAAATTACAAATTTATTTTAATCACTATATACAATAAATAAATAAATTATTTTTAATTATCAAAAAAGTATTTTAATTATACAGAAAAATCAAGAATATTTTAGGGACCAACCTACGATTTTTAGAAATGTAGTGGTGGCATGTGCATGTACTGTTCAAAGGTAATACGGAGTACATAACGCACGCCCCGCACAACTCTTTCTCAGTACCAATTTTTTTTCGTTCCACTAATTTTGACGTTCTGACATCAATTTCTAAGACCATGTTTGGGACATTAACAGGTTTGTTTGAAAGTGGGAGATAATTATTTTACTGTTCATCTACTTCAATATTATGCAAAAAATTTCAGAAAAACAATCACATTTTGAGAGGTCATAACTTTTTCATTGTCAAATCTAGTCATCTTTATACTATCGACAAGGTCTCAAGAAGAGTTATCCAACCATAACAATTGATTAGCACGAAACGCAACACACTCGAAATTATCACGGTATGAAATTTCAAATTCTTTAACTAGAGTTCCATTTTTCTTTTAAAATTCAAAGTCTAACAACATGAAATTTAGTATATATGCTTTACAAATTAATATGAACATATAATATATATTTAATGAATTTATATGGGTATTTCATAATTTGCCATTAAAGGTACTCAAACTTTGAAGAAAAATGGGCATACATGCATTTTCGTCACATTAAATCATTATCACCATGTCATCAAGCAAGAAAAAAACCTAGGCTCTGATACCAATGTAACCAAGTTTTAAATTTTAGAACTTAATTTAAATAACAAGAAATGAGAGGTTGAAATACTTGCATTTGGTTGCTTGCTTATTGCTCTATCAAACACTTATGTTTTGGTCAAAAACTCGATCACAAGGGAAAGAGTTCGATATCCACAACCTAAGAACCAACTTTGAGATGTTAATCTGGCAAAATCAAATCACCACACTCTTGTATTCTTACTCCACCCTCTTTACTCGAATTTTTGCTATATCTTCATGGATTAGGAGTTATGAGAGTTATATGAAAGTTGTTAGGTTTAAAATATTGTATTGGCGATTCTGTGAACAAAATGACCAACTTGAATAATTATAAAAGTTTAGGGACTAAATTATAAAGTTTCATAGTTGGTAGGTTGGCGTAGGGTTTGGGGTTTCATGTTTGGAACAAGAAGGATTCACGCCGATTTTTCGCTAGCTGCTCGTCGGACTCGTGCTCGAATGGATGAAATAGTGACTACGTCGCTCGACCTTCGCCCCACTATCGCTCGAGTGAAAAAGCTCCTCACTCGAGCCACCTTATTATCTGGCCAAACCTAATTTTTGATTTTTGAGATTTTTACTTGGCCCATATTTCCTAAATAATCCAACATATAAATTGAGCCGTCGCATATTCTTCAATATAGAGATTGAACACATGCATTCTTGTGAGAACACATCCTATACAAAATCGATATTGTTCAATCCAAATTTGTTAATGTGCCAACCTTGTTGAAAACATCAAATAACCAAATCAAACACCAAGGTGCCATTCTTCTCTTGGTTCTGTCAAGGCGTTGAAGATCAAGGAAGAATATTGAAGAACGAGGAGTTTTTGGGAAGATCAACAGGAGATAAACGTACGTGAGAGCCGGGACAGGAGTTTGTGTACTCATTCCAGGAGGACTGCTTTACAAGAAGAGCTAGAATTGGTGTTAGTGTGCACATTCCGGAGGGTTGCTTCAAATTTCAGATAGGAGGTCAGAAAGCTTGTGTCGTCAACTTTACTGGCGGTCTGTAAGTTTATTAAAATGTTTATAGTGAATTTTTTACTGGCAAAATGCCCGAAATTTTTTACATGTTGGGTTTCTCCGTGAACAATCATTGTGTTCTTTACCGCTTTGTTTATTGTTTGATTGATTGTGGTATTTAAACATAGAATCGACTTGATTGATTAATCACCTAGACATAATTAACTTGTGACTTGTTGCTTCTTAATTAGATTTTAAATTCCACATTTACACCTAATCACCCCCCTCTAGGTGTAGTTGGGTCGAATCTTGTATTTTTTTAAGTGGTATCAGAGCCTGAATTCGATTCCTCGCCCACATTTAGTCTAGATGTGTCAATTATTATTCTTACCATTGTCCTTTGATGAGACTAGCTTCAATGACCATAGTGTGTCGTCTAGTAGAGAGGATGAGAAAAACTTCATAGCTTGTGTTGCTAGAGTTAAGTTTGATTCTGATAAAGAAAGTGATAAGGTTGAGGGAGAGGATCATAGTAATAACTGTAAGGAAGAGTCTGAGGATGAGACTAATATCTGTGTGGCCTATCAAGAGTTGTTTGAGAAAAAAAACTTAAAAGTAAGAAGGTTAATAGAGCGTTGCTAAAGAAAGTGGATGAATTTGAGAGAGTGAAAGAAAGACTTGCCGGTGACCTTCAGGATACGTCCAAAAGCCAGAGTGAATTGAGGTGTATCAATGAGAAATTGGAAGAAAAAATAAAGACCCTCACAAATGAACCAAGCTGCCAAGTCTACCAAGACCACATTCGTTCCAGTCACTAACAAATCCAATAAGGCTGCTTATCCTGAACCTAAGGGAAATGGTGTTTTAGAATAGATGATCTATGAAAATCCTAGGACCACCTTTATAAAAAATCGACATCAACAGTCTCGTGGTTTTAAGCCTGGTTTTATCCCTACCTGTCACTACTGTGGTGTATAGGGACATATTAAGCCTAGATGTCATAAGTATGTGAATAAGAATAGAGGTCAGGACATCTCCAACTAGGTCAATTTGTTGTCTAATCAGGTTAGTCACCTAACTGATACGTGGACCAAGTTGACTAGCATCAACTCAACCTCTATAAAGATTTGGGTTAGAAAATGTGACATTGTTAGGCGTGATGAGAAGTTGAACTGCTATGTTACCTATGTTGCTCTAAAAGTTTATAATAATACCATGTAGTATCTTGATAGTGCCTGCTCTAGGCATATGTGTGGTAATAAAATTCTATTTTCCTCTCTTGATGAGTGTAATGGTGGTATTGTTACTTTTGGAGACGGGGCTACTGCACCTATCCTTGGTAAGGGTACCATCATTATTCCTGGTATTCCTCTTATATCTAATGTGTTTTATATGGAATGCTTAAAATCCAATTTGTTAAGCATTAGCCAGATATGTGATGCTGATTTTGAGGTTAGTTTTGTCCAGAAGAGGTATACTGTATATGATTCTTCTGGTGGGGTTGTTCTAGAAGGTCTTAGGATTGTTGATAACTGTTATGAAGTTATTCCTAACTCCAATTATGTGTGTAGCAGTTCGAAAATCGATATGACCAAGCTTTGGCACCAAAGACAGGGTCCTCTAAACTATAAAAGTTTGACTAAGTTAGCCAAAAATGAATGGGTGAATGGATTACCTAAAATTGAACAGAGTGAGAATAGTGTGTGTGGTGTAACGACCCGGATCTTGTGCCCAAGCCGTTAGATCATATCATAAAGTATTGTCTGTTTTGGGTAAGCCTGTGCCCACTTACCCCCTCACGGATTTCTTCGCGTTCCTCAGGATTCGAAATCAAGACCTCCATCTTATGAGAGAGTACGTATGTTCTAGCGGCTTGGGCGCAAGATCCGGGTCGTTACATGTGGTCCTTGTCAACAAGGTAAACAACTCAGGGTTAATCATAAACGAACTTCTAAGATCTTGACCGATAGACTTTTAAAATTTCTTCACATGGATTTAATGGGACCAACTAGGACTCAGAATCTAAGAGGAAAGAGATATATCTTGGTGGTTGTAGATGACTTCTCTAGGTACACATGGGTTGATCTGTTACGTGAAAAATTCGAGGCTCCAAATTGTGTCAAATCCTTGTGTAAGAAACTATTTAATGAACAAAACCTCACTATTGCTAGAATCCGAAGTGATCATGGGAAAGAGTTTGAAAACTCCAACCTTGATGATTTCTGTTTGGAGAACGGGATTCAGCATGAGTTCTCCTCTCCGATTACTCCACAACAAAATGGGGTTGTTGAAAGGAAGAATCGTGTTCTTCAAGAGATGGCTAGAGACATGCTTCATGGCAAGGATCTAACATTACATTTCTGGGGTGAAGCTATCAACATAGCTTGTCACATTGTGAACCGAGTGTACCTTAGACCTAAAACTGATAAAACCTTATATGAGCTCTAGAATGGAAGAAAGCCCATTGTCAAATACTTCTGTGCGTTTGGAAGTAAGTGTTACATCTTGAGAGATAGAGAGAACTTGGGTAAATTTGACTCGAAAAGTTATGAGGGAATATTCCTAGGATACTCTAGGAACAGTCGAGCCTATAGGATATACAATCTTCGTACACATGTGGTTATGGAATCTATAAATGTTGTGATTGATGATGCTGGTAGTGAGGGAGTGGGTGTGGTTATCCAGGATGGGATAGATGATCCTACTGTCGATCTTGCAGAGGTGACGGAACCTAAAGAACAACCCACTCCTGAATCCTCACACTCTCATGAGAGTTTAGATGTGTCTGAACCACCAAGGGACAATCCTATTCTACCTAAAGCACCATCTTCTGGAGTTAAGTTGAATAATCCCAATGACCAGGTTATTGAGGATTTAGATGAAGGAATGCGACTACGTAGGAGAGTTTTGAATCATCTGGCGTACACTAGCTACGTATCCCAAATAGAACCTAAGAAAGTTGAGGAAGCCCTTAGAGATGAATGTTGGGTGAATGCTATGCACGAAGAGCTAAATCAGTTTGTAAGAAATGATATGTGGACTTTAGTTCGTAGGCCTGAAAATTGTAATGTTATAGGTACCAAGTGGATATTTAAAAATAAGATCGATGATGAGGGTACCCTAACTAGAAATAAGGCTAGATTAGTTGCCCAATGATACACTCAACTAGAAGGAATTGACTTTGATGAGACATTTGCCCCCGTTGCACGACTTGAATCCATTCGTATTCTTCTTGCTATTGCTTGTACCTTAGGTTTCAAACTTTATCAAATGGATGTCAAAAGTGCATTCTTGAATGGAATTCTTCAAGAAGAAGCATATATCGAACAACCTAATGGATTCATTGATCCTAAGTTTCCTCACTACGTCTTTAAATTGAATAAAGCCCTATATGATCTGAAACAAGCTCTTAGAGTTTGGTATGATAGACTGACTGCTTACCTTGATGAACGTGGTTTTGTGAGAGGTGGTGCGGATAGAACCTTGTTCATAAGGCGTAATAAAAAAACGATCACGATAGCTCAGATCTATGTTGATGATATCATCTTTGGTTTTCCTATTGACTCTGTTACTCATGAATTTGCTGAATGCATAAAGCAAGAATTTGAGATGAGCATGGTTGGAGAATTAAGGTACTTTCTTGGTCTCCAAGTTAAGCAAACAGATGATGGGTTGTTCATATCTCAGTCTAAATATGCTAAAGACCTTGTCAAACGGTTTGGGTTAGATAGTAAGAAACACACACAAACTCCTATGAGCACAAGTGTCAAACTGTGTCATGACCCTACAGGTAGGAGCATAGATCAGACACTGTATAGGAGTATGATAGGCAATTTACTCTATCTCACGGCTAGTAGACCTGATATAGCCTATAGTGTTGGAGTGTGTGCTAGATTTTAGGCTGATCCCAAGGCATCCCACTTAACTGCTGTGAGGCGAATAATTAGATATGTTAATGACACTGTGGATCATGAGATCTTGTACTCTAGAGATTCTAATCTTGAGCTTGTTGGTTATTCAGATGCTAATTGGGCCGGTAATGCTGATGATAGGAAAAGCGCATCTGGAGGGTGTTTTTATATAGGGTGCAATATTGTAGGATGGATGAATAAGAAGCAAAATTCGATCTCTCTATCCACGGTAGAGGCAGAATACATTGCTGCAAGTAGCTGTTGTACTCAATTGCTTTGGATGAAACAGATGCTGAGTGATTATGGGATTACTTAAGACACTATGACTGTTTTCTGTGATAATACTAGTGCCATCAATATCTCTAAAAATCATGTTCAACATTCTCGTACCAAACACATTGGCATTAGACATCATTTTATTCGAGAACTTCTTGAAACTGGAATTGTTTCACTTGAACACATTTCAATTGAAAACCAACTAGCTGATGTATTCGCTAAATCTTTGGATGGTTTGAGGTTTGAATCACTCAGGAAAGCTGTTGGTATCTGTGTTCCCTCCTGATTACTATATCAAGGATTTCCATGCACTGTACATAGGTTGTATTCATTTTTGCATTTATTGGGTTGTTGCATGCATTGTTTCTCAAGTCCACTTTATTGGTTGTGTGCTTGGAATTTTTTTATTCACTCTTTGAAAAAGAAAAATACAAAAACTTTGAAAAAAAAATACTTAAAAAAGTTTGGATTGGGAAGTTATTTTACAACATGATATTCCACTCTTTGAATTTGCTTGTTGTAGTCATGCATGAGCATAATTGGTAAGCTGTAGCATAATTTTCATTACTTACTTGGGTTGAGATGGAGTACTTAATATAAGTGATTTCATGTAACATCTGCATTGCATACACTATGACATTGTAAATGGGACGTAACCACGTGTGTGAGATTTGGAATGACTATCACTTGTTGGTAAATTGACTTTGAACATAAATTGACCATCGGTTCGTAGACTTAAGTTTAAGTATATCCCCCTATTCATAAAAACAAAAATATAGGCTCAATATCTTAATGTTCTTTTTCAAGGCTATTTGACTCGATTAATTAAGCCCCGTGGGGTATCTCAAAATCTGGTGCCTATGGTAAACTAACTTGGGTTAACTGGCCTAAAACTCGCTACATAGGTCATATTAGTTGCTCAATGAATTAGAACCTGCACTTAAAATGAAAAATTGGTTGAGTTTTTGTAGTGAAAAATGAGGTGAGCATGGTCCTCCATGAAAAATCTGAATATTGTATGCTCTAGTTATGGGGAATAAAAGAAAACATCTATTCATATATGCAAAATGAGCTTTATAAAAGGTCCTACTTTGTTTTCCTGCTAGACTTTCATTAGTAGGATAATATATTTATTTGCAGTGATGATAAGCATGTCTTTTCTCACAAAATTAAGGTTTTGAGTTTTGTCTGCCTTGGAATAGTGACATTATACACACATAAGTCACTTATATAATTTACTCCATTCCGAGTTAAGTTGGGTGTGTGGGGAGGTTTACTAGTTTTTAATTCTACTTATGCGTGCTATCAATTGCATTTCTACTCTGTTCTTATCTCCATTGAATTCTTCATTTTCCCTTTGACATTTGTGACAAAAAGGGGGAGAGATTTTCTAGTAAGGGAAAGATAGAATATACACAGGGGAGATATTTTATGTTTGAGCAGCTACTTTTGTTATGTCTTGAGGGGTCGCTGGGAAAAGACATAGATACATTTACTGACGCGAACCTGGTTAGCACGAACGCTATCGAACCCACAGGAGAATGAACCGGATCCCAAGAACGCCCAAATATGACCAAGGTTTAGGATTTAACCTCTAAACGTTGAACCAAGCAACCAAAGGTATATTAAACCAGCGACCTCTTGATCACAAAGCCTCGAAATCTCACCCGGATAGTTTTGGATTTTGAACCCAACAAGATGAAACAAGTAACTCAAAGATAACGACGATGCAATGAACCCCTTGCTCACAAATTGAAGAATCCACGACCCGATGTTTTGAACGCCACAAATATTCAACATATTTGATAAGTTCGATTGTTTGAAGCCAAGCTTCGAAAGAGAAAAATCTCCATTAATTTAATTCATCAAAGTTCTTAAAGGTTCCTTACAATGAAGAATATAAATCCTATTTATACTAAAACAATAAATCCTAGAAAATATGGAAAATACGAAATTCTAAGAGTCCTAGAATATAGAAATTACCAAAAATAAGAATTATAATCAAAATAAACATCTTGCCAAAAATAAGAAAATTCGCCCAAAATTTGTACCAAGCGGTCGCTTTGTTATATTCCAAGCGGTAGCTTGGAAGACCAACTTTTCTCCAGATTGGTTTCGGTAATGGCTGGGCGATAGCTTGCTAATAACCCCAAGCGACCGCTTAGGGTTCCCGGTGGCCCTCCGGACAGTCTTCAGCAATTTGGTCATAACGTTCTCTACCGACGTCCGGTTGATGTGATTCAAAGTGCATTGGAAAGATTACTTAAAGATCTACAACCTTCCTTCATATATAATCTTATAATTCGATCATTTACCATGTCAAAAATAGGTTTCAATATGAGACTGAAAACAATTGCATAACTTTCGTGTTGATCCAATTGATTTCCGGCCTCGACCCAAACATGAAACTTGTTCCTTGGCATGTCAACTTCAACCTTGCGTGCTCCATGGCTCGAACAAGTGATTGCCTACCCCGGATCACTTCATTTACCTACTACTTTAACACTTTGAAAGTATGCAGTAAGGGGGAGCTTGTGCGTTACATTTGTATTGCGGAGCATGCGCGTTGCATTTGTGTTGCATATCATGCATTACTATTTGAGTGTTGATGTTTTATGGTATTAATGTGGTCATGGTGTTTTGGTTAGCATTAATATTGCATCTCAAACTAGCATGCTTATTTTGTTTGACTGTGTTTCTAAGTGCTTTACTGTTATATTTCCTGTATCACGTGTTTTTACACTGGGTATGTGAGTTTTTGATTTTAGGATACAGGTTTCACAAAATGGAGGCGACATTCAGTTGGATTTGGATAGTTTTGATAGGATATTTCTTTGTATTGTATTTTGTTTTGTCACAGAATGCCAAAGGGAGAGTTTGCTAGGTTTAAAATATTGTATTGACGATTCTGTGAACAAAAGGATCAACTTGAACAATTATAAAAGTTTAGGGACTAAATTGTAAAGTTTCATAGTTGGTAGGTTAGCGTAGGGTTTGGGGTTTCATATTTGGAACAAGAAGGATTCACGCCGATTTTTCGCTAGCTGCTCGTCGGACTTGTGCTCGAGCAGATGAAACAAAGACTACATCGCTCGACCTTCGCTCCACTATCGCTCGAGCGATAGACCCTTCACTCAAGCGAAAAAGCTCCTCACTCGAGTGACCTTATTATCTGGCTGAACTTAATTTTCGATTTCTGAGATTTTTACTTGGCCCATATTTCCTAAACAGTCCAACATATAAATTGAGGCGCCGCATATTCTTCAATATAGAAATTGAACCCATGCATTCTTGTGAGAACACATCCTATACCAAATCCATATTGTTCAATCCAAATTTGTTAATGCGCCAACCTTGTTGAAAACATCAAATAACCAAATCAAACACCAATGTGCCTTTTTTCTCTTGCCTCTGTCAAGGCGTTGAAGATCAAGGAAGAATATTGAAGAACGAGGAGTTCTTGGGAAGATCCACAGGAGATAAATGTACGTGAAGATTCAGGAGTGGAGTTCGTGTGCTCATTCCAGCAGGACTGCTTTACAAAAAGAGCTAGATTTGGTGTTAGTGTGCACATTTCAGGAGGGTTGCTTCAAACTTCAGACAGGAGGTCAGAAAGTTTATGTTGTCAACTTTGCTGGCGGTTTGTAAGTTTATTAAAACGTTTATAGTGGATTTTTAACTGGCGCTTCCTGGAGTTTTTTCCATGTTGGATTTCTCCGTGAACAATCATTGTGTTCTTTACCGCTTTTTTTATTGTTTGATTGATTGTGGTATTTAAACATAGGATTGACTTGATTGATTAATCACCTAAACATAATTAACTTGTGACTTGTTGCTTGTTAATTGGATTTTAAATTCCGCATTTACACCTAATCACCCCCCTCTAAGTGTAGTTGGGTCGAATCTTCCGTTTTTCAAAAGTCATGGGTAGTGCAAAGGTTAAATTTCGAATTCAAACCTTAACTCCTCCCCCAAACTCCACATGGGTGACCGTTTTATACTAGCACTAGTAATTGACAATTAGTGAATAAAATACCAGTCAGGAAGATCCGTCATTGACATTGTGAATTCATAACTAGAGAACTAGTTTCTATTCATACTAATCTTGCTACGGAAGAATGTAAAGTCAATTGATACATGTTCAATGTCTTCCGATTCGTTTTAGCCCGTTCACGATGAAATAATTTAAATTCCGTTGAATAGAATCTTGTTTCCCTGCTGACATGGGCATACTACGGCTTGATATGAAATATTGGAAGCAAGCTCGAAATGGTCGATCATCAAGTCCACGTCACCAAAAGATAGAAGTGGTTGGTCAATTCAAACATTCAGTCAACAAAAATGAAAATCTACGTACAAAAAATGCAAAACCTATGGTGTAAAGACTGTATTCAGACACTAACCTCAATGAAAACGGTAATGTGGTGCTGGAAACACTTTGATGGTGGTGCTGTAGATTCAAAGAGTTTTAGACAACATAGGTTGAACAGGAATTTCATAGAGAATTCCATATGCTAAAAGTTCCAAGACTGACTTTACTTTTAAGACGAATAATAAGTTAAAGACGGAAAAAATGACAATGGTAAGTATTCAGTACAAATGTTGATTATCCACATTATCGATACGTTGCACTATCTTTGTATCTTATGCACCTAACTTATTTTCAAGTAATGAAAGTTCACCTACCTTGCTGCAGCAAAATTAACACAAGGATCTAAAAAATTCTGAAAGACACTTCTCATTTTAAAATAGGGTAATTGGCACAAAACATCCCTATCTTTCAAGTTTATTGTGGAAAACATCCATATCTTTCATTTTTTGGCACAAAACATCCCTACTTTTCAACTTTAATTTGGAAAACATCCATACTTTTCATTTTTTGGCACAAAACATCTCTACCTTCCACCTTTCTTTGCGCTGAACATCTTTTTTCACCAATTTGTAACGTAAAATGACCAATATAACCTCCTATTTAAATAAAATAAAAGAAAAGAGAAAGAATAAATTGCAACTATAGACTCAAACTTTTTAAAAAGTGTAAATAACCCACCAAACTTCACATTCTTCCCACACCGCACCCCATCCCACCGCCACCTGCCAGCTATTTTCACCTTCCTGCAAATCAAATTCCACTCTTTTTCTCCCATTAAATTTCGGCCCCTTTTTCCTTGACCAAATAAAACTAACAAACTTATAAACAAACAAATATCTCTCTACAACGATTCATCCAACCATCACCGCATCAAGGGTTCGATTCTCAAGGTCCTTTGCAATTCAAGTTTTCTCTCTCCATTAGTATGTATGTGTTTATGTGTATGTATTATATAAAAAACTGCCTAATTTTCTAATAATTACAGCGAATCCAAGGTTCTTCAATATCTGCAATTTTATCCTATGCCCTAGAATATTTGATTATCGAAAACTGGGGGCGTTCTCTTCGTGTTTCAGTTTTGTGTTTTGAGTTTTGAATTTGTTTTGTATTTTATGTTTTGGGTGTCCATTTTGAAATTGTTGAAAACTCGTTCTTTTCGTCGTTTTGAAAAAATATTTCTCAACCCGTGTTTTTTGAGTTTTGGCAGATTTGTGAAGAAAACAGCCAAAACGTAAAAAAGTTGTTTTATGTTTTCTTCATAAAATTTTCAGCCGTTTTCAAAAACTCGTTTTCGAAAATGGGAAAGAGAACGCGTTTTCAATGTTTTGGAAAATCGAAAACAGAAAACGACTCGAAAACAGCAAAGAGAACACCCCCTAAATTTTGTTCCTTTTGGGTTATTTTCTGATTGTATATCAATCTACATGTTTCAATTTTTAATTGGAACTAAAGAGTTTTAGAAGGTAAAGAGTTCTTGGGTTTGATTGATTTGAGCTACATGGAAAGTGGGCTGGTGAAAAGGGGTTTGAATTTTACTCTCAAAAAGAAAAAAATGGATTATCTTACTTGGATTAATGGGATTTTCAAGTTATGGTGTGTATAAAGTGTATCATATGCCTTCTATAGTGAGAAAGAGGAGGAGAAGAAGTTGAAGTTTGGTGAAAATGATCGGCAGGCGGCCGTGGGATGGGGGTGAGGTGTGGGAAGAAGGTGAAATTTGGTGGGTTATTTGCACTTTTTAAAAAGTTTGGGTTTATAATTGTAATTTATTTTTCTCTTTCTATTTCTCTTTTCTTTTGTTTTATTTAAATAGGAGGATATATTGGTCATTTTACGTTAAAAATTGGTGAAAATGACGTTCAACGCAAAGAAAGATGGAAGGTAGGGATATTTTGTGCCAACAAATGAAAGGTATGAATGTTTTCCACAATAAACTTGAAAGGTATGGATGTTTTGTGCAAAAAAATGAAAGGTAAGAATGTTTTCTACAATAAATTTGAAAGGTAAGGATGTTTTGTGTCAATTACCCTTTTAAAATACAAGGAAAGAAATTATTAGTAATGAAAACGAAAAAAAAAAAAAGGCTATCAATCTAGTAAGGATGTTTGGTGAGGATTAAAATTAGATTTTTTAGAATTTTGTGATAGAAGTTTTTAAATGTGTGGTTGAAAAGTTGTGGAATCCATGAAAAATGTTGTTAATATTAATCTAGTAAGAGGGTGTTTAATAAGGATTAAAATTATATTTTTTAGAATATTGTGATAGAAGTTTTTAAATGTGTTTGAAAAGTTATGAGACCCATGAAAGATGTGATTAATATTAATTGTTTGACTTTGACTTAAATTAAAATCAAATTTTAATCCCGCCCAAACATGCCCTAAATGTATCAGAACTTGTGACTACCTGAAAGAATCTCGTGCTCACAAAGCTTAATTGGGATTAGATGTAAATAGTGGTGAATATAAAGAAACAATAACTTAAATGCAACAAGAAAAACTAATTCAGTTTAGAGGATAACCAACTAATTAAACAAAAATTGGCACCTTTACCTTTAAAGTACAAGATTAAAGAGAACTTGTCAACCTAACCTACCATTGATGACAATCGAAACGTTTTGAAAAAGCAACAAAGATAGATATGAAAGTCCACAGCATTCCCCAAAACTCATGTATGGATTAGCTGGCAGACGTGCACGTATTAATACCATCCTTGCAGTCTTTAGTAAGATCATTAAAAGTCTCAATCTGCCTTTTTCCCCTCAAGAACACTTCTGTATCAACAGAGATCCTCATGTAACCATCGAATTCAACTGAATTTCCATTACTGAGCTTCGTCATCTCTGCATACCAATCGCTGCTCTGATCCCAAAGATTTTTATATTCTTCAAGAAAATGAGTGGAGTATTTATCCTTTAAAGGGTCAAAGAAGGATGTGTCTGGCTCATTTGTTGCAACATAAAGGTTCCTCCCATCTTCAATTTTGTCTTGCAAAGTCGCCAGAAGAGCTTCTGGTGAAGTATCTCTATCAAGATTAGGCCATAGCTCCTTGTTCCTCGCCTTCTCCCCTCTCTCGATGTGAACTGCATCAAAATCCCAATTCATTCTGGATGCAACTGAAGAAGCCACATCTAACAACCGTCTGGATTTCCATATCATGTGCCATGGCCGTTGAATAACAGACTCTGTCTCGCCTTCGCACACTCTGTACCAGTAATTATCAGGCTCCACAGAGCCAAACTTCCTCATAACCAAAGTATCCTTTACCCCAGCTAGCGTCATTGGTGTGACCCCGAAATCCTCCACAAGATGGAGGCTTAATCCATTTTTTTGTTGCCACTGGCTCCAGTCGGACCAGAACTGAGTCTGGTCCAGCACTGAAGCTGAATCCTTCAAGTGCTCGAAGTCAAAGTAAAACCTGAAATCTTTACCTTCCTCATTAGTACCGGATGAAGTGTAGATCTTAGACAAACAGATACTCAGATCCATAACCAAAGTCCGGTTCAAATACTGTGCTTCACCCAACATACACATGAAACTCCACAAATACTGATGCATGCTCTTGCACCTATCCCCACCACCAGAATAAATCAAATATTTTCCACTACTAAAACTCCCCTCTGATTCCACCATGGGAAGTGCGTCATTCACAGTTTCTCCAACCTCTGGCAGTAGAATAGGATTTCCCTCCATCTTCGCCGGTACCTTCTCAAATCCTTCCTTGTCCTCGTCCTCGTCCTTGTCCTTGTCCTTGTCCTTGTCCTTCCCCTTTCTCTTTCTCTTCCTGGCATTCCCACCTGAATGATAATCCCCAATTCCGACCACGTTAAGTGTACAATTTTCTGATCTCATTATTGAAAAACTCCTATAATCTTTATAAAATGCAGCGGCCTTCCCCTCCTTTGGCCTAAACCTCCAAGCCATGTGACAAGAACTATCATTGTTCCCACCAACCGGCTTCCCAAATCGGTAAAAGTGCATGTCCTTATACTTCTCAATAGCAGTCCTCATTAACAAATGGAACACTTCTGGATCACGGCAATTAATGGGTTCATTGACTTTCCCAGTACAATCTTGGGTCTCAAAAACAGTTGACTCATCAGCTTTGGCTCCAACAACCGCATTATCCACATCGGTAATGTTAATAAAGGTAGCAAAGGCAGTCTGATTCACCGCCACGAAATCCTCACCAGTCTTGACTACAGAGTCGCCAGTTTTAAAGGTCGCATTGGAGTTGGATGTGAGGAATGTTGTGATTTTCGTTGAAGGGTGAAACAAAGGGTCTTCGGGCTCATAAGTCGCAGCAATTATAGTGAAAATCAAAACCCCAATGACAAAGAATGTGAAACAGAGATTCCCTATCATCGCTAGTGCATTCTGACCCAGATGTTCAGGTCGAAAACTTCCATTCCGAGATAGTAAGACCGAAGATCGACCCAACATTTTTCTAACCTTATAATCCCCAAAATTGATAAGAAATACTAAAATTTCCAGCCAAGAAAATAACACCTAGAAAAGAATAAAAAAAATAATAGATCAGTATAATGGGCTTCACAATGAAAGTTCCAGTGCTAAAGATGATTAAAGGGTGTACAGAAACTGATAGAAATCAAGAAACAACAATTGGGTTTTACAGATCTGGTGTAGATGAAGCGAAGCGAAGCTAAGCCATGAATACAAAGATCTGCGGTACTATTGATTTGTGGGTTACCTCAATGCATTGATAGATTCATAATCAAACGTGAATTCGCCACTGTGAAGAAATTGGTGGTACAATTGGGCTTCTACTGGAAATGGGCCTGACCCAGTTTGCTGTCAAACAACTGAAAGTGGGCTGAAGTCAATTAAATGGAGTCTGACCCGGTTTCTTCCTTAAATTGGTGATCTCGTGTTTTCATTAATAACACGAGTTTCTCTTTTGAATGGATGGCCAAGATGATAGATCAAGATACCAAATGGATGGTTGGATCAAGGGCTTCTCGAGACTTCTATTAGAAGGCTAGGGTTGAGATATTTTTGATGAATCTCTCATTCTACCTAACTCTCTCTCTCGCGACTCTCCCTCTCTGTTCTCTCAAACCCGCCGCCCCCTGTTCTTCCCTCTTCTCTTCATCTCTTGTAAATCGATTATTGAAGCTTATTGTACTATAGTTCTTGTGTGAATCTGTGGAAAGCTTTGGTTATATCCTTGTGTGGATTTCTATTTCGAGTTCAAGAGAGTGTTGTTTAGGGTTTCTTCTTTGAACCGAATCTTGAGTGATTCGTGTGGCTCTTGGTGGTGTAACCGGTGTTGGAGACTTTGATCTTTGCTAATATAGTGATTTCTTCCGGTTTGGCGGAAGCTCAAAAGGGGATTAGAGATTTATCTCGAACCTCTTGCCTTAGGGCGAAATATCTTGTGTTCTTTACTTTATTTCTTGTTGTATTTTCGCATTTTGAGTTCGGTTTTCTTGTGATTTACTGTGCTTGAAGTTGGCTGATTTTTGATCTAGTCTTTACAGTGGTATCAGAGCTTCAGGCCGAGGTGCTTGGGGTTCCGTGCAGACCGTTCCCGTCCGGTCCGATTGGTTGAGTTACTGTACGGCTGAAAATAATTTTGCAATTCACAGTATACGGTTTTCTGTTCTGTAACCCATCAAGGGGGTTTTGGTGAGATCTTTCCACATTGAGCTTACTGTAATGATTCATTGCATATAGTGTTTATACATTAGAGTGTATTGTACATTGTGTTTTTTCAAAAAACTCGGTTTAAGACTCTTCTTGGCAATACCTTTGTCCAGAAACCGTGAGTTGTCTGGAATCTGAGGGTTGTCTTGATTTCGAGTCAAGAATCGTGATTCAAAACCCCTGCATGTGCACTTTAATTTGGTATATTGCATTTGTGATGATTTATGCAATAGATCTTACTTGAAATTGTTTTTTGTGAATCTGTGAAAAGTGGATATCCTGTCTGGCATTTGTATAATTCCTAATTGTGTGTCTCTTGAGTGCTGACATTCTGGTTTTATAACTTGCTGGGTATAAGTTTTGTTATAAGACTTTTTCAAATTGCATTCATTAATTTTTTCACTCAAATCTTTTAAAAAATAATGCCTGCTTCAAAATTTGAAATGGAAGTTTTTAATGGCAAAGGAGACTTCAGTCTCTGGCGCCAGAAAATGCGAGCTCTTTTAATGCAACAAAAATGTGCTAAAGCACTTGATGAGTCATGGCCTGAGGGTCTAGATGAAAACAAGAAAACAGAACTTGATGAAACTGCTTGGAGTTCTATTTTCTTGCATTTGTCTGATAATGTTTTGAGAGAAATTGGTGAAACAAAAACTGCTGCTGAATTGTGGAAAAAACTTGAAGATACATATCTGACAAAAACTATTCCAAATAAAGTGTATCTTCTAAATCAGTTTTTTGGTTTTAAAATTGATTCTTTTCTTGATCTTGATACAAACTTTGACAAACTTTGACAGATTCAATAGATTATCCCGTGACCTTGCCAACTGTGATGAGAAACTCTCAAAAGATCAGTTGGCTGTGGTTTTGTTAAATTCAATTGGTGACAAATACAAGGATGTCAAAAATGCTATTGAATATGGTAGGGAAACTCTAACCACCGAGGTGATAATAAATGCCTTAAGGAATAAAGAGTTAGAGTTAAAATCTGATAGGAAAGAATCTGTTAGTGGTGTTAATCTGATGGTAAAGCCTAGGTTTACTCCTAAGACTAATCACCCCAATAAGAAGTTTGGTCAAAAGAAAAAGGTTTTTCAAAAGGATAAAGTGAAAATCAAAGGTAAAAAATATTTTTACTGTCAAGAGGAAGGTCATTTTATCAAAGATTGTCCTAAGAGGCTTAGTGACAATAGGAATAGGTCTAAATTTGATGGTGATGCAGCTCTGGCCTGCAATAATGAAACTGATATAGATGAGGTCTATGTTGCTGTTACTCACCAGCCTTGTCAAGAGTGGATTTTAGACTCCGGTTGTACTTTTCACATGTGTCCTAATAAAGAGTGGTTTGCTGATTTTGAAAATGTAAATGGTGGTCAAGTTTTAATGGGTAATCATATGGCATGTCAAGTTAAGGGCATAGGAACTATCACTTTAAGAGTAAATGATAATAGTGTCCTTGTCCTAGAAAAGACCAGATTTGTTCCTGACCTTCAAAGAAATCTGATCTCTTTAGGTGTGTTAGATGACCTAAACTATGACATTATGATTAATTCGGGATACATTAAAATCTTGAGGAATTCATACTTAATTGTGGAAGCTCCCAAGAGACATGGACTTTACATTTTGCAAACTAAAAACACTTTTGATTCCACTTCAGCAGCACTTACTGTTTCTAATGATAAATCACAAATATGGCACAAGAGATTGGGTCATATTAGTGATAAAGGGTTGCAGATTTTGAAAAAAACAAGGTGCCTTTGGTAAAGATAACATTGAAAAACTCAGTTTTTGTGACTATTGCATTCTAGGAAAGCATAATAGACTACCATTTCTGCCTGGAATGCATAAATCTGTGTCTATTCTTGAATACTTGCATGCTGATCTTTGGGGACCAGCCAATGTGCCTACTCATACTGGTTTTAAATATTTCTTATTAATCATTGATGATTTTTCAAGAAAGAATTGGGTATTTCTGTTGAAAACAAAATCTGAAACTTTTAATGCCTTTAAAGAATGGAAAAATCTGATTGAAAATCAGACAGATAAAAGGATAAAAGTTTTAAGAACAGATAATGGGCTTGAATTCTGCAATTATGAGTTTGATGAGTTGTGTAAAATGCATGGTATTTTAAGACACCGAACTGTAACACACACCCCACAACAAAATGGCTTAGCTGAAAGAATGAATAGAACTTTGCTTGAAAAGGTTAGATGCATGCTTTTAAGTTCTGGTCTTCCTAAGCTATTTTGGGAGGAAGCTACAAAAACTGCTAGTTATCTTATTAATAGGAGTCCCGCTAGTGCTATACATTTTAAGATCCCTGAAGAAAAGTGGAGAAATAAGCCTATTGACCTTAGCAACTTAAGAGTATTTGGATGTGCAGCCTTTGCACATCAATATGAGGGGAAACTTGAACCTAGAGCTCTTAAGTGTGTCTTTTTAGGTTATGGTGCAGGGGTAAAAGGGTATAGACTATGGGTAAGGGAAACCAAGGGTTATAGGATCATTATAAGTAGAAATGTGGTCTTTAATGAATCTGACCTGCCTTGTTTAAAAGTGAACAGCAACTCTGATTCTATAAATCAGACAGATAGCATAGAGAGAGACTGAAATTGAGGTGGAGCAAGTTGAAAATGATAATCATATGCCTAATATTCAGATTGGAGAGCTTGAAACTGAAACTGATGTTGAAACACATAGTAATAATGAGATTGAGCAATCTGAAATTGATTTAGAGACAAATCAGACCTTAGATGATTATCAACTAGCTCGTGATAGGCAAAGAAGACAGATTAGACCACCTGTGAGGTTTGATGATGAAGTGTCTTTGCTTACTGTTCAAAGTTTTATTGAAAATGAACCTAGTTCTTATAATGAGGCTATGAGTAGCCAAGATTCCAAGCATTGGCTTGATGCCATGAATGATGAAATGGAATCCTTGAAAAAGAATAAAACTTGGACTTTGGTTAAAAGACCTAGAGATAAAAGGGTTATAGGCTGTAAATGGATTTTCAAAATAAAAAGAGGTGAAAAAATTGAAAGTGACATTAGATACAAAGCAAGACTTGTTGCTAAGGGCTTTGCTCAAAAAGAGGGAGTAGATTTCAATGAAATCTTCTCTCCAGTTGTAAAATTTACAACTGTAAGAGTTATTCTAGCCTTAGCAGCCCAGTTTAATTGGGAATTGGATCAATTGGATGTTAAAACTGCCTTTTTAAATGGGGATCTGGAAGAGACCATTTTTATGGAACAACCAAAAGGTTTTGAAGTGAATAAAAATGCTGACTTGGTATGCCTTCTTAAAAAAATCTTTATATGGTTTAAAACAAGCTCCAAGACAATGGTACAAGAGGTTTGACACCTTTGTACTTGGACTTGGTTTTCAAAGAAGCAATTTTGATACCTGCCTCTATTGTAAGGGTAGTGGAGGTGAGAATTCACTCTATCTCCTTCTCTATGTGGATGACATGCTTTTGGCAAGTCATGACATAAAGGAAATAGAGTTAATAAAAAACAAACTGAAATCAGAATTTGAAATGAAGGATTTAGGTCCTGTAAGAAAGATTTTAGGCATTGAAATTAAAAGAAATAGAAGAGAAGGCACACTAAGTCTCAATCAAAAGACTTATGTTTTAAAACTACTTGAAAAGTTTGCTATGCTTGATGCAAATAGTGTAAGTTTACCATTAGCAAATCATTTCAAACTTTCAAATGATCAATGTCCCAAAACTGAAGAGGAGTTTAAAAGAATGGCAAAAGTGCCATACTCTAATGTTGTAGGGTCTGTTATGTATCTAATGATATGCACTAGGCCTGATTTGGCGTTTTCAATAAGTGTTTTGAGTAGATACATGTCTAACCCTGGGGAAGTCCATTGGGAAGCCATGAAATGGCTTCTTAGGTACATAAAAGGAACTTGTAACTTAGGTATTGTGTATAGAAAACAGTCTGAGGGTGTTATCCTGAGGGGTTACACAGATTCAGACTATGCAGGTGATAGGGACAACAGAAAATCAACTTCTGCCTATGTATACACTTTATGTAATTCTTGTATAAGCTGAAAATCTCAATTACAAAAGATTGTAGCTCTATCCTCTACTGAAGTTGAATACATAGCTGCAACCGATGCTATAAAAGAGGGCATCTGGCTAAAAGGGTTGCTGAATGAATTTGGGTTTATTAATGATGTTGTCTTACATTCTGATAGTCAATCTGCAATATACTTGAGTAGAAATCCTGTCTTTCACAACAGGTCCAAACATGTAGATGTAAAATTTCATTTTATAAGAGATGTAATCTCTCAAGGAGTTGTAAAACTGGAAAAAATTTCTACCCTTTGTAATCCTGCTGATGCTGGCACTAAAGTACTTCCTTTAAATAAATTTCTTGACTGTTTAAGTCAACTGAATATTAATTCCTGTTAATTATGTTTTGCAGGTACCGAGCAAATGATGCCAATAATGGGGAAATCACTATAAATGCAGCTGAGATCATTGTACCAAGGTGGAGATTGTGAAGAAATTGGTGGTACAATTGGGCTTCTACTGGAAATGGGCCTGACCCAGTTTGCTGTCAAACAACTGAAAGTGGGCTGAAGTCAATTAAATGGAGCCTGACCCGGTTTCTTCCTTAAATTGGTGATCTCGTGTTTTCATTAATAACACGAGTTTCTCTTTTGAATGGATGGCCAAGATGATAGATCAAGATACCAAATGGATGGTTGGATCAAGGGCTTCTCGAGACTTCTATTAGAAGGCTAGGGTTGAGATATTTTTGATGAATCTCTCATTCTACCTAACTCTCTCTCTCGCGACTCTCCCTCTCTGTTCTCTCAAACCCGCCGCCCCCTGTTCTTCCCTCTTCTCTTCATCTCTTGTAAATCGATTATTGAAGCTTATTGTACTATAGTTCTTGTGTGAATCTGTGGAAAGCTTTGGTTATATCCTTGTGTGGATTTCTATTTCGAGTTCAAGAGAGTGTTGTTTAGGGTTTCTTCTTTGAACCGAATCTTGAGTGATTCGTGTGGCTCTTGGTGGTGTAACCGGTGTTGGAGACTTTGATCTTTGCTAATATAGTGATTTCTTCCGGTTTGGCGGAAGCTCAAAAGGGGATTAGAGATTTATCTCGAACCTCTTGCCTTAGGGCGAAATATCTTGTGTTCTTTACTTTATTTCTTGTTGTATTTTCGCATTTTGAGTTCGGTTTTCTTGTGATTTACTGTGCTTGAAGTTGGCTGATTTTTGATCTAGTCTTTACAGCCACCATTGTTTTCTGAACTTATTTCTCAATACGGAGTGGACTATGAGCTTGGATTTTATCTTGCTACATTACCCCTTTTATCTTGTGTCATGATGAAGCAGTAGCTACCCAATGGAAGAATGGGCTACTTTTTAGTTTGGCCAAGTCAAAGTTGTCATTTTCCACTTTCATCAAATATTTTTGCCATTCAGCACAACAGCCTTTTCATATGAAAATGATGGTATTACCCTATGTATATTATGTAATTATAAAAATATATTAATATTTAAAAGACAAAAATATTCTTTTTGAGTAACAAATAAATCCAAACATCTCCTACTTAAAATTTGAAAATCAAATCACTTTCTGTACCTATTTACTCCAACACAGATAAAAAAATTTCATTTTTCATCTGCTTCAAACTTGAAAACTCATAAAATTATCAAAAGTTGAATAAGAAAATAATTTTTACAGCCATCACTCAGAATCGGTAAATACATTCATGTATTTTTCATTTCGTTTTAGCTAAATTATTATATCGTTTGAATCTTTAAACCTTATTTCGACGTAGGCAGATAATTTTTTACAATCTTGAATGGATCTATAATTTTTATTAAGCTGTAAGGAGAAAAAAAAATTCATCTGCATAATTTTTAAGAAAAATTAATCGTCGTCTGTAAAATTGAAGAATTAAATTTTAATAGCCTGCCTAGACGTGGGAACCGGCTGTTCTGGGTATGATTTTCCTTTTTTTTTTTCCATAATTATAATTTTTTTAACAAATTATGTTTGAAATACAGATATGAGATCGTCTGGAGTTCCAGTTTGTTACTTTGGTGAATTTGAAATGAATTAAAATAATCGATGGGTGTGAAAATGGTCGAGTGAAAGACCTGATTGTACCGCAATTGTGATAAAATCGAGTACATCATATGCATAAATGTACCATGATTTACAGAACATGCTCAAAGTTGATCCCTCTCAATACGACATGGAATTGAGATTTCTATTCAGTAAGCATGCATCCATTTCAATTCCACCTGTAATGGTTACTTCTGAAACTCAAATGAATGTTTTAATTGAATTGAACCAGAATCCCTCAATTCTTATTTGCGTAACTTTAGTGAAGAAGAATGTCCCCGAGAGTGAATGCGAAGATTTCGATGGAGGGGATCGTAATGTGAATGATTTTTGGGACATAGTGGAGATAGCTCGTGAGGATAATGTGGTTATTCCTGATACAGTTGTTTCGCACCATGGTTTCACTGTTATGCACATTAAATGTATTTACAAATGAGGATTTAAAGTGAAGAAATCAGATAAAGTCGACTTACACAATTATTCGAATTGACGACAGTTGCCATTGGCGTTTGCGAGCGACGAAGATGGACACGAATGAGTTCTTCATAATTCATAAGTATGCACGGGAACATGGCGAGAATTGCTTCAAATATTTCTTCATGGCCCTTGGACAATGCAGTCGAGGATTTCGAAACGCGATGCGACCCCTAATTCTAGTCGACGGTACAACCCTTAAAGTTAGATACGAAGGCAAGTTGATTATTTGCAACATGTCAAGATGCCAACATCCAAATTTACTCTCTTGCATTCAGCATAGTCGATGGAGAGAATGATCTAATGATGCATTCGTTTTTCACGAAGTTGAGGGTAGTAATTGGGGAAGTCGAAAACCTTGCATTTGTAACTGACCGGGGACATTCAATAATAAATGGTATCGTCGAAGTCCTCCTTGAGGCACATCATGGTTATTGTATATACCATATACAAGGAACTTTAAGTGCAATTCGTGCATCGAACAAACACCTTTATTTTCGTAGTTTTTGGTTTGTTCGCGAGCACTTTTGAACGTTTTAATGTGTGAGTTCATGTTGTTTTATAGCCTAGATGACTTGGGCGGAAAAGACACATTTTGAAGCCTGGAATGAAGATAAATGGTTAATCACAAAAGGGGGAGAATGGAACAATGATGAATGAAGAGAAAGAACGGTGGAAAAATGGGCTAAATGCAAGGAGACAGCAATCTCGGCGCCATTCTGGACGCCAAGGCGTGGAAAAACGTGCCCAAAACTAACAGGGAACTGGGCGCCAAGGCATCAGGAACAAGCACAGCAACCAGTAGGAGTCATGGTGGCAAGGCGCCCAGTTGCGGGCTTCAGTTTTATATTGGTTTTAACATTCTTTTTGGCCCAAATCGGATGAAAAATCTCCCAAAACTCGACCACATATAAAAGGGAGTATCTAGACCTAGTTTTGGAGGTTGGGCAGCCAAGAGAACACAAGAGAAATCAGAAATCATTGCTGGTAATTTTTTGGACTGCTTGGGAGAAATCTGGTGTGGCTGGAAGCAATATTTGAAGAGGTGAACATCAAGAGTTGAAGAATCAACGGAGGAGAACGTGAAGAATCGAGGGGAAATATCTTCAAACAGTTTTCTTTTCTCTTTTCTCTATGTTTTCTATTGCAAATCATATGGATCTTGCCAATTTACTTATGAGCTAATTCCTTAGATCTAGGGTTTGATTGTAATCGACTTGAGACATGTTTTGATGCTTATTTAATTATCTCTTTTGGATTTTCTATTGATTTATTTATGTTATTATGTTTAATGCATTCAATTACTTGATAAATAATTGGATGATTTGATGCTTGAATTTTGACGCTCGAGAGAGGGAAATTTAGGTGTGATCTAGAATAACATAACCTAGGTTTCGTAGAGTTCGAGAGAAGATATGAATCTTTGAGGCGTATTTGAAATGAGAACCATGCATGTGTAATTTCTATACTTTTAATTCGAAATAGAGATATTAGGATTAAATTATAGAATTGGTTTCTATTTATCGCTCGACAGAGGGAATATGATCACTTTAGAGGTTCTTGCTAATTATAGAAAATCTGATTGAGGTAACACGATAGGTTGAGGAACATTGTCGAGAGTGCGATGAAATCATTCCCTAGGCGTTTACAATTTGACAACTTCTTTGAATTTTACTTCTACCTATACTCAAATTTTATTCAATTTTCACTAGTTTAAAATTCCCACCATTGATTCCATTAAGATTGTCTAAATAAAGTGAAAACTAAACCATTATAATACTCGATAAAAATCAGATATCAATCCCTGTGGGTTCGACATTCTCTACTTCATCACTCTATTACAAAACTTGACACCGTACACTTGCGGTATAAAATCACGTTAAACAAAACGCCTATCAAGTTTTTGGCGCTGTTGTCGGGGATTGATTTATTTGAATTTTATTGATATTATTACCATCTAGTTTTTATTTTAATTTAGAATTGTTATTTTTAGTTCATTCATTTCATTTCTGTCCCTAATAGCTTTTGTAATCTTGATTTCAGTTGTTTATGCGAAGGGCGAGAAACAAAACCCTACTACCTACAAATCCTGAACCAGAATGCACATTTGGACTATTTAAGGAAGATACACAGAAACGAACGTGAGACAATGGCCGAACAGAATGCAAGAGCAGCCAATGAAAATAATCAACAAGGTGCTGTTCATGAAAATCACTAACAAAGAGCTATTCGGGACTATGTCAGGCCCGTTGTTAACGACAATTATTCAAGCATCGCACTGCCCGCTATAGCTGCAAACAACTTTGAACTGAAGCCGGGGCTAATACACATGGTGCAACAGAATCAGTTTGGGGGAGCTCCAACAGAAGATCCAAATGCCCATCTAGGATCTTTCCTAGAAATTTGTGATACAGTGAAGATGAATGGAGTCACCGACGAGGCAATAAAGCTTCGCCTATTCTCTTTCTCCTTAAGAGATAAGGTAAAAACTTGATTCCACTCATTACCATACGGGTCGATAACAACTTGGGATGACTTAGCTCAGAAATTCCTCACCAAGTACTTCACTCCTTCCAAATCAGCTCAACTTTAAAGCGAGATTGGTCAGTTCAGACAATCTGACTTCGAACCCTTTTATGAAGCATGAGAACGATTCAAGGACTTGCTTAGAAGATGTCCTCAACATGGTTTTCAAAGCTGGATGCAGATTGAGATCTTCTACAACGGGTTAAATGGACAGACAATAACCATAGTAGATGCAGCTGCAGGAGGTATTCTAATGGCTAAAACGGCAGATGCTGTATATTCCTTGTTGGACGACATAGCTGCAAATAGTTACCAATGGCCAAGTGAGAGATCAAGCGTTAAAAGAGTGGCGAGACTTCATGAAATGGACCCCATCACAGCATTAGCGGCCCAGGTCTCATCACTTACTAATCAGTTAGCTATATTTACTACTCAAGAAAATCAACAGAAATCTGATTCAGTTATGGTTGCATCCTTAACAAATCAAGAGCTAGATACGGGGATTGAACAAGCTCAGTATGTGCAGGAACTACAATCAGAGAGGAAACTACTCCTCAAATCACTATCACCCTGGGCTGAGAAACCATGAGAACTTGTCAAATGGCAACAACAGAAACACCCTTCAACCTCCATCTGGGTTCAACACTCAGCAATCTGAAGGGAAACCATCTTTCGAGGACATCCTTGGAACCTTCATCTTAGAGACAAGATCGCGCTTCAATAAGGATGAGACACATCTGGATAACATATCCTTTCTCCATATCCTTCCCTGATAACCCCCCAATTGTTAAACCACCACCTCTCTTTCCACAACGTTTTCAAAAGAAAAAGTTTGATGCTCAATTTGATAAATTTTTAGAAAATTTCAAGAGAATTCATATCAATATTCCTTTTGCAGATGCTTTGGAACAGATGCCCAACTATGCAAAATTCATGAATGAAGTGATGTCAAAGAGAGGAAATTGGAGGAATAGGAAACAGTAAAGTTAACAGAGGAATGCAGCGCTATCCTTCAAAAGAAACTACCTCAAAAGAGAAAAGATCCGAGTAGTTTCACCATTCCATGTACCATTGGAGGATCATCCTTTGACAAAGCCCTATGTGATCTTAGGGCAAGCATCAACCTGATGCCTTTGTCAGTTTTCAAGAAGTTGGGCCTTGGAGAAGTAAAACCGACAACAGTAACTCTACAATTAGCTGACAGATCCTTTACATACCCAAAGGGAATCATTGAAGATGTTTTGGTCAAGGTCGACAAATTTATTTTTCCAGCAGACTTCGTTGTACTGGACATGGAAGAAGATCAAGAGGTCCTACTAATACTGGGTAGGCCATTTCTAGCAATAGGAAGGGCCTTAATTGATGTGCAAGGAGGGAAGTTAACACTAAGAGTGAATGAAGAAGAGTTAATGTTCAATATCTACCAGGCAATGAAATTTCCAGATGATAATGACACCTGCCACAGAATTGACTTCATCAACTCTATAGTGGTAGTGGAAGATGTTTTCATAAATGATCTATTGGAGCACTGTATGATAATGAGCACGACATGGGATGACATGACTAAAATAGGGGATTAAATGGGTAGTAAAGACTTGGTTGATTCCATACTAGCTCTTGAATATTCACCAACTGAGGAGAATCCATCACAGAATAAAGAGATTCAGCAACCAACAAAATCAGATGATAACAAGCATAGGGAAAGTAGCAAGGTGGAATTAAAACAACTTCCAAATCACCTTCGATATGCATTCTTGGAAGGAAACTCTATATCTCCAGTGATCATCTCTTTCTCACTCACTAGGGATGAAGAAAACAGACTGTTGGACGTGCTGAAACAACATAAGGCCACTCTGGGTTGGACTATAGCTGATATTAAAGGTATAAGCCCTACAATCTACATGCATAAAATCCTCATGGAAGAGGCCTACAAACCATCTATTGAACATCAGAGGAGATTAAACCCAGCCATGAAGGAAGTAGTTCGAGCAGAGATATTAAAACTACTAAAGGCAGGGATCATATATGCTATTTCAGACAGTGAATGGGTGAGCCCAGTACAGGTTGTGCTAAAGAAAGGCGGGATGACAGTAATCAAGAATGACAACAATGAGCTAATCCCAACAAGAGCAGTAACTGGCTGGACGGTCTGCATTGATTACATGAAGTTGAACAAAGCAACTAGAAATGATCACTTCCCACTCCCATTTATTGACCAAATGCTGGACAGATTAGCAGGCTACTCCCACTACTGCTCTCTGGATGGTTACTCAGGCTACAATTAGATTGCTATAGCACCAGAAGATCAGGAGAAAACAACCTTCACTTGTCCTTATGGGACTTTTGCCTACAAACGGATGCCATTCGGGTTATGTAATGCACCAGCCACTTTCCAAAGGCACATGATGGTAATTTTTGCAGACATGATAGAAGACATAATAGAGGTATTCATGGATGACTTTTCTGTTTTTGGTACCTCCTTTGATAACTGTCTTCATAACCCCTCCTTAGTGTTGCAATGCTGTGAAGAAAAGAGTTTGGTTCTTCATTGGGAAAAATGCTATTTTATGGTGCAAAAAGGGATTGTGCTAGGCCACCATGTTCTAGCAAGAGGACTTGAAGTTGACAAGGCAAAAATTGACACAATAGCAAAACTACCACCACCACCACGGTCAAAGGTATTCGGAGTTTCTTAGGGCACGCCGGATTTTATAGGAGATTCATTAAAGATTTCTCAAAGGTAGCTAAACCTCTATGCAACCTTTTGGAGAAGGACACTACATTCGTATTCGATGAAAACTGTTTGAAAGCATTCGAAACAATGAAGGAGAAGTTAGTTACAGCTCTAGTAATGGTAACGCCAGATTGGGATCAACCATTTGAAGTTATGTGTGACGCCAATAACTACGCAATCAGAGCAGTTCTAGGACAAAGGCGTGAAAAGATCTTTAGATCAATTCACTATGCCAGTAAGACTATGAATAAGGCTCAACTGAATTACACAACAACAGAGAAGGAAATGCTAGCAGTGGTTTTCGTATGTGACAAGTTCAGACCTTATCTCATTGGTACCAAGGCAATAGTTTTCACAGATCATGCTGCAATCCGATATCTATTCGCAAAGAAGGATGCCAATCCACATTTAATCAGATGGGTTTTGCTATTACAAGAGCTTGATGTGGAAATTCGGGACAAGAAGGGTTGTGAAAATTTTATTGCAGATCACTTCTCGCGGTTAGAAAATGAAAAAGTGGTAGACAACAGTCAAATTCTAGAAACTTTTTCCGATGAGCTTCTTTTGGCAGTCTCCTCGAGAATACCATGGTATGCTGACTTTGTTAATTACTTGGTGTGTGGGCAGATGCCACCAAACTTGAACTCTCATCAAAAGAAGAAATTCTTGCATGATGTGAAATCATATATGTGGGATGAGCCACTATTGTTCAAGAGATGTGCTGATAGAATGGCCAGGAGATGTGTCTCCATGGAAGAAACTCAGTCAATCATGGAGCACTGTCATTCATCATCTTATGGGGGTCATTTCGATTCTACATGTACTGCCGCCAAGGTACTACAATCCGGATTTTATTGGCTAAGTATATTTAAGGACTGTTATGCCTTTGTGAAAACTTGTGACCGTTGCCAACGCACGGAAAATATCTCATGGAAACACGAGTTCCCGATGACCAACATACTTGAGGTGGAATTATTCGATGTGTGGGGTATAGACTTCATGGGTCCTTTTCCACCATCCTTCGGTCAAGTATATATTATCCTTGCCGTAGATTATGTATCGAAATGGGTTGAAGCAGTTGCCACACCAACAAACGATGCAAATGCAGTTGTAAAGTTGCTACAGAAAAATATTTTCACTCGATTAGGCACGCTGAGAGCAATAATAAGTGATGAAGGTATACATTTCTGTAATAAGCTTTTCAATTCCCTGTTGGCTAAATATAATATCAGGCACAAATTGGCACTGGCCTATCATCCCCAATCAAATGGACAAGCAGAGATATCCAACCGAGAGATTAAACAAGTTTTGGAAAAGACAGTGAACACCACCCGTAAGGACTGGGCTCACAGGCTGGATGATGTACTGTGGGTGTACCGAACAACCTTTAAAACACCAATTGGAATGTCTCCTTACCAGCTGGTATTCGGGAAGGCTTGCCATCTACCGATTGAACTGGAACACAAAGCTTACTGGGCTGTGAAGAAACTGAACTTAGACATGAAATTGGCTGGACCACAACGCATGCTACAACTTGATGAATTAGAAGAATTTCGGAATGATGCCTATGAGAACGCCAAGATTTACAAAGAACGAACAAAGATGTGGCATGACAAGAAGATCCTAAGGAGAGAATTCAAAGTAGGAGAACTAGTTCTTCTTTTTAATTCTCGCTTGAGGCTTTTTCCGGGCAAGCTCAGATCATGATGGTCGAGACCATTTGTAATTCGAAAAGTCCTCACGGCGCGGTCGAATTGGTGAGCAAAGACGGAACCACATTCCAAGCAAATGAACAACGCCTAAAACATTACTACAACAAGGAAGATCGAGACGTGGATGAAATATACCTCAACGACTCAACCTAAAATCTTCATCCACGTCCATCTAACGAAGTTAAAGAAACATTTCTTGGGAGGCAACCCAAGTTCTATCCCTAATATCTCATTTTTCTTTTGTTATTTTTCACATGTTCATGGCCTTCGCACTAATCTTGTCGTTTTTGTTTGTTTTCAGATATCTACTTTCGAGTTGGGGAGCATTTAACTTCAAGAGATACGTGGGAAAATCAAAACGGGGACACATGTAAAAAAAAAAAAAAATGTGTTTTGCAAATTTTTACAGGGAACCGGACGCCAAGGCGTCCACAATTGGCGCTTTGGCGCCCGTCTTTTAAAAAAAAAAAGGGTTTGAAACGTTTTGTTTACAAGAAACCTGACGCCAAGGCGTCATTTCCTCATGCCTTGGCGCCGGTTTCCCCAATTAAAAGAGCCAAAACAATATTTTTTACCCTATCCTACCCGATTCTCACCTCTCTTCCTTCCTTCCTCGCGACCCATCCCCTGTTTTTCTCTCTCGTCCTCACGACGTTTACCTCCACTATCACCAAATGACTCCCCAAGCTACTCCCCACACCACACACTCCACTTAACTCGACACAAGGGTCCCCAAGATCCTACCCCCTCTCCTTACATGAGGCGATGACGGCATAGCCATCACACGGTAAGTATCCATTCCGAACTCACCTCGAAAATTCTTCAATTGTGAGTGATACCCACATTGTTCTTGGGCTTAAATCATATTTCTATATTCTTGAGTAATTTGAGGGCTTCCAATGGTAATTTGAGATGATGATTGGTATGATTGGAGATTGTGCATAGAAGGTGTTTGTGAAATTGCTTAGTTAAATTTTTGGGAATCTTCTACTAGTTTGGTTGAAGTGTGAAGATTGTGTTTTTACTTGCAAGCACCAACTTAGTGGTTAAGTTTGAATCGGACAATTACATTTTGGGATTCCTGCGGTGTGTGATACACATTGAGTTTGAAAATGCCACCAAAGAAGAAGTCGAAAGTCTCCGACTCGACAAGTTCCACACCTTTTGATAGAAGACGATTTGTTAGTTCCGCAACTGAGGAACGCTTCTGATATATGGTCATACACCGGAATTACATTTCGGAGCGGGGCTTTGAAATTCTGCCTGACAAAATTAACAGTTTCAGATGGAATAAACTTGCGAAGCAACCGGGCAGTGCCTCAATTCCTTTAGTCAATGAATTCTATGCAAATGCTAAAGAGCACGTCTATTTCAAAGTATTCGTGCGTGGATTTTGGATAAAAATTAATAGTGCCTCCATCAATCGGTTCTACAACATCAGGGATATCCTGAATGACGATTACTCCAGAATTCGTGAGGAGGGCGTTGATCCCGATGTATTGATCGACACTTTAGCTCGCCAAGGCACCGAATGGAAGAGGTCTGCGACAAATGTGACAAACTTCCCCACATTTGGGTTATACCGAGACTGCAAGATGTGGCACCCCTTCATTTGCGCTAAACTGATGCCAAGTACCAATCTTAGCGATGTAACAAAAGAACGGGCCATCCTCAACTATGCTATTCAGCGAGGTTTTTCTATAAATGTCGGGCAGGTCATTCAGGATAGTATTAGGCATATCTTATCGTTGAACACTGGGAGTTTGGGACACCCTGCACTCATACATGATCTTTGTACACAAGCGGGTGTCCCTACTCGAGAGTCAGACGAGGTCCCACATCTCACCAAACCTCTCTCACGGGAACTTCGTGATTGCCCCCCGACACATCGGGACAGTGCTAGCTCCTCCTATCCTTTTCCATCATCACCACCTACTCCCCCACCGCTGCAGGATGATAACATCACTAGGGCCATGCTTGGGCAACTTGCGTTGCTGAACTTGAACATGAACCAACTACAGACTGACACATCCCGTTGGCGGGATGACACCATAAGTTGGCAAAACAGAATAGACACACGGGTTGACTACTTACAGTCAGTTTAGCTACCAGAATGCATACAATGCGGCAATGGCCTCCGTTCATCCCGATATCACATTCCCTCCAGCACCGCCACTACCATCACCGTCCCATCCTCCAGCTCCACCGGGCGACGATGAGGACAAGTAATGTCCTCCCTAAGGTACTCATCCTTCTTTTTTCTTTTTCCTCACCTTGAGGACAATATGTTATTCAAGTTTGGGGGGTGGTACATAGTTGTGTTTGGTACATAGTTGGTGTTTTATTTGTTTGTGTGTTTGCTGCATGGGTATGTGGGCTGGATAATGTTGGCGATGATGCACATATTTGAAAATGTGAATCGATTATGCATTATAAATGAGTTATGTGTTTGAGTGAATTCTTATTTACCATTGTAAAGCATGTCACCCCAACGCACGAGAGTTACATATACCATTGGACTGAATTGTGTTGATTCATAAATGAAGTAAGTTGGATTAGTGAACTTCGAGATCAAATCCAAACAACCTATGAATATTACTATACCCTCGAACCAAAATTAGGATTTTTGGATGGCTGAACTGTTGTAGGGAGACATGTAGATAGATGTGGATTCCATGTGTGCAAGAAAAATTCTGTGTGGACTGTCTGAAACCAATAGGATGAAAATTAGGTAAAAGCCTTGAGTCAAGGGTCGATTTTCGAGAACAAGTGTTTAATAAGGGGTATTGCACTAATCACTACAAAAGATCCCAATGAGGACAACTGAAAAGCATCTCTTCGTAGCCTATATGACTCGAGTGAATAAGTTTGTAGGGTTTAAAACCTGGTGCCCTAAAGTCATCTGATTTGGGAGTCACCGACCTAAAACTCGCTACATGGGTCATCTAGAAAGCTTAATGAATGGATGACAAAAAAAAGCAAGTACATGAAACAAAAGACGCACCCCATGAAGTGATTAAGCCTCGAATGCTTGTTTTAGAGAATTTGACTCTTGATGAAAGGTTAGTAACTTGGTTGAGTCTTGGAGGTTGAAATAGTCAAAAATAAGGAGAATCCACATTTATCAACACGTTGAACTGCAATTAGCGAAACATGACAAAACTTGAGCGGTGTAAGGATTAGTATTAAAAACCAAATTAAGAATACACCTTGGAAAGAGAAAGAAAAACAAGTTTGGGGGTATTTGTGAATCCCACGAGCGACGTAAATGAATAATTAACTTTTAAGGTCGGGAGTGAGTCAACCTATGATAGCTCAACGCTGTATCTAACTCTTCACACACCTACACATCTGCTTGCATTGGAACGGTAAGGACTTCATTCCTACATTATAACTTTGAAGTAATTCATAACTCGACACCATGTAGTCAATGCTGAGCCGTAGAACATGTTATCCAGCCAAATTTCAATATTATGTCTAGTTTGTGTATTTTGATTAATCATGCTTTGTGCGTTTTTATGTTTGCTCGAGGACAAGCAAGGAACTAAGTTTGCGGGTGTTTGATAAGTGCAATTCGTGCATCGAACATACGCTTTTATTTCGTAGTTTTTTGGTTTGTTCGCGAGAACTTTTGAACATTTTAATGTGTGTGTTCATGTTGTTTTATAGCCTAGATAACTTGAAAGGAAAAGACACGTATTGGAGCCTGGAATGAAGATAAATGGTTAATCACAAAAAGGAGAGCATGGAACAATGATGAATGAAGAGAAAAAAAGGTGGAAAAATGGGCTAAATGCAAGGAGATAGCAATCTTGGCGCCATTTTGGACGCCAAAGCGTGGGAAAACGTGGCCAAACCCAACAGGGAACTATGCGCCAAGGAGTCAAGAACAAGCACAGCAACCAGCAGGAGTCATAGCGCTAAGGCGCTGGGTTGCGGGCTTCAATTTTATACTGGTTTTACATTCTTTTTGGCCCAAATCGGATGAAAACTCTCCCAAAACTTGACCACATATAAAAGAGAGTATCTAGACCTAGTTTTGGAGGTTGGGCAGCCAAGAGAACACAAGAGAAATCAGAAATCATTGCTGGTAATTTTCTGGACTGCTTGGGAGAAATCTGGTGTGGCTGGAAGCAATTTTTGAAGAGGTGAACATCAAGAGTTGAAGAATCAATGGAGGAGAACGTGAAGAATCGAGGGGGAATATCTTCAAACAGTTTTCTTTTCTCTATGTTTTCTATTGCAAATCATATGGATCTTGCCAATTTACTTATGAGCTAATTCCTTAGATCTAAGGTTTGATTGTAATCGACTTGAGACATGTTTTGATGCTTATTTAATTATCTCTTTTGGATTTTCTATTGATTTATTTATGTTATTATGTTTAATGCATTCAATTACTTGATAAATAATTGGATGATTTGATGCTTGAATTTTGACGCTCGAGAGAGGGAAATTTAGGTGTGATCTAGAATAACATAACCTAGGTTTCGTAGAGTTCGAGAGAAGATACGAATCTTTGAGGTGTATTTGAAATGAGAACCATGCATGTGTAATTTCTATACTTTTAATTCGAAATAGAGATATTAGGATTAAATTATAGAATTGGTTTCTATTTATTGCTCGAAAGAGGGAATAGGATCACTTTAGAGGTTCTTGCCTATAAATTGAAGAAAATCTGATTGAGGTAACACGATAGGTTGAGGAACATTGTCGAGAGTACGATGAAATCATTCCCTAGGCATTTACAATTTGACAACTTCTTTGAATTTTACTTCTACCTAGACCCAAATTTTATTCAACTTTCATTAGTTTAAAATTCACACCATTGATTCCATTAAGATTGTCTAAATAAAGTGAAAACTAAACCATTATAGTACTCGATAAAATCAGATATCAATCCCTGTGGGTTCAACATTCTCCATTTCATCACTCTATTACAAAACTTGACATCGTACACTTGCGGTATAAAATCACGTTAAACAAAATGCCTATCAAGTTTTTGGCGCCGTTGCCGGGGATTGATTTATTTGAATTTTATTGATATTATTACCATCTAGTTTTTATTTTAATTTATAATTGTTATTTTTAGTTCATTCGTTTCATTTATGTCCTTAATAGCTTTTGTAATCTTGATTTCAGTGGTTTCATGATCGACGTAAGGAATCACAAAGTTGCACAAGTGTGCTAACCCCAACTCATGAAGATAAACTATTCAAAAATCTAGAGGTGGTGAGAAAGGTATGTGTGGAACCACTGGATTACATTTCGCTTTTTCGTGAGATGTGCACGTAATGTCGGATACATCGTGAACTTGAATGATAACACGTGCATGTGTAGACAGTTTTAGTTGGAGTGTTTCTCGTGTATACATGTAGTAGCAGTGGCTATATATAAAGTGATGAGATCCCCGTTGGGAGAATATCATGGAACTCGCGAATGAATTGAAAACTCCGGGAAAGCCCAAATTCAGGTTGTAGACAATAGGATCTCGACCCGCAAATTATTGAACTAAGCAACCGAACAAGAACGAACCTTGAAAGACCTCTTGATTACAAAATCAATGAACCTCGATTTGCGAACGCGACAAATGGTGCCTAATCCTTTTATAAGTTTTAGGTTTGAACACTACAAATATTGAAGAATATTTGATAAGTTCTATAAAGTTCATCAAAAATCATGGAGAGAAAAGTCTTAATTTTTATTTATAATAAAAAACTTCTTAATACAATGAAAATAAATCATATTTATACTAAACCTAGAAAATATGGAAAAATCGAAATTTAAAGAGTCCTAGATTTTAGAAACTACCAAAAATAAGTATTCTAATCAAAATAAACAATCCTTCATGAAAAATGAAAGTTTCTTCCGATTATGGCCTATGCCAGATCATATCATCTCCTCTCCATTCGAAAGGATTCGACCTCGAATCTATACCCAAGTTGTAACTCTTATTTCCAATCATGGTGAGAACGTGAAATGGTCCATCCCCTCTAGGATGCAGTTTGGATCTCTTTTGAATTCTTTCTCGCTTCTTTCGTATGAACACCCAATAACCATCACATAGATCAAAGTGTGCTCGTCCCAACGACTTCCTTCTGCAAGTTTGAAATGCTCCAAAGACTAAGTAACTGGGCTTCCTCCATGTCTTACCCCTCCTAGGTGTTTGTAACAATGGCATTGCAAATGGACTCATGTCTCCCATCATGTCACCTTGGTACTTCAACCCACTGCCTATGAATTCTATCCATGACAACTTCTTTACTTCTTCAGGAATCACAAAGTCAATCTTCGGTAATAAAGTCAAACTGGGATAGACGATAAGTTTTCCTTCATGGATCAAGTCTCCAAAATCCTGCAAAACAAAAATAGCCAAACTAGGAGGGAATTGTCAGTTCTTACTAAAACACTATCAACGTCACTCTCATTTTTATGCACGCTCTCTTCTGACTTTTCTTTTTCCTCTGAAAACTCGCTCTCTTTTTCCTCTTGTGGCTCCACTTCATTATTTGCCACCTCTTCACTCTCATTTTCACTTTTTATTTCCTTTCTCTTATGTGGCTCTACTCTTTTTTCTTCACACTTAGCCATCTCACAATCTTCTCTCTTTTTTCTCACTTGCTCTTTGGTATGATCATTTTGAGAATTAATCATGTCGCGAAGCTTTGAAAATTCTAGTTTATAATCCAAAATAGTTAGCTTATTTGATGACACGCGAAAATGTGTTCGACTTATAGTACCGCAAGTATACGGTTAGTTTCAATTAATAAAGTGGATTTTTAAGTTCAAGTATCGTTCCCACAGAGATTTAATAGTTTAACTGTATTTAATTCGACCTTAACTGAAACTAAAGACTTTGTTTGAGTTTTTGTAACTAAAATTGCAATAAAACTAGTAATCTACTTATGCAAAAGTGTGAATTAACTAAATGAATGCAAAGTTCACTACATGCAATAATATAACTAAATGCAAAGTTGAGATAATAATCAAATAAAAGACTTACTAGGTCGCGAATCCCCATGCAACGATCTATTTCAACCCTAGTTCTACAATTTGACAACACGTTTGAATTATGACGAATCAATGTTCCTCTTTTATCCAAAACTCTCTTTCGATTAAGCTTGAACCTATTTTCATATACGACACAGACTATATTTCTATGACGGAAGCAAATATACAAAAATGCATGAAATTTTATGAACACTTAGAGATTCACGTAAAGCATAGCGGTATATCTATATCCCCTATCGGACCCTACGATGATTTATACCTTGTCTAATCTATTTTACCTCTTTTGAATGGATAAAATAAACCGCCACAATCACATAATCATGTGCACAATAATTATGGATAACATTCAATGTATATAAACCATTCAATAAATTCAAAAAGCGTTTTAACGTCAAATATATAAAAGTAGGAATTAAAATATCACATTATATGGTTCATCGTTCACCTAGCACTATAAAATCTAGCCTAATATGATAGAACTAAGAAAACTAATTGAAGAAGACATCACCCTTCTAATTCTAGAGGTAAATCTTGATTCTTGAAGTAATCTCCTCGTTCTTCGCCTTCTTCTTGCTCTTCAATATGTCCCAAGTAGTAGAATAATGCGTCCCCCCCGTTTCTGGTCGTGTTTAGGGTTAAAAAGGGGGCCCTCGATTGGTTTCCATAAGAGATTGAATTAAATAAGGAAAGCAGAAAATTCGAGCCAGAAATATACTATGGGGCCGCATAGAGTAATTCTATGCGGTCGCAAAGTTATGAAATTCTGGGCGTATGCACTTGCTGTCCAAACCTATGCGGTCGCATAGGTGTTACACTATGCGGCCGCATAGTGTATTCAACTTTGAAACTTTGCATTTTGGTCCCTAAATTCAGTTTCTTCATTCTTTGTCTCCTTTAAACTTTCTTCTTTCTTCGGTGCCTCGTATCATCACTCAATTGAATAATTGCACTTAGGTCCCTGAACTTTCGTTTTCTTCTGTTTTGATCCTTTTTTGCTCATTTTAGCTTACTTTTCGTTTCATCCATCAGTGTAGTCCTACAAACACAAATTGTAGCGAATTAAGCCATATTTCAATATATACGTTCACAATTAGCCATGTTTTGTGGCCTAAATAAGTGTGTAAAATGCACTTATCATTTAACATACTACTAACATGCTTCACAATAGGTATTTTACCCTCCATTTACTTCTCAACTTCACCACACCTTCTAAGATCCTCTCGAAACCCTCTTCCATGCCTATCACTCGTATACCCAAAATAATGATTAGGTACATATCGTTTTCTCATAACAACCCTTAACTCACCTCATGTTTCAATAGGTCTCTCATAATTTCTCCGCTTAGATGTTGTCAACTGATCCCACCAAATTATAGCATAATCTACAAATTGAGTTACAACCAACTTTACCTTTCTCTCCTCAGAGTAGTTATGGCTATCAAATATGTGCTCCACCTTTTCTTCCCATGCCAAGTATGCCTCCGGATCACTAATGCCTTTGAATGAAGGAATTCTTGTCATACTATTGCACATACTCCTATCTATATCATCTTCAAAGTTATTACCACCTCTTCGTTCAAACCTACCACCTCTATTCCTCATCCTACCCATTTTACCTACCATTGATGCATCCTTATCCAAATCACTACTATACTCATAATTATCACGTAACTCCCTCCTAGAGTCTCTCCTACCCGATCTCCTTGCATTTGAGTGTCCCCTATGACTATTTGACCTCGATGCCTCTAACCTACCAAGCCTTTTAGTCACATCCCCAAGCAATCTTTCAAATCGTCGGATCACCTCATTTGACATCCTAACTTCTAAAATATTTCGGCCTCATTTTTATCCTCTTGTGTATCACTCAATTTTTTATGGTATTTAAACCGGTTGTGATTGAGTTTGTAATTAAGAAGACTCAAGAAAGAAAAGGAATTTGATGAAATTTCGAATGAAAATCATTTTAATTCAAGAAAGTGGCCTTTGAATTTTTGGATTGGAATGAACACAACAGATTTTTGGATTTAGACATGATAGTATGATATTGACAATTTCTAGAATTAACAATTTTTTTTACTCAAAATTGAAAAGTGATATTGCTGAAAATTCCCGGAACAATAATAACGATTTTTTTGACTTTTTTTCTCACTTGGGAATTTGACTAAGAAACCAGCAAAACAAACAAAAATGGATTTGGACTTTTAAATAGTCCGAAAAATAATTTTGAAATTTTTTTTGGATTAAAGACTCAAAACTATTACTGGACACAAAAACACGAAGAACTATGACAAAAAGACTCAAAACAAAATAAAAAGATAAAACTTGAATATGGTGTCCAAGCTCTGATGCCACTTGATGAGATCCCGGTTGGGAGAATCTCATGGAACTCGCCGAATGAATTGAAAACGTCGAGAAAGCCCAAATTCAGGTTGTAAACGATAGGATCTCAACTCGTAAATTATTGAACCAAACAACCAAATAAGAATGAAACTTGAAAGACCCCTTGATTACAAAATCAATGAACCTCGATTTGCGAACGACACAAATGGTGCTTAATCCTTTGATAAGTTCTAGATTTGAACGCCACAAATATTGAAGAATATTTGATAAGTTCTATGAAGTTCATGAAGAACTATGGAGAGAAAAGTCTCAATTTTTATTTATAATCAAAAGCTTCTTAATAGAATGAAAATAAATCCTATTTATACTAAACCTAGGAAAAAAATCAAAATTTAAAGAGTTCTAGAATATAGAAACTACCAAAAATAAGTATTCTAGTCAAAATAAACAACCGTTCATGAAAAAGGAAAGTTTCTTCCGATTATGGCCTATGCCAGATCATATGATAAAGGATTTCTACCACACCTTATGCAGTGTTTATTACATGACTGATTATTGGAGAGTAGCGTATGCCGAAACAATATTCCCTGTGCTAAACGAAGCCGAGTGGGAAGTTCCTGACCACATTCTTCCACTGAATAATTTGTTGCCACCCGACGTCAGAGCACGTACTCTAGGACATAGACGTATGCCTATAATACCATCTAGCAGAGAATTTTTCCAACCTCGTAAGTGCGGTAGATGCAGCGCAACAGGGCATACTAGAAGATTTGTCCAAGTCAGATTCCTCTACATAACAATGCAACTAATGTGGAATAAAGTTTAATTTTTATATATTGTTTTCACATTTTGTCCATTATTTAATATTTACTATGTTGTACAAGTAATTGCATTTGACGTTCTATGTTTAAATATAAATTGATGTTTCCAAATCGTTGTATTTTAGGACTAAAATAAAACATTAAATCAAATATTGAATAAGTAATTAAATTAAGAAATTAAATTTTAAATAAACAATTAAATTAAATAACTAAATTACATAAATAATTAAATATTTAACAAATATTAAACAAATAATATACATAATTAATGAAATATTAAAATTAAAATTAAATTAAATTAAATTATGTAATTAAAATAAGCAATTAAATCTGAAATAAACAATTAAATTTAATAACTAAATTAAATAAATAATTAAATACTCAACAAATATTAAACAAATAATATACATAAACAATTAAATTACAATTTAATAAACAAAATATTTAAATAAACAATTAAATTAAATATTTAATAAAAAATTAAAATAAGTAATTAATATATACATAACCAATTAAAATAATTAATGAAATATGAAAATAAAAAATTACATAGGTAATTAAAACAAGAAATTAAATTTTAAATAAGTAATTAATATATACATAACCAATTAAAATAAATAATTAAATATTAAAATATATAATTAAATTGGTAATTAAAATAAGAAATTAAATATTTAAATACATAATTAATTTGGTAATTAAAATATTAAATTAAATATTAATACTGTTAATTAAATTGGTAATTAAATAAATAATTAACACTGTTAATTTTGTAATTGTTAATTAATTATATAAATTATTGATATTTATCGGTCATTTAATATATTTATTCAATATTTAAATGTTTGTTATTTTCTTAATTGTTAATTCATTATTTAAATTATTTATATTTAATGGCCATTTCATATATTTATATTTTTGAGTTAGAACACGAGTCACAATCAAGTAAACAATATTTATAATTTTCAAATAAAATATACTAAGGATCACATTTGTATTCATACATATCGCATGCTAACTTCAACTTCCACATATCTATCCAAGATTGAGTTATTGTATCAACCTGGAGACCAATACTAAAATTTTTTATATACTTTATTGTGAACATACCACAATTTCCCCCCCCCCCACCGCAAGTAAATAATAATATTAGCTCGATAACATATAGCTAAAAATTAAGTTTTCAAATTAAAAACTTTTAAATACTTATGACGGTCCTTGTCTCGACGTCGTCATGACCAACACAGTGGCTAGTCTATCACTTACTCGAATCATCGTATGCCTAGCCATCATGGGAACGATCACACACATCGGCTCCAATATTTGCTACAATTGATCTTATGTCAGACAGTTATGATCTGAATCGTACACATAGATAGTAGAATCAGCAAAAATGATCTCAACTGCAAAACAGTGTGAGTTCGCAACTATATGCATGTATATATGAGTACAATCAGCCCATGACTTTCCATATGTTGGCTTCAGCTCAATGACCTACTTGATCATGTACTCAGGTAGCACATATCCGTTTCCCTGGAATAGGAGCATGTTATGCTCAATATCAACAACACATGCAAACCCGGAGCTGAGGATGACTCGGTCAAGAAAGTCAAAAGATTTCGGGTATCTCTAAGCTCGATCGGTCAACATTTCCATGGCCATGTCAAAATGCTACAGTAAAAAAACTAATAAAAAGAGTGAGGACGTTTAATTAAATAAAACAACAAATGGCGTAATGACGATAAATAACAACGAGAATACACTTACATTGTCGGAGAGCTAAACTCCCGATGTTACTACATTTTCAAACCACCGTTTCGTGTTCGATATCGTCCTCTCCCCGATGGTATAACTACCTCTGGGAAAATGAAAAAAAATGAAATGTTACAAAAATCGTAGATAATTTCATATGTAGTTTAGCGAAATCATAAAATACTTACTTGGGCTTAAAGGATTTGAACCATTCATCGAACGCTTTGTGCTTAACGGGATCGACCTCGAGGAAGAGATTGAGAAATGTGCCGTCCTCGAACGTTCTTCCCTTCCCCTCGGCCGTGAAGGGCGAAACGATATATTGTGATGGCAATCTCTGCCTCTTATCGACCACCAGCTCTGGCACGTCAGCATCACGTTCCTTACCCTTCCTGACCTCCGTCACCTCCTTCGACACTAGGACTACATTCTCCATCATATCTGGCATCCTCTAGCCCTCCGCTACATCCCTCTCCACCTCCACCACCTCCGGTACCCCCTCAACCTCCTCATCTGGTGCCCCCTCCACCTCGGGTACCCCCTCCGCCACCGTTTTCGCTGTCGGATCCATCGGGACTTAATCCTCCATCATGTCTGGAAATATAAGTTGAATGCATCATCCGATGGCCACGTATGATCATCATACCCCATCTGAGTCCCTCCTCCATAGCCTCCTCGACCCTGAAAACTGCCAGACCCTCCATCACCCGCTCCATCCCGATAGTCGCTAGTCCCTCGCAAGTCTGCTATGTCATCTCGTAACGCTACAACCTCAGTATGAAGGGCTCATTAACCAGCTCATGACTCGGCTACTTCCCATCTCATCCCCCTCATAAATGTAGTCAAAAGGTCAAACAAATCATCCATGGAAGCACTGTGACTACATGCAGGAAGAGATCTCATCGGAGGAGGTGATACCTTCGGCGTAGGAGATCTCCTCGAAGGAGGTGATACCCTCGGCGGAGGTGATCTCATCGATAGAGGTGATACTGGCCGACACTTCTACAAAATTAAGGTTAACAAATGAATAACTTAATTAAAAAAAATCAAAATGACAATTAACAAAAACGATATTCAATTAACATACCCTATACCGATTGACAACGGGCTCGGGCACCTGGTCATTTGTTGTAGCTGGCCCAGACAAGTCACGATGATAAATCTGACACTCATCCTCGATCGACGGTGTCAAAACAGTAAGGACTTCAAGTTGACATATTGACGTTTCACCGAGTTAATGAAAATGTTTCGAGATTTTGAAAGGACATTCACCATGAATCACAAATGTATAATACATACCTCAGGATCGTCGACGAGAGCTGATAATTGTTTGGCAAACGACTTGCCTTGTATTCGCCAGTGATGCATTCGAGATAAGCATGTCTCCACTCTCCTTGCATATCAGGTTGCCAAGATAGGAACAATATCATATATAAAATTTAATTTAAAAAAAGATAATTCATTATTTTAAACATTTACCTGCAAAGCCAACGGCATGTCGAATACATCGTACTTGCGCTTGAGCCTACCTTTTTTAGGCATCGAATACCCCCTCAAGTGGCGTAACGTATCCATAAAACATCTATGTTCTCATAGATAGTTGTTGAAAGTATCGATGTCAGGAACAACCTTCAAATGAAAACGTTAATCGACATCTTCCTGTGATGACACCTGAGCACGCTCTCCAGGATAAGTACCATGCCGAGCTTTAACTTATCAAACGTCTAGTCGCAGTCCCCGAATATGTCTCCTAATCGGGCCAATGTCACTGTTGTCTGCCCATGAAAATATTGAAGGAGCAAACTCGAACATAGAAAATGTAGCTACCTTACCCCCAAGATCAAATCTGAGGGCATCACCGTCAACTGGCTTAAGTAACTGACATAACAACCCATCGAGCAGCTGACCAGAAAACTGTATGTCTCTCAATGAATATAGGGGCCATAAGCAGGACCGATGCAATATATCCGCGTGCTCCTCATCGAGCATATCTAATACCATCGTGAAGTTGGTAAAGTTACAATTCGATGTAACTTTGCCGGGGATTTGTCTCACGGCGTCGTCCAAATGATATTCCATCTTGCAAAATTTTTAAATTTCAAATGTTAGAACCTTTTGCAAGAGATAATTGATGAAGCATAATATAAGAAAAATTAAACTAACTAAACTGTAACAATTATACACAAGAATCAACACATAATGAATGGAATACAAAAAATATTAAACAACGAAATTATAAAAAGCAAAAATTTCTTTTTTGGCAACTAAATTAAATAAATCAAATAACTAATTACATATTAAATAAATAATATACGGAAACAATTAACATAATTAATTAATATATTTAAATAAACAATTAAATTAAATATTATGTAAACGATTAAAATCAGTAATTAATATATACACAACCAATTGAAATAATTAATCGAATTTTAAAATAAAAAATTAAATAAAATATTAAATATGTAATTAAACTAAGAAATTAAATATTAAGTAAACAATTAAATTAAATAAATAATTAAATATTAAACAAATAATGCACATAAGAAATTTAAAAAATATTAAATAAACAATTAAATTAAACATTTAATAATAAATTAAAATAAGTAATTAATATATAGACAACCAATTAAAATAATTAACTAAATATTAAAATAACAAATTAAATAGGTAATTAAAATAAGAAATTAAATATTAATTAAACAATTCAATTAAATAAATAATTAAATATTAAACAAATAATATACATAAACAATTAAAGTAATTAATGAAATATTTAAATAAACAATTAAATTAAATATTAAATAAATGATTAACATAAGTAATTAATATATACAAAACCAATTAAAATAATTTATGAAATATAAAAATTAAAAATTAAATCAAATATTTAATTAAAACAACAAATTAAATATTAAATAAACAAACAAACAAATAAATAAATAAATAAAATAATAAATTAAAATAAATATTAAATAAGTAAATTAAATAACTATTACATATTAAAGAAATAATGTAATTAACAATTAAAACAAATAATTAATATATTTAAATAAAAAATTAAATTATACATTTAATAATAAATTAAAATAATTAATTCATATATAAATAACCAATTAAAATAATTAATGACATATTAAAATAAAATTTTAATCAAATATTATATTAAATAAAAAAAAATTGATAGCGTTTGGGTCCAATTCCAAACGTCTGGGCAAAACCAGACGGCCCAACTAGTGGGCCATCTGGACAAATCCAGACGGAGATTTCGGTGTCTGGATCGTCGGTGGCTTGGTCGCACGTCTGGGTGGGTGTGTCTGTTTCTCTCGCAATTTTTTCTCTCTTCAAAAGAAAGGGTATAAATGGGAATGTCAATGTTTTTAAGGTTTCAAACATTTTTGCCTTTTTTTAAATAGTGGTCAAAGGCTATTTTGGAAAAATGGTCGGTCAACTGGCTATCTACCACTAATTCCTCATGGAAGAATTGGGGGTAAAGAAGGAAAAGAACCAACCGTAAATAGCTTCCTGAAGTGGGGTCTACAACTATTGTTGTTTTGTTTATTGCGTTTTTGTAAATGAAAATACGCTTTCCATCCATTTTGTTATTTTGCATATATGTATATAGATCAGAGGAGAGAGGGCTCAGTTTGTTGATGTAAAATTAGTCTATTAATCAATTTTGTCTCTTATTTATTCTACTCCCTATATTTTCCTGAGTAGCTGCAATATAGTCTATTAATCAAGTGGAAATTACACCATTCCCTACCTTAAAAATCATGAGTTCTAAAATAAGGTGGGAAGTTTAATCTTTAAAAAAATCAGAAGTTTTATTTAATATTTTAATTAAATTAGATATTAAAAATTATTTAATTCAACACAATATTAAACCAAACCCTACCCAAACCCTAATATTCCTTCCCCCCATTTTATCTTCCCCTCTCTCTCTCTTTCTCTCCCCACGCCCCCCGTTTTCTCTATCTTCTTCCTCTCTACCGGCGAGCCATTTCTCCACTGTGCCGACGTGCGGCGGCAGCTGCATCACCGGCGATATGCTCGATCTGTCTCTCTCTTTGGATCGGCGCGATATGTGGTTGTGTGTGCACAATTTGTGACAGGTTTGCTATTTGTGGTCCGCTGTAGGTTTGTAGGTGGGTCTAGTCGTGGCTTTCTGGGTGGATTTGGTGGCGGATTTGTGGGTACGGAGTTGGAGATGGTGCGACGGTGGTGGCGCGACTGTGGGTGGGTCTGGCGGCTTTCTGATGGCATATTTGTGTGTTCGATGTTGGAGTTGGTGCAATGGGTGGCGTGAGACTGTGGCGGCGCGGCGGTGGTGAGTGACTGTGTGTGCGACGGTGGTGGTGTGTGTGCGGCTGTGTTGCAGTGGGTTCGATGGCTGCAACGGTGGTGGTGTGTATGCGACTATGTGGTGTTGTTATTTTGACGGCGGCAGTGCAATTTGAGGAAATGGAGATAGAGGAGATGGTGGTGATGTGTTGTGGGTGGTGAAATGTGCAGTGGTGGTGTGTCGTGTGCGTGGTGGTGGTGGTGGTGGTGGTGGTGGTGCTGTGGTGAGGTGGTGGTGGTGGTGCTGTGGTGAGGTGGTGGTGGTGGTTTGAGAGTTTTGTGGTGGTTATAAGGGTTTGGTGGTGGTCACAGATTTGAAGTGGTGGTCACAAGTTCGGGCGGTGGTCACAGATTATTTGGTTAACTATGACCACTAAATTGGCTAATCTATGACCAATAACAAATCTGTGACCAATTGTGACTAATTAAAATTTCGATCTACGACCTCGAAAATAATCTGTGACCGAATAAATCTTTGATTTGTGATCTTAAAAATAAATTGCGAGTTATTAAAATTTTGATCCGTGACCTCGAAAATAATCCGTGACTAGTAAATAATATGTGACCAATGAAAAAAATGAAATGTGACTAAGAAATAACGTGTGACCTAAAATTTGTTAATTTGTGACTAATTATAAGTTGTGACTTATAATATTCGTGATCTGTGATCGATAAAGAAATTGTGACTTATAAATTTTTCATCTGTGACCAAAGAAAAAATTGTGACCTTTAAATTTTTTGAACTGTGATCGTAAAAAAATTTGTGACATTTAAAAATTTTGATTTGTGACCGAAAAATAATATGTGACTAATTAAATTGTGAATTTGTGACCGATGAATAAATTGTGACCTATAAATTTTTTGAATTGTGACATCAAATAATTTTTGACATTTAAAAATTCTAATTTGTGACCGAAAATAATATGTGACTAGCTAAATTGTGAATCCGTGACCAAATTATATAGATCTGTGACCTTAATATATTTAATTAATTAAATTATAAATAAAAATTAACAAAAATCGAATTTTTGAAAGTTCAAATTTATTTTCTTATTATTGAATTGGACTAAAGTTATACTCTTACTTATGAAAATATCCCATTAATCAGTTCTGTCTCTTATTGGCTACTGAGGCATTTTATGCTTTAGCTGGGCCTTCTCGACTTTGATCCAAATTCCAATGGACACGTTGACATGTATTGGGATCCTTTTAAACTGTCATGGAGCCCTAACAGAAAATAATTATTTTAGCACGTATCATTAGTCCCCCAAGTCCAGTTTCATATTCATGTGGACAAAGGAGTTTGATGCTTTTGTTGCTGTTATTGTTGAAAAATTGGATTGCCATTTGCAACATGGCTTTACCTATTCTGCATTATAATGTGTTGATGCCAAAGAAAAAACAAACGCTTTCGCCAATGTCGAGGCATTTGTACCAGAAAAACCAAAGTAGATAACTGGTATTAAACCCTCGAAAATGTTTCAAGGCATCATATATATATAAAAAAGAAATCCAATAAAAATCTAGTATGTATGGTGGCCGTTTTGATAAGAGATTAATCCCGATATTTTGGCAAGAAATCTGACCCCAGATATTATTCAGTTTGAGGCCACGTATAATGGAATTTTAGAAAAAAAAATTCTGATCTCGAATACTCTTTATATACGGCCCCAAATTTTAACTCAAACTTATGGTGTTACCAAATTCATTCTTTTATTTATTTATTTATCTTCATCATCATCTTCATCACCACCACCACCATCATTAATATCATCATTTTATCTAAGCAGAATATGACATGATTGTATAAATCCTTGTTTTTGAGAAAATAAAGTAGATCCTTGTAACTTGAAAGGGAATCAACTCAATAATTAAAGGAGTAGCTTCACATAATATCTAAATAACATAATTTAAATGTCAATTTAAACAAAATATCCATAAAACAAAAATGTCAAAACTACTAGGAAATGTGCAAAATACTAAACTTGAAAATACTATTAAAAAAATCCATCCATGAACATGCTTAAAATTTTACGTGACAACTCAAAAGCATCCACTCGTCCAATCTTTCATGCATCCAACACAATCCGTTCTTATCTGAAATTTTTGTAAGCGTGAGTACTTTGAAAAAACACCGAGTAAGATACATGTAAAACCCGTATTCAACATAATATAAATATAAATAAAACATTTCATACCCGACATTCTTAGAGTTAGAGCAACTGACTGTGATAACAGTTAGCTCAAGATTTTTTTTTTTTATTTATTTATTTTTTTTAAGAATTTCCACATCTTGAAGGATTCACATAATTGGACTGATGATCTATTCCAAAGAATTTAACATGAAATTGACCCAGAGGTTTTAAGGCATTAAATGTAATCATAATATAAATATCATGAAGAAATAAGAATTTAACCTGTACACCTTATGTATCTTTAAATTAAAATTTGAAAATGCTAGAAAATTGGGAAAAACATTAGTTTGATTAAAACCTCCTTTAAATTGCCTTGACTTGGTGAATAGAAAAATTTATTAGCGAAATTTTTGTATAAACAGTGACTCATAATTTTTGTGCCTAAAATGATTGTGAATTTATGAGTGTATTTATAAGATGAAGAGTTTTGCTTCATAAAGAGGGCCACGTAGGCCCTGTTTTTCCAGGGGCACACATGTCCCCTTATTGGCAGGACGCCTATCCTCTTGGAGTAGCATTATTCTAAGATGAATGTGGTTGAGAAGTGGGCGAATCAAAGTGGCGTAGAGGTTGAGAAAAATAACCTGACGTCCCCGGTCCCCCTGAATCCTATAACTTAGACACCCACTCGCACAATATCAAATCACAATAGGGATAAGTTAGTTGCTTTATTTACCAAGTCAAAACCCCCACATCTATTTATCCACCAGTCAGTGCAAAAAATAAGTTATATTTTAATCACAATAACTTGGCATATTTCATTCAAAATAAATTTTGTATTGAGTCCAAGTTATATAATTCAATGCGATCTACTAAATGGGATCCATATTGATATATTTTTGACCAACTTTTGCTATACTTAATTATTTGACCCACGTATTACTTACGAAAAAAATTTAAAAATTCACAATTAAGAAAATAAATATTTTTAAGAGAAATAAGTGGATTATACTAGCACTTTAACTTATAAACTTTAGATTGCTGACAAGGCTTGACATGAATTACTCCATAATTAAATTAACAAAAATTTAGGCCATGTGAAATAGTATTTAAAATTCGGGTGCTATCTAGTTGAAAAGCTCTGGATACTTAGCTTTTATGTTCTCTTCTTCTTCTAAGTAGTTTCTTCGACTCCATGATTTTTTCATTGAATCTTAACCAAGACAACTTTTTTGTCTCTCAATGCATGTACTTTCCTTTCAATAATTTCCATAGGAGCCTCTTCATAAGTCAGATATTTCTACACTTCTAGTGAGTCGTAGCTTATCACATACTTGAGATCATGTACATACGTTCTTAACTTGACACATGGTATACATTAAACACTGTCAATAGCCCAGGTGGAAATGTTAGTTAGTGTGCCACATTCCCAATACTGTCTAAAATTTCGAAATGACCTATAAACCGAGGTTTCAACTTTCATTTCTTCCCAAATTTGAGAACCCTTTTGTTAGTGCAACTTTCAGAAATACTTTTTCACCAGCTTCAATCTCTACTAATTTTCTTTTCTGGTTTGCATAATTTTTCTGCATATCTTGAGCTGGCTTCATTTAGTCTCTAATCTTATAATAACTTGGTCTTTGCTATAATTTTGGATCCAAAATTCAATTTTCTTCAAGTTCATCCCAATGAACTGGTAATCTACACCTTCTACCATAGAGGGCATCATAGGGAGCCATGCCATTAGTAGCTTGGAAGCTATTATTGTATGCAAACTCTACTAATGCTAAGAGTGACTCCCAACTACCTTTCAAATCTGAGACGTATGTGATGCGAAACCCGTAGTAACGGTGACTACAAAACCCACAACTAGATTGATGCGGAACCCAAGAACGCCAATTGATAACCCGATTTCGGATTTGAATCCAACGAAGTGAACAAAAAATCCAACGATAACAAGATGCACTGAACCTCTTGATTACACAATGAAGAACCCACTATCCGATGTTTGAATACCACAAGAATTAGATATTGGAAGTTCGATTTATTGTTCAATGGAAGAGCAAGAGAGAAAATAATATGCCTTTCAATTAATTCAATGTCAAAAATTTTTACAATAATGATAATGAAAACTATTTATACTAATGCTAGACCTATAAAATTCGTGCATAATCTCCAAAATATAGTAAAACATCAATAAAATTAGAATTTTAGCAAAACTAGGTTTTTCGCCAAAAATAGGAAATTTGCCCAAATTTTTTTAATAAGCGGTCGCTTGGTTATTTTCTAAATGGTCGCTTAGAAGACCAGTTTTGCTTCCATAAAGTTTTGGTAGGTGGTTGGGTGACCGCTTGCATATTTCTTCTAAGTGATCGCTTAGAAGCCCGGTTTGCCTCCTTCTTCGGTTGCTTGTATCGTGTTGATCCAATTGGTTTCCGACCTCGACCCCAACATGAAACTTGTCTCTTTTGCGTGTAGATCACGACGTCGTCCATCGTTGCTTACACAAGTAATCCCATTGCTTGATTTACCCGTTTTATCCTTGATCACGTCATCGGTCCTCTTTCGATAATCAACGGGTCTCGTCCTAGACTCGACTTTGTCGGAATCGACTCCTGGATCATATCAGTATACTCGAACTATATCTTCCGAGGTCGGCATAGTCCTTTTCGACTATCCATCTAATTGAGGATGATATGCAGTAGTAAAGTTTAACTTTGTTTAAATAGCTTTTAGTACGTTCTTTTAGAATTTGGAAGTGAACTTAGATCTTGGCCTAAGACTATGGAAGCCAGAACTCCATACAACCTGACAATTTTTTTGACATATAATTAGACATATTGATCCATGTTATAGTTCATTCTTATCGGAAGAAAATGAGCTAATTTTGTCAATCTGTCCACAATTACCCAAACAACATCGTGTCCCGTGGTTGACATTGAAAAACTCATAACAAAATCCATAACTATCTACTTCCATTTCCAATGTGTGTAATGGTCCTAATGTTTTGCTTTAAACTTGTTGACATATTATACACTTTTCAACAAAGAGACCAATTACTCATTTCATATTTCTCCACCAAAATGTATCGCAAAGGTCTCGATATATTTTCACACTACCAAGATGTACATCGTACGATGTAAAGTGAGATTCTTCTTATTCCTTTGTCATTTGGTACACATAATCTTCCCTCAAACATCAAAGTATTATCCTCTGTTATATCAAAACCCTTTGTTTACATGTACCAACTTCTACTATAATATATCTCAAGAATGAGTCATTAACTTAGGCATCCTTAATTCGATCTTAAGTGTAGGTTGGATCTTTAGTGCCGTAATCATTATCGTAACATGAGCCGGTGTGATGACAACTTCTAATTTCAGTTTCTCAAATTCCTTTACCAACTGTCCTTAAATTGTGGGTAGAGCTGCCAACTGTTCGACTGTCTTCCTATTAAGAGCATCGACAACTACATTAGCTTTACTAGGATGGTAATAGTTAGTGCACTCGTAATCCTTAACCAATTCCAACAACCTTTTCTAACTCATATTCAACTTTTTCTGAGTGAAGAAGTATTTTATGCACTTATGATCAGTATAGCTGTCGCATTTTTCTCTGTAGAGATAGTGATGCCGTATCTTTAGAGCACATACTATCGTTGACAACTCTAAATCATGTGTATGATAGTTTTACTCATGTTATTTTAACTGTCTCGAGGCTTCAGTGATCATCTTCCCATTCTGAATCAATAACACCCCAAATCTTGTTTGGATGCATCATTGTATATAACAATTCCATCTGAACCCTATTGTATAACTAACACTAGATTTGTGATCAATTTTTGTTTAATTCTTGAAAACACTTCTCATACTTCACAATCCACTGAAATGTTACCCTTTCCTAATTAGTTGGGTCATCGGACTAGTTATTTTGAAGAATCTTTTGATGAATTTTGATAATAACCAGCTAGTCCTAGGAAACTATGGACTTTACCTACATTTGGCGATTTAGGCCATTTGGTTAATAGCTTAGCTTTAATAGGATCTACTTCAATCTCTTGCGACATAACCACTGCTGAGAATGATTTATTCAACGAACAAACGCCGCTAAACCATAGTTTTCGGCTCGATCTCGGGCATTTGTGAGCATTTTGATGGGTGTATTCATGTTGTTTTGTAGCCTTGATAACATGGGAGAATATGGCATATTTTGAAGCTTGAATTGAGGGTGACGATGGATCACAAAAAGGAGCATGGAATGTTAGTGATGAAAGAGGAGAAAGAACTACTAAAGAGGTTTGGAAACAGAACAAAGGGAATCAAGGCAGAACACTCCACGCCACGGCGTGTAATTTTGACGCCACGGCGCCCAAATATGCCAAAAATGGTCTCACCAACAGAACATGCCACGCCACGACGTCCAAAGATGAAGGAAAAAGGGTTCACCAACAGACAGCTCGGCGCCACGGCGTGAGATGTGGGCGCCACGACGTCCAGCGAGAAGAATGACCAGCAGAAGACGCGGCGCTACAGCGCCTATTATGGACGCCATGGCGCCGCCTGTGCGAGAAAATCGGAACTTACGGTTTTGAAATATTTTCTCGGCCTATTTGAGTCCAAATCCGTCCAAATACTCTAGGGATATATAAACCACGAAAAAGACCTAGCAAAGGACGTTTTTGGCGACTGGAGAAAGGGAAGAACATAGCACACTTGAAGAGGAGATTTTTGGAGAATAACATAGAGATTTTGAAGAAGAAGAAAAGGAAGAGATTGCTGGGAATTCGTGGCCTTGACTGCTGCTGTCGAAAGTGGTGTTTATCAGTTTGGGTTTCCTTAAATTCTTCCCTAGAAAACCATGGTGAATTCGTTTTGGTTGATTTTAGTTTTTAGCATGAACTAATTCCATTTACTTCTAGGGATATGATGTAATATGGATTTGAAACTATGTTTGATTGGTTATGCTAAATTGATTTAATTCTCATCTATGTTTGTCTGGATTATTCTGAGTTTAATGCTTCTAATTAACAGGCCATTAATTAGATGACTTCAATTTTGTAATTTACTGTCGAAAGAAGGAATTATAGGGTAGATCTTAGATAATTCGGCATAGGTAAATATAGAGATCGAAAGACTTATATGAACCTATGTGATGTTAAAATCATTGGTCTATTTGCTTCCTTGTTTTATTAAAATTGCGTATGCATATGTGATTTGATAAACGAGAATAACATTCAATTGATTGTCGAAAGAGGCGTTGGATGAATGGACGATTTGCTAACAAACAAGAGAATTGAATTCAATTAGCTACTGAAAAAGGCATAGTGAAGATCTAGGTGAAGTCGATTTCCCTAGAAGTCTCTATCTCGATTAATCTTCAACAATATAAAAACCCTTGTCTTTATTTAAGCAATTTTCTTAGAGTTGAATTTACTTTAATTTGCAATTACAACAATCTTTGTGATTCTCCTAAATAAAATTGAGATTAACATAATTTTGGTACTTGACAAACGTAAGATACCAATCCCTGAGGACGATACTTTTCTCATCATTTTATTATAAAACTTCGACACTGTGCACTTGCAGTTTCGCACCGATCGAGTTTTTGGCGCCGTTGCCGGGGATTAGTTTAATCTTATTTTTGCCAATATCGATACTAAGTAATCTTGATTTTAATTTAGGATTTTATTTCAGTCTATTTTAATTCGTGTTTTACATTCTCTACAGGTAGGCTTTTGACGTTGGATGCGCCGTGGTAGAACTCGTGACATTCTTCCGTTTGATCCGGAAATTGAAAGAACTTTCAGAGCACAAAGAAAGAAAAAAAATACTAGCCATGGCTAACGGACAACCTGAAGAACAACCACGCACCTTGAGGGACTATGTAAGGCCGGTTGTGACAGGCATAAGACGCCAAACCATTAATGCCAACAATTTCGAGCTCAAACCAGTGTTGATCAGCATGGTACAACAAGCTCAATTTAGTGGGTCACCACTAGATGACCCCAACATTCATTTGGCGATATTCTTGGAGATCTGTGATACAATAAAAATCAATGGTGTGACTGAAGACACCATTAGACTAAGGCAACCCTTTCCCTTTGAGGGGCAAAGCGAGAGGTTGGCTACAATCTCTATAAGCTGGAAGCATTACCAGTTGGCAGGATATGGACAAAAATTCCTTGCCAAATTCTTTCCTCCTGCAAAAACAGCCCAACTCAAAAGTGAGATTGGCCAATTCAAGCAAAACGATGTAGAGTCGCTTTATGAGGCATGGGAAAGGTTTAAGGATATGACTCAACGCTGTCCTCAACATGGATAGCCAGAGTGGTTGCAAGTGCAGATGTTCTATAATGGATTGAATGGGCAAACTCGGACCATAGTTGATGCTGCTTCCGGAGGAACTTTGATGTCAAAGACACCTGAAGGTGCTACTGCCCTTTTGGAAGAAATGGCCTCAAACAACTACCAATGGCCAACTGAGAGAACTATGACCAAGAAAGTTGCTGGTGTGCATGAATTAGAACCATTTGCAACCCTTTCTGCTCAAGTGGACTCTCTATCTCATCAGATTGCAGTCTTATCAACCCAAAAGACACCACAAAGTGCAGAATATTTGGGGGATACTGGTGTTACAGCTCCGATCAATGAAATGAGCCAAGAACAAATTCAATACATCAACAATCGGAGCTACAACTATCGTGGAAATCAGACACCAAATTGCTATCATCCCGGGCTTCGAAATCACGAAAATTTTTTGTATGGAAACACAAAGAATGTGTTGCAACCCCCCCCCAGGATTTGATAGTTAATCCAATGAGAAAAAGATGTCTCTTGAAGATGCTATGATTTCATTTGTCGAGGAGACAAAGACAAGGTTCAAAAAGACAGATTCAAGGTTGGACAACATGGAAACTCATGTTAGCAATATGGGAGCCACCATGAAGAATCTAGAAGTGTAAATTGGGCAACTAGCCACTACCATCAATGCACAACAAAAAGGAACCTTTCCTAGCAACACAGAAGTGAATCCAAAGGAACAATGCAAGGCTATCACACTTAGGAGTGGAAAAGAACTTGAAAGGCCACCACCAAAGGAAACAAATTTACTCCTACAGCTGCAGATAAAGATCAAAGCAATAACAAAGTAGAAGAAGAGAAGATTGGGGATGATAAACTAAGAGAGACTTACATGCCTTCAAAAATTTCATTTCCTGACAATCCTCCTATTCTTTCTACTCCCCTTCCGTATTCTCAACGTTTTCAAAAACAAAAACTCGATAAGCAATTTTTGAAGTTTTTGGATATTTTTAAGAAACTTCACATAAATATTCCTTTCGCAGATGCCTTGGAACAAATGCCAAATTATGTGAAATTTCTCAAGGATATCATCTCAAAGAAAAGAAGGTTGGAGGATTTCGAAACAGTGAAGCTCTCTGAAGAATGCAGTGCCATTCTTCAAAAGAAACTACCTCAGAAATTGAAAGACCCAGGGAGTTTCACATTGCCTTACACTATTGGAAATTCATTCTTCAATAAAGTTTTATGTGACCTTGGTGCTAGCATTAACCTCATGCCATTTTCTCTTTTCAGGAAATTAGGACTTGGAGAGATGAAACATACCACCATTTCGTTGCAACTAGCGGACCGATCCATCAAATACTCACGTGGGATTGTAGAAGATGTAGTGATAAAGGTGGACAAATTCATTCTACCCGCTGATTTTGTGGTGCTAGATATGGAGGAAGACCAAGAAATCCCATTAATTCTCGGCCGACCATTCTTGGCCACTGGAAGGGCCTTGATTAATGTTCAGAATGGTGAATTGACACTGAGGGTAAACGAAGAAGAGGTTAAATTCAACGTCTACAAAGCTATGAAATTTCCAGAAGATCCAAACACTTGCTTTCGGGTAGATGTCATTAAGGACTATATAGAAGAAGCTTTTCAAGAGGAGACACCAGCCGACCATCTAGAGAGATGTATCACAACTTCATCGGATGCTCATGACTTCAACAGTTCTGTTGTTGGTAAAGTTGATCTACTCTTCATTAGTGAAGAATTTCTCCACTATGTGTTTACCTTGGGAGCATTAGAACATGCCACAACACTTAGCAACAAGGTGGGAAACCTAGATCCGATAGTAGAGAAAGCAGATTCAGAAACTTCTAAAGAAAAGAAGCAGCAAACTAAAACTCCAGAACTGAAGCAATTGCCTGGACATCTTCGCTATGCATTCTTGGGTGAGAGTGACACTTTTCCAGTGATTGTTGCAGCAACACTCTCACCAGAAGAAGAGGGAATGCTGCTACATGTGTTAAGGGAACATCAGACAACATTGGGATGGACTATATTTGACATAAAAGGTATAAGTCCATCCATTTGCATGCACAAAATTTTGATGGAGGAAAATTACAAACCGTCAATCGAGCACCAGAGATGATTAAATCCAGCAATGAAAGAAGTTGTAAGGGCTGAAATTTTGAAACTCCTTAATGCGGGAATAATTTATGCTATCTCTGACAGCTCATGGGTAAGTCCAGTGCAAGTGGTACAAAAAAAGGGTGGAATGACGGTAATAAAAAATGACAACAACGAGCTCATTCCTACAAGAACAGTCACAGGTTGGCATGTGTGTATGGACTACCGCAAGCTGAACAAAGCAACAAGGAAGGATCATTTTCCACTACCCTTCATTGACCAAATGTTGGATCGACTAGCTGGGTATTCATATTATTGCTTTCTAGACGGTTATTCGGGTTATAACCAGATCGCCATAGCCCCTGAAGACCAAGAGAAAACCACATTCACATGCCCTTACGGAACGTTCGCGTTTAGGAGAATGCCTTTCGGGTTATGTAATGCCCCCGCAACATTCCAACGTTGCATGATGGCAATTTTTTTCGATATGGTGGATGAGATAATGGAAGCTTTCATGGATGATTTCTCAGTTTTCGGTACATCATTTGACCATTGCCTGCATAATCTAGCTCTAGTGTTGCAGAGGTGTGAAGATAAAAATCTGGTCCTAAACTGGGAGAAGTGTTATTTCATGGTGCAAGAAGGGATCGTTCTAGGCCACAGAGTGTCATCAGAAGGACTGGAGGTCGATCGAGCTAAAATTGCAACTATAGAAAAGCTACCACCTCCAAATAATGTGAAGGGAATCAGAAGCTTTCTTGGACATGCAGGCTTCTATAGAAGATTTATAAAGGATTTTTCTAAACTCTCTAAACCTTTATGTAATCTTCTTGAGAAATATTCCGCGTTTGATTTTGATGGTATCTGTTTGCAGGCCTTTAATACAATCAAGGAAAAACTCATCTTGGCACCAGTCATGACTATACCTGATTGGAGTCAACCATTTGAAGTCATGTTTGACGCAAGTGATTTTGCCATCGGAGCAGTGTTAGGACAAAAGCGAGACAAATTGTTTCGGGCCATCTACTATGCAAGCCGAACATTAAATGAAGCTCAATTGAACTATACAACAACTAAAAAGGAGTTACTTGCTGTGGTATTTACCTGTGACAAGTTTCGGTCTTACCTCGTTGGTACAAAAGTGATAGTGTTCACCGACCATGTAGCGCTCCGTTATTTGTTTGGAAAGAAGGATGCTAAGCCTAGACTAATTTGTTGGATCTTGCTTCTTCAAGAATTTGATTTGGAAATTCGAGATAAGAAAGGAAGCGAAAATGTAGTTGCAGATCACCTTTCTCGGTTGGAGCAAGAAGAAGTAAAGCCAGAGTCAGCAATCCAAGAAGCATTCCCTGATGAGCAGTTGTTTGCATGTGAGACCACGCTTCCTTGGTTTGCTGATATTGTAAACTACCTAGCGTGTAAAGTATTGCCACCAAATCTCACCTACCACCGACGCAAAAAGTTTCTACATGAGGTGAAATACTATCTTTGGGATGAACCTTTGTTATTCAAGAAATGCTCCGATCAAATCATCAGAAGATGTGTGCCAGAAGAAGAGATGCAATCCATTCTCCATCATTGTCATTCTTCATCATATGGAAGACACTTTGGCGCAACACGAACAACAGCTAAAATACTTCGAATTGGTTTCTATTGGCCTTCTATTTTTCGTGATACCTACACGTTGGTGAAAACGTGTAACCGGTGCCAACGCATGGGAAACATTTCAAGGCGTCAAGAACTACCACTAAAAAATATTTTAGAGGTTGAGTTATTTAATGTTTGGGGGATCGATTTTATGGGACCTTTTCCTCCATCATTTGGCAATATTTACATCCTGCTAGCTGTTGACTATGTTTCAAAGTGGGTAGAAGCAATTGCCACAACAAAGAACGATGCAAAGGTAGTGCTCAGATTCCTCCAAAAGAATATATTCACAAGATTTGGCACTCCTCGGGCGATTATTAGCGATGAAGGGACCCACTTTTGCAACAAGCTATTTGATAACTTGTTTGCTAAATATGGTGTGAAGCACAAGATAGCACTTGCCTACCACCCACAAACAAATGGTCAAGCTGAAATCTCGAATCGGGAGATTAAGAACATCCTTGAAAAGACGGTCAACACCAATAGAAAGGATTGGGCACAAAAGCTTGATGATGCATTGTGGGCATACCGTACAGCCTTCAAAACACCTATCGGGATGTCTCCATACCGATTAGTGTTTGGTAAAGTATGTCATCTCTGTCGAGCTGGAGTATAAAGCATATTGGGCTGTCAAAAAGTTCAATTTTGATTTAAAGGCATCTGGGGAAAAGAGACTTCTTCAATTGAATGAGATGAATGAGTTCCGGAATGATGCCTACGAAATGCAAAGATTTACAAGGAACAAACGAAGAAGTGGCACGATAAACAGATTCTTAGGCGTGAGTTTACTCCAGGACAACAAGTTTTACTCTTCAACTCACGACTAAAAATCTTCCCAGGCAAGTTAAAGTCAAGATGGACAGGCCCCTATACAATTGACAAAGTTTCACCTTTCGGAGGAATAGATTTGAAGGACAAGATGGGTAATATATTCAGAGTAAATGGTCAACAACTAAAGCATTATTACGGAGAACAAATGGAGAGGAACTGTAGATTCATTCCTCTCGGAGATCCAAACTGATAAAGACTGAAAGTCTGGCTGTAGACTCTAAAACAAGCGCTTAAGGGAGGCAACCCAAAGAATTTTCTTTCATTCGTTTATTCGTTTATTCTCACATTCTTTCCTCCTTCTTTTGAATAAAACTTGAGTAATGTGAGTTCTGACGCAGGTATTCAGCTAGAATAAAGTGCTCGACATTACGAATCACAGCGGCGTCACCATGAAATCAGGGAAGTTCCTTTAACTCTTTTACTCATTACACTATAGATTCTCGTTTTAAAAAAAAAAAAAAAGGCAGAGTACCAGACACCATGGCATCTAAACTGGATGCCACGGCGCCCAGTACTCTAAAGATAAAGAGGCAGAGCATGAGACGCCATGGCGTCTAAACTGGACGCCATGGCGCCCAGCACTCTGAATTAAAACGGGCAGAGTATTAGACGCCATGGCGTCTAAACTGGACGCCAAGGCGCCCAGAACTCTGAAGTCAAACCGGCAGAATACGCGACGCCATGGCGTCTAATCTGGGCACCACGGCGTCCGTACGTAAATTTTTTTTTTTTTTTTATAGAGGAACCGGCCCAAACATTGAAAAAAAACACACAAAAACTCTCACCCTCTCTAACTCCCTCACGCCTCCCTTCCTCACTCTCGCCTTCTCTCCCCCGATTCTTCTTCCCTTCATCATCTCATCTCACATCAACCACACAACTCGTGTAGAAGCACACCCCCACGGCACTTCTCCCTTGTGTGGCATTTACGGCATACCACTAAAGCTTTAAATGTGTGAATAGAATTGTATCACCATCCCACTAAAGAAGAAATCCAAAGTTGCTGAATCTACTTCTACAGCCGCCTATGATAGAAAGCGATTTGTATGTGCTGGGGCAGCAGAACGGTTTAGGCATTTGGTAGTACACCGCAACTGCATTCCAGAAAGGGGCTTCGAAAAATTTATGCTCGAAAAACTACAAAGTCTAGGATGTGAACAATTTGCAAAACAACCTGGAGCCTGCTTTATTCCCCTAGTGAAAGAATTCTATGCCAACGCAAAAGAACATGAGGACTTCAAGGTCTTTGTGCGGGGTCGTTGGGTGAAATTTGATAGCGCCTCGATCAACCGCTTCTACAACACAAGGGACATATCGGATGATGATTATTCAAGATTGCAGGACGAAGGAGTTGACCCCACTATTCTGATTGACACTCTAGCATATAACGGGACGGAATGGAAGTGTAATGCAACTGATGTAACTCACTTTCCAGCCTCGGGTTTAACGGTCCATAGTCGAGTGTGGCATCACTTCATAGTTGCAAAATTGATGCCTAGCAGCAATGTTAGTGAAGTAACTAGAGAGCGAGCTACACTTAACTATGCAATTCAGAGAGGGCACTCCATTGATGTAGGCAAAGTGATTCAGAATAGCATCTTGCGTATCCTAGCAGGATCAGCAACAAGTAGCTTGGGACACCCATCGCTCATACATGATCTTTGTGTCAAAAAGGGTATAGCTACGCAAGAATCTGATGAAGTACTACACCCTAAGCAACCTCTGACGAAAGGACTTCGTGATAAGGTAGAGATGCGTCAAAGCCGGGGTAGCTCATCTCACTCTTCTCAGCAAGTACCGCCTCCTATCCTTCTCCACAGCCTGATGCCCATACTGGAGCCATACTTCGGCAACTTGAGGCCATGGACCTTCACATGGCTAATTGGCAGAACAACATGGATCAGCGACATACTGCTTGGCAGCATGAAATGACTTCACTCATGACCAATTGGCAGAGCGGTAACAAGGATAGCTGGACCACCTACAGTCCTCCATGTATGATCAATTTCGTTACCAAAACGAATATAATGCGGTCATGGCATCCACTTATCCCAATCACTCATTCCCTTCGGCACCACCACTACCATCACCACCCCACCCTCCAGCTCCACCGGGTGACGACGAGACCAGTTGATGTCCCCCATACGGTACTCATCCCTCCTTCCTTTCTTTCACATTGGGGACAATGTGCAAATTAAGTTTGGGGGTGTTAATTTTGCTTATGTGTTTTTACTTGTGTGTTTTTGTGTGTTTGTGTGTCTCTTTAACGTTTTGATGTGTGTGCCCCTTCAATGTGTTTTTATTTGTGTGTTTTTGTGTATTTTTTGCATGCTCGCGTGAGTTAGATAACATTGTTGGCAATGATGCATATAATTGGAAACATAAATAGGTTATGCGCTATGAATGTGTTATGTGTGTGAGTGAATTCTTACTTATCCTTGCAAGGCATGATAACTTAATTGCACGCGAGCCAAGTATACCATTGGACTAGAAGAGACTGATTCATAAATGTGATAGATTGATCTAGTGACCCTAGAAACGATCCAAACAATCAATGAGCGTCACAATATCCTCAAACCAAATCTAGGATGTTTGGAACGGTTGAACTATTGTGGGGAGACATAGATTTGATGTGGATTCCGTATGTGCAAGTGTGGACTGTTTGAAACCAATAGAATGAAAATCAGGTGAAAACCTTAAGTTAAGGGTCTATTTTCGAGAATGAGTATTTAATAAGGGACATTGCACTAATCACTACAAAAGATCCCAATGAGGACAATTGAAAAGCATCTCTTCGTAGCCTTTATGACTCGAGTGAATAAGTCTGGAAGGGTTTAAAACCTGGTGCCCTAAAGTCATCTGATTTGGGAGTCACCGACCTAAAACTCGCTACATGGGTCATCTAGAAAGCTTAATGGAGGGATGACAACAAAAAAAATAAAAAAAATAAAAAAAATAAAATATATATATATATAAAAGCAAGTGCATGAAACAGAAGACGCACCTATGAAGTGATTAAACCTCGAATGCTTATTTTAGAAAATTAGACTTTTGATGACAGGTTAATAACTTGGTTGAGTCCTGGAGGAGGAAGCAGTAAAAAGGAGAATCCATGTTTGTCAACACGTTGAACCGCAAGTAGTGAAACATGACCAAACTTGAGTGGTGTGAGAAGTTAGTAATTAAAAAAAAAAATCAACTTTAGAGTACACCTCGGAAAGTGAAAAGAAAACAAGTTTGGGGTAAGCGAATCCCACGAGCGACGTGAGTAAATAATTGACTCTTAAGGTCGGGAATGAAATCGATCTATGATAGTACAGTGCTTTATTTGACTCTTCACACACCTACACATCTGTCTCGCATGGGAAAGGTAAGTATTTGATTCTCACATTTTAGCCTTGAAGTAGTTCATAACCCGATACCATGCAGTCAATGCTGAGCCGCAAGACAATTTATCCAACTAAGTTATGCTATTGTGTCTTATTTGTGTGTTTAGTTTATCATGTCTTTCTCTTTTTTTCTTTTTTTTTTGTGTTTGCTTGAGGACAAGCAAAGAACTAAGTTTAAGGGTGTTTGATGAGAATGATTTATTCAACGAACAAAAGCTGCTAAACCATAGTTTTCGGCTCGATCTCGAGCATTTGTGAGCATTTTGATGGGTGTATTCATGTTGTTTTGTAGCCTTGATAACTTGAGAGAATATGATATATTTTGAAGCTTGAATTGAGGGTGACGATGGATCACAAAAAGGAGCATGGAATGTTAGTGATGAAAGAGGAGAAAGAACTACTAAAGAGATCTGGAAACAGAACAAAGGGAATCAAGGCAGAACACCACGCTACGGCGTGTAATTTTGACCCCACGGCGCCCAAATATGCAAAAAATAGTCTCACCAACAGAACACGCCACGCCACGGCGTGAGATCTGGGCGCTATGACGTCCAAAGATGAAGGAAAAAGGGTTCGCCAACAGACAGCTCGGCGCTACGGCGTGAGATCTGGGCGCCACGGCGTCTAGCGAGAAGAATGACCAGCAGAAGACGCGGCGCCACAGCGCCCATTATGGACGCCATGGCGCCGCCTGTGCGAGAAAACCGGAACTTACGGTTTTGAAATATTTTCTCGGTCCATTTGAGTCCATATCCGTCCAAATACTCTAGGGATATATAAACCACGAAAAAGACCTAGCAAAGGACGTTTTTGGCGACTGGAGAAAGGGAAGAACATAGCACACTTGAAGAGGAGATTTTTGGAGAATAACATAGAGATTTTGAAGAAGAAGAGAAGGAAGAGATTGCTGGGAATTCGTGGCCTTGACTGCTGCTGTCGAAAGAGGCGTTTATCAGTTTGGCTTTCCTTAAATTCTTCCCTATAAAACCATGGTGAATTCTTTTTGGTTGATTTTAGTTTTTAGCATGAACTAATTCCATTTACTTCTAGGGATATGATGTAATCTGGATCTGAAACTATGTTTGATTTGTTATGCTAAATTGATTTAATTCTCATCTATGTTTGTCTGGATTATTCTGAGTTTAATGCTTCTAATTAACAGGTCATTAATTAGATGACTTCAATTTTGTAATTTACTGTCGAAAGAAGGAATTATAGGGTAGATCTTGGATAATTCGGCATAGGTAAATACAGAGATCGAAAGACTTATATGAACCTATGTGGTGTTAAAATCATTGGTCTATTTGCTTTCTTGTTTTATTAAAATTGCGTATGCATATGTGATTTGATAAACGAGAATAACATTCAATTGACTGTCGAAAGAGGCGTTGGATGAATGGACGATTTGCTAACAAACAAGAGAATTAAATTCAATTAGCTAACTGAAAAAGGCATAGTGAAGATCTAGGTGAAGTCGATTTCCCTAGAAGTCTCTATCTCGATTAATCTTCAACAATATAAAAACACTTGTCTTTATTTAAGCAATTTTCTTAGAGTTGAATTTACTTTAATTTGCAATTACAACAATCTTTGTGATTCTCCTAAATAAAATTGAGATTAACATAATTTCGGTACTTGACAAACGTAAGATACCAATCCCTGAGGACGATACGTTTCTCATCATTTTATTATAAAACTTCGACACTGTGCACTTGCAGTTTCGCACCGATCAACCACATGACCCTGAAAACGTATATGATCTAGCCAAATTCTTGAATTTAGCATACAATTTAAACTTCCTTAGTATTTCCAATACTATTTTGAGTTGTTCTTCACACTGTTCCTTGTTCCTTGAATATACAAAATATCATCAATGAAGACAATGATAAATTGACCTAAAAACTAATAAATTAGTATATTATTCAAATCCTTGAACACTGCAAGAGCATTTGTCAATCCAAAAGGTATTACAATAAACATGTAATGATCATAGAGAAATCTAAATACTGTCTTTGAAATGTCATTTGCCTTCACTTTTAGCTGGTGATAACCTGACCTCAAGTCAATCAGGAAAAATACTGTTTGCATCCTTCAACTGATCAAAGAGGTCTTCAATCTGAGGAAGAGCATATATATTTTTAATAGGCAACCAATTTAGCTTATGATAGGCAATGTACATCCTCATTGAACTATCTTTCTCCTTTACAAAAAAATCGGTGTATCGTAAGGAGATATGCTTGGACGGATGTAACTTTTAATACTAGTGACGCTCTAGGTAAAAGATCAATTTTAAACTCTACTTGCCATCTGGTAAAGTGCCAGATAGTTTGTCAGGGATTACATCAATAAAATCTTGTACAATTGGTATTGCACAGATAATAGGCTTTGATTGTTGAGTTTCAAATATATTCACTAGAAATCCTTGGCAAGGTATCATCTACAACATCTTCTCTATCTTCATGATTGACACCAGGAAAGGTAAAAACTTAATTGTCATAGTGAAGAATCAAAGCTCTCCTCCCTATGTCTTAGAAAAATTACTTCATTCTCAAAGCATCAGATAGTTAAGTGGTTGCTCCCCAACTAATCCATCTCCAGAATAACATCAAAGTCTTTCATGTCTAGGAGGTATATATCAACTTTTAATTCATTTCCATCATTTTCTAACTTTACTGTCCTAGCTATCTGATTGATGTTCAAAGTTTTACTTGATAGGATGGTAACTTTTAAAACACTATATGATTTCTTACGTGTAATACATGATTTAATTATAAATATAGCAGAGATAAATGAATGAGTAGTTGTTGAGTCTATAAGAACATATGATGGTAGTTTAAATATTGATAGAATACCTGCCATTACATTCGAATGCTCTGTTGCCTCTTCCTATGTCAAAGCAAAGATTGTGACTTCCACTTCTTGCCCTACTCATAGTCCTTCTTAAGTGGGTATGCATTCCAGTTCGGGAAAAAATGATTTTCTTTGCCACATCGACAACATACATTCTTTCCAAACAAACATTCTTCCTTTTGGGCATTGTTGCATTTGGGGCATGGATGATTAATCTTATTCGGTTTTCTTGATCTTGACCGAAATCATGTGTTGGCCTTCTTGTTCTGTGTAAATCATTTTCCTTTGTTCGACCATTCCACTTCATTTTTTCAACTGATTCATTACTTTACTCAATCATCCTATCCATTTCCAATCGATTAGAAATTAACTGAGCTCGTTGTAGTAATTTACTATAGGTTACGGTATAATGGGATGCTATGATTCTTCCAATCTCTGAATACAATCCTAGTTCGAACCTCCAAGCCTTCTTTGTCTCAGTGTCTATGAGGTGTATGACATACGTAGAAAGTTGTTTGAACTTCCTTTTGTAATCGTCAAGTGACATCTTTTCCTGTTTTAGTTGCATAAACTCTACATACTCCCCCAGATGGCCTACTGTATCAATCAGTTTAAATTCAGCACATGATACTTTCAGGGTATAAGTGCAATGCCTTATGCTTGAAGATCTGCTAGAATCCTCGTAACCACTCATCGATTGCCAAAGGACCAACTCTACCATCAAAAGAAGGATACTTGAAATGGTGGAACTTCTCTATAACTGAATCCATGTTGTTGGCACTAGCCGGTGCATTCTGAGAAGGCTGGTGCTTATCATCTTCCATGGTCATGCACCGCCCTTCTAAGATCTTCAAACATAGTTGCTTGGTCTTGTTGTCGTGCCATTTCCTTCAAATCAACAAAAATAAAATTTTATCTTAGAAATATTGGACAACACAAACTCAATATATTCAAATGGAAGATGAAATCTCATCAATATAAATCTTTTAAACTATGACGTACAATCGATTGAATAAATAAATCACAAATGAGATAAATCAATTTCTTCTCTAAACTAGAAGGAAAATGAAACATCATAGAACAAAGGAACTAAAATTTAAGTTTCTAATCCATATGAATCCTGCGAGTCTTCTTTGGTGGAGCCTCATCTTCTGAAATGTCTTGTACAACGGGCCCCGACTCTATTTTCATTTCGAGTTGTTGCTAAGGTTTTCGCTCAAGATTATCCTCTAACTCCAACCTAAAGTCATCCTCATGCTCCAATTCAGACCCTTCCTTTGGGTCTGACTCATATCGAGGTTCAGGCTCAAGCTCGACCCATCGTCTACCTCTCTTCAAATCTAGCTCCGATTGTGGTTATAGGCTCTCACTCCACCTATCTAAAAGGGTCTGACAGTACAAGTCAAACTCAATCATGCTTGGGGTGCTTTAGAGGGTTACCTTCTAGCATCTTATCCCTAACCACAACTCCTATGTCTCCCCCATTGAGATAAAAGTGAGTGTATAAGGTTATGTAGAACCTTGATATGCATCATCTCCAGTCCTGCATTCACAGTCGTAGACCATCTTTCATAGATGTCTTAAACATACTTGACAAGCAAATGAGTCGATTTTGTCACGTAATTCTCATAGGACCGGATAATGGACCTTTTTGTTCAATGTTGCTCTACATGCTGTAGTTTTTCTAGCAGTTTGATATTTTCTAGCCATGTATGTCACATAAGTGTCCAAATATATTTTATATTTTTTAGTGATATCGCATTATATATTGTGCTCTTGTGGTTTTAATACAAATGTTAATCATCATATAACAAAGGTGGTAACTTGAACCTTAGATTGACAGGTTTAGGAATAATATTAATGCAAATGGACTAAACTTGTTTTCGGGTTAAAATAATTCCAAACTTTAAAATTCATGATTAATAGACATGATAGTAGTAGAAAATTAGGAGAATAATATGCCGTAAAGATTTTAAATATTTGTCCATAATTTGCTCAAAATTAATTTAAGTAAATGCATTGTCATGGATGATAAGTGTATTTTGAACACTTATTTGGACCATTAAATGAGACTAACTGTAATTAATTTGGATGACTATGACTTGATTATTTATATATTTCATTTTTAGGTAAAACTTGATGCAAATTGATGGAACTGACAAAAGGAGTGGAAAAAATCTAAGGTTTGGGAATCAACATGCAAATATTTAATTAGGCGATTCAGACAAAAAAATGGTGATTGAAGATCACATAGGATCGGTGTGATGCAATTAGAAGTCAAAAAAGTGAAATATAGTCAAAATATTTTCACAAATCAATTTTCAGTTGCACAAATTATGCTCCAGACTTTCGACATTAGGGCCCTGTTTGATTCCTATTTTAATTCTCATTCTCATTCTTCTACTCATTTTCAACCACACATTCTTCAATAAAATAATATTTTCCATCACATCAATAACTTTTCCTTCTTTTTCAACCACACATTTCTCATCATATCACTATTTCAAAATTCATTTTTTCCAAATAATACCTATCAAACACACTCTAGATTGAGACTCAATTTTTGCATATTAAAAATTCATATTGGAAAAATGATATTTGTAGAAGAATTGTAACTCTTTTTAACTCATTAATGCACTTTGAATAAGCTCAATTGGATATCAGGAGTGAAAGATATGACACATATTGTTGAACGATATACATACACGGAAATATACGGCACGAGCGCACTGACCATTTTGAAGCTGATGGGTGAATCCTTTTTCAACGTTTTAAACTCTTTGCAAAGCCAAATTGGACCCGATTTTAACCTATTGTTTGCCCTATAAATACAGAACTTGGGCAAAACATTGAAATGCCCCTCTAACCTCTTAATAAATACCCATATCATAAAATTCATCAAGAACAAGAGACGAATTCATATCTTTAGGGAAAGAAGCTAAAACTAGCAAGAAATTGAAGGTCAAATACATCAAGAACTTGAAGGTTTTTAGTTTAGAATTGAAGATCAAGTTGTCTTGCATTCATTCATGATCAGGGTGACATCTATTCATTATTCTTCTTCTTGTAATTCATATAAAATCATGCTAGCCAAGATCCTTATTTGTATTGGATAAAGATGAACTTTTTTACTTATTTATTTTAATTCATGACAAGTAGTTTAGTAGTTCTTGTTTTTCTTGATTAATCTTGCATTCTCGTTGCATTATTTAATTGCTTGGTCATCAATTAGATTATTAGTTGCTTGTTGTAGTGCTGAAAAGTTCACAATTAAATTTAGAACTCTACAAGGTTAACATACGGGCAATATAAAAATATTGTGAGGGCAATCACATTTATTCCTTGTCAACGATCTCGTACACTTACGGATTTCACTTGATCAATGAACTCAACATTGAGAATAAAAACTTAACAGTTATCCCTAAAGCATGAACATTAAGCATAACCTTAAATTTATGTTGATGAGCTGTCTAAAGAGCAAAAGACATAGAAAAATTGAACTAATGAGGTTGACAATTAGACGTTGACTAAAAACACATTACATAATTTCTTTGTACATGTTTAATAGATATTGTTACACCTCCTATGAATAGGGGTTCTAACCGCCACCACGTGGCATAAATCTGCCACGTGCTCTACGTCATCTTGTGCCCATGATGGTCGAACCCATGTTGGTCGAACCTTCATGTTAACCGAACCATATATGGCTGGGGAAGAGTCATCAAGGATGTTTTAGGGAAGATCTTAAGTGAAGATCTCATGGCAAGTGGATGATGTGATAATACACTGCATTGGCGACTCCAATTAATTCCATAAGTCAATCCTAATTTTACATGTCATACTAGGGCTGCAAGAAGTCATTAAATGGATTGACACTATGACGAAAGGTCTCAGCTGCATAGATGAAGCCACGTTAGTCCTCATCCAACGATTCTTACTCATCCTAGGTTGATATAAAAGCTCAAATTTGGTGTCATTGAAGGGTAATGCAAGTTTGAACTCTCAATTTCCCAAGGCCGACCCTCTTCACTTTCATATTGGAGGCTCACGTTTAAGCCTTCCTATACTTATATATATTTTTCACTCCAACTAACTTGACCGTCGGAGTGCGCGCAGTCAGCTCCACCCCCATCGGAGAAGGCCACATGTGGCTAACGATTTGTCCTAGTGAGTAGAAGAACAACTTAGTTGGATATGTTGACACGTCAGAGGTACATTTTTTAAGGTCAACAGATATGATATAAGTATATTTTTGGTCTGATTAATTTGGATTAGTTGATTGGTTTGAAATTAATGACCGAATTAAAATATGAAGAGCTAATCGTAAAATGCTGATGGGATCTTTGAAACATCAAAATCAGTTTAATTTGTTGATTGCGTAATTATAGTCAATTAATTACTATTTTTTTACTTGTTCTCTATTTGTCTCGATCATATCGATAGAGTTAGAGTAAATTGTCGTAATAACAGGTAGTTCAAGAATTTTTTTTGGGAATTCTCACATCCTGAAGTATTTAACATAAAATCTCCCTGGAGGCCTTAATGCATTAAATGTAATCATACTATAAATATCATGGAGTGATAAGAATTTGACAACTCTACCTTATGTATCGTGCCTTCAATTAAAATCTGAAAATGCTAAAAAAATTGGAATTTTTTTATTTTTTTATTCATATCTCCTCTAAACTGTCTTGACCTGGTGAATGAAAGAATATATAATTGAAGTTTTCATATAAACAGTGACCGATAATTTTTGTGCCTAAAATGATCGTGATTTTATGAGTGTATTTATAAGATGAATGTGATTGAGAACTGGGTAAATGAAAGTTGCAAAGAGTATGATAAAAATAAGGGGACTTCATTTAAGAGGCCCAGTCAAAACAAAAATTTATTTATAAAGCCTATCATCTATCTTTTTTAGTTAGATAGCCTAAACTTATAAAGAAAAGAAAAAATCATTTATAAATTACTAAAATATCCTTGTATGTAAAAAGACATAAAAGCCCTAATTCCACTTTAAATTTTCATTTAGCCCTAATTCAATTTTGGCATCATTTCTTCCGCATTCAACCTCCCCTGCAATTATTTTTCTCCTTTTCTTATCATCATCTCCCAACCCCCTTCGATTTCTCTCTCTATCTCTTACCAATTGTTAGTATAAATTTATTATATACATGTGGGTTTTGTATAGGGTTTAAGAAAACTATGAAAAGATGAGAACCAACAGAAAATTCTGAAAAATGGGATTGGACAAAGGGAAGAAGCAGAAATTGGGAGAAGTGAGGAAGAGAACAATGGGACAGAGCATATTGATGAAGAGCTCGTTCCTTCGATTGAAAAGGTCCAAGAAATACAAGAAGAGCTTGAAAAGGTAAACTTTTCTGCTTTTTTTCCAATTCCATGCCAGAAAAATTACTAAATTTGGTGGAAATTATCTCCTTTAGTTGTTATTAATCATTTTTGTTTAGTATGTGAATAATTTTAAGAATTTAATTGGTTCTTTCGTTTTAATTACTATTTGTGGGATTTTAAAGAGACTCCAGATTTATTTTGATTGTTTTCTGCAAGGAACTATGAGGAGGCTGCTTGTTAGTTTTCTTCTTTTTGTTCTTTGTTGGTCTTTAATTATTCTGTGAGGGCACGTTATTGATAGTAACTCAATTCGTTAACTGCAAAGCAAGGACCCATATTTTCTTAAAATGAGCTCGGAATAGAGGATTTGTTGGCTTCTTTGGGGAGTGAATGTTAAACTAAATCAAATTATTGTTGAAGAATTTTTGTTTTGAAATATATTTACTATACATGAGTAATTTTCTAAGGGGCCACAGCAATTTTATTTTCCTCTACATTTAGTTCCTACATTATTTGGACTTTCTAAAGAATGAAAAAGTGTATTTAGTCACTTTTTGTCAAAACTAAGCAAGACACTTATATCTTCTTATTTGGTTTATTTTTTGGGGCGCTGCCACGCTGGTAAAATTGCGAGAAATGCAATTGAAAGTGGTTAATTTGATATCATTGTAATTTATTTAATCAATTACTAAGTTCTATCTTTTCCCAACCCAAACTCTTTAGAAAATAATTTTGCAACTTGGGAGGAAATATGGGCCAAATTCGGAGAATTCTAAATATTCATCATGATTATATGTGGGAATTATTCAAATTTGTCGTAGTTGCATCTTCGGTTGTCTCTATATATTTAGGTCAGTCATAGTTAAAAAATGAATTTTGTCTGTTTATTGACACGGTTAATCTATCCCCTTTTTCTCATGTTTTATTTTTTCTCATGTTAGAATTTCAAGTACTTAATCTATCCCCTTTATGAGTTTTGTCTTTTCTGCCATATGTGGACATTTATTGATATAGAAATTCTAATACTATTTTTAGCTTCAATAATCTCTTTAAGAAAAGTTCATGTCTCTTGTTTTTTCTCCAGAACTTCAATCCCAATCCATATTTTGAATTGCAGTTATGGACACTGTGTATATGTTATGGATTCAATTTGTTATCTAGTTGAATATGAGCAATCAGTTGAAGGAGATTAGAAATGAAAATATGTAGGGAATGTCAAAGGGAAAACAACGCTTATTCTGATTTGTATAATAAAGCCAGAGAGACGTTGAAGGTCGATACAATACTATACAAAATGGAGATGCCAACTCTTGTCCTTGTAATTTCAAAGGCTCCAACTGTAAGAAAATCAGTCATGTTCGCTCCACTTGTAAGGGCCAAACAATTGGTAGTGAAACTTGAAGTTGTAATATTATCGTGACTTGTAGCGTTATTATTTTGTACTTATTGGAACACAAAATGATTTATTAGATTTTGTGGTAATTGTGCTGTTAGAACACAAATTAAAGTCATTTTACGTTGCTATATTTTTTTTCACAGTATGACAAACGACTTTTATATGGTTATAGTTGACGCATATGTCGTTCCAGTATGAAAAATGCATAAATTCACTGGTTTGAACCGTAACGACATTGCAATCGTTATCGTGCTTGGATAACGACTTCCATATAGTTACAATAGAAAAACTACACTGGTTTTCCAAAACAACCATAACGATTTCTAAATCGTTCCTGGAGCAAATAACGACATACATATCGTTACCGTACAAAAAAGTGACTTTTTCGTCCATAACGACATGGAAGTCGTTATAAAAGCGTATAACGACATCAATATCGTTACAATAGAAAAACTACACTGGTTTTCCAAAACTACCATAACGATTTCGAAATCGTTCCTGTAGCACATAACGACATACATATTGTTACCTTAGAAACAAGTGACTTTTTGAACTATAACGACATTTAAATCGTTATACCGCTTAGATAACGATCTCAATATCATTACAATAAAAAAACTACACTGTTTTTCAACGACTTCCATAACGAGTTCGAAATCGTTCCTGGATCAAATAACGACATACATATCGTTACCGTACAAAAAACTGACTCTTTGAACCATAACGACATATAAATCGTTATCTAAGCACTATAACGACTTCCATATCGTTACAATGAAAAAACTACACTGATTTTCCAAAACTATCATAACGAGTTCAAAACCGTTCATGGAGCAAATAACGACATACATATCGTTACCGTAGAAAAAAGTGACTTTTTGAACTATAACGACATTTCCATATCGTTACAATGGAAAAACTACACTGATTTTCCAAAACTACCATAACGCGTTTGAAATCGTTCCTGGAGCAAATAATGACATACATATCGTTACCGTAGAAAAAAGTGACTTTTTCGTCCATAACGACATTTATATCGTTATAGTGCTTAGATAACGACGTCCATATCGTTACAATATAAAAACTACACTTTTTCAAAAACTACCATAACGAGTTTGAAATCGTTATCTAAGCACTATAACGACTTCCATATCGTTACAATGGAAAAACTACACTGATTTTCCAAAACTATCATAACGAGTTCGAAACCGTTCATGGAGCAAATAACGACATACATATCGTTATCGTAGAAAAAAGTGACTTTTTGAACTATAAAGACATTTCCATATGTTACAATGGAAAAACTACACTGATTTTCCAAAACTACCATAACGTGTTTGAAATCGTTCCTGGAGCAAATAACGACATATATATCGTTACCGTAGAAAAAAGTGACTTTTTCATCCATAACAACATTTATATCGTTATAGTGCTTAAATAACGACGTACATATAGTTACAATATAAAAACTACACTGTTTTTCAAAAACTACCATAACGAGTTTGAAATCGTTCGTGGAGCGAATAACGACTTTCATATCGTTTTCATAAGAAAAACTTACTTTTTGAACCATTACGACATCTACATCGTTCCCTTCGATAGAACGACTTCCATATCGTTACAGTGTAAATAATAAGGAAAACGACAATTATATCGTTTCTTTACATATAAAACGACTTACATATCGTTATTCGTTGTAAGACGTTTTTGAGCATCCAGGATCATTCGACATACTTTCGACACGTCTATGATAACCAAAGAGGGTATTAATTCGGCTGATAGCACTCGAACGAGCCAACAGAGATACTTTCTTTATATCGAAACTAGTCCAATGTGTTAGACTACTATAGAAACACAAATGTTCCTCAAGTTTCTTTGGAACGTGATTAAACTCGCTCGACAACCTATATCGGTCATCGTATACATATGTCGGAGGTATGTCGAATGATTGTAGATACTCAAGAACGCCTTACCGTCATAACGATATGTAAGTCGTTTCCTATGTAAAGAAACGATATAATTGTCTTTTTCCTTATATATTTACACTGTAACGATATGGAAGTCGTTCTATCGAAGGGAACGATGTAGATGTCGTTATGGTTCAAAAAGTAAGTTTTTCCTATGAAAACGATATGAAAGTCGTTATTCGCTCCACGAACGATTTCAAACTCGTTATGGTAGTTTTTGAAAAACAGTGTAGTTTTTATGTTGTAACGATATGGACGTCGTTATCTAAGTACTATAACGATATAAATGTCGTTATGGACGAAAAAGTCACTTTTTTCTACGGTAACGATATGTATGTCGTTATTTGCTCCAGGAACGATTTCAAACGCGTTATGGTAGTTTTGGAAAATCAGTGTAGTTTTTCCATTGTAACGATATGGAAATGTCGTTATAGTGCTTAGATAACGATTTATATGTCGTTATGGTTCAAAGAGTCAGTTTTTTGTACGGTAACGATATGTATGTCGTTATTTGCTCCAGGAACGATTTCAAACGCGTTATGGTAGTTTTGGAAAATCAGTGTAGTTTTTCCATTGTAACGATATGGAAATGTCGTTATAGTGCTTAGATAACGATTTATATGTCGTTATGGTTCAAAGAGTCAGTTTTTTGTACGGTAACGATATGTATGTCGTTATTTGCTCCAGGAACGATTTCAAACGCGTTATGGTAGTTTTGGAAAATCAGTGTAGTTTTTTCCATTGTAACGATATGGAAATGTCGTTATAGTGCTTAGATAACGATTTATATGTCGTTATGGTTCAAAGAGTCAGTTTTTTGTACGGTAACGATATGTATGTCGTTATTTGTTCCAGGAACGATTTAGAACTCGTTATGGACGTCGTTGAAAAACAGCGTAGTTTTCTATTGTAACGATATTTATGTCGTTATACGCTTTGATAACGACTTACATGTCGTTATGGACGAAAAAGTCACTTTTTTCTAAGGTAACGATATGTATGTCGTTATGTGCTACATGAACGATTTAGAAATCGTTATGGTAGTTTTGAAAAACCAGTGTAGTTTTTCTATTGTAACGATATTGATGTCGTTATACGCTTTGATAACGACTTACATGTCGTTATGGACGAAAAAGTCACTTTTTTTAAGGTAACGATATGTATGTCGTTATGTTCTACATGAACGATTTCGAAATCGTTATGGTAGTTTTGAAAAATCAGTGTTGTTTTTCTATTGTAACGATATTTATGTCGTTATAAGATTTGATAACGACTTACATGTCGTTATGGACGAAAAAGTCACTTTTTCTAAGGTAACGATATGTATGTCGTTATGTGCTACATGAACGATTTCGAAATCGTTATGGTAGTTTTGGAAAACCAGTGTAGTTTTTTTATTGTAACGATATTGATGTCGTTATACGCTTTGATAACGACTTTCATGTCGTTATGGACGAAAAAGTCACTTTTTTCTAAGGTAACGATATGTATGTCGTTATTTGCTCCAAGAACTATTTCGAACTCGTTATGGTAGTTTTGGAAAATCAGTGTACTTTTTCTATTGTAACGATATGGAAATCGTTATCCAAGTACGATAACGATTGCAATGTCGTTATGCTCGAAAAAGACCCTTTTTCCTAATGTCGTGACGTTTGACGGGCTAAAACATGAACATGCACAGTATCTACTACTTCACTCTAATACAATATGTGAACTTGAAGGTTTTAAAAGGCCATGAAAATATACATTGACGTCGAATTGAATTTCCACAATCATTACACAGTCAAATCCAACACCTAGTAGCAGTGACAATATCCAAAAAAATATTAACATCATGAAAGTCGATTTGTTACAACGCGAGCATAAAGAAGTCAGTAACTACACAATGATATCAAAACATCAGTTGGTTTTCCAAAACACGATCTAAGGCTCGAAATCCCATGCCAACAACTCCGCAGCAAGTTTCTTCCGCCATATTGGTACATAATCCCGTCGAATTTCATGTACATCAATATTGGCTTGCATAAAGTCTATGTATTTTAGTGTGAATATCCCGCAATCAGATCTACAAAACAATTGTATAGTTAACCTACGAAATTTTCAGAGGGTTAAAATAATATAGTACTAAAAATTATGAAATTACTAAATCTTACCCATTTTCTTGTTGGGGAACATTTTTCACATTCAAAAATTTGAACTTCTCGGTGCTATATGTTTCTTCGCTCTGGACATGGAGTTTCATAAGCAATGGAATAACCTCCTGTAGAGGCAGAACGTAAGCTTCCAATTCTGCCCTACGAATGTGACCCTTCAAACTATCGAACTTTAAAATTGTTCGTTCCTCCAAGTCAATTTGAAGGGCGAACCAATGGCTACCGGTACAGCAAGGAATATATACATATCTACAATCCTTCCAAGGTTTACTAAGCTCTGGAGTAGCCCCTATCACGTAATTGGTAAGACTTTTACTGATCTTGAGCTGTTTACTCTTTTGCATCTGGCCATGGGTTTTGACAACAAATTGGTAGAAATAAGAATCCACTATGCAACAATTTTGCTGGAAAAGATGGGGAAATTTCAAAGCCCTTTCTCGTATCTGATACAAGGCCTCGTCCATAATCTGCACAAATAAACTAATTAATACAAACTTTAATTGTTGTGCAACATTATACATGTAATCATTAAAGTTGAATTACTTACACTACCAGAAATCCAACCATCCTCATTCAAAAGGTCAATCAAAACAATTGCTTGAACATCGTAAAAGCGCAAAGGTATAACTTGGCTGCGCATACAACAAAATCAACACAATTATATTTATGTAATAATATAAGTACTTTCACATGTACTTGCAACTATATATATATATATATATATATATATATATATATATATATATATATATATATATATATATATATATATATTACTATACCCGGAAGGGGCAGATTCCATCCATTTGTAAAGAGCATCAACCTTCACGGGATCCACTTCTCGGTAAGGATCGTATACATTGATGTCCGACAACTTTCTCCTCTTTGTTGGGTCCATGAAGGGAGAACACAATGAGCGTGCCTTTTTTTTTGGACGATACCCTCTTCCTTTCGGTGAATCACTTCCGACCTCCACGATTTGTACAACGTCACCTATATGTTGCAAGTACCAACAATTAGAAATCTACAGTTTGTTTCATTTGGACGTAATGACATGCAGCTGAACTTAATTGTTTCTTACAAACCTTCAGTGTATTTATTCGCGTCCACATCATGTTTGTCAGGCGTCACAAAATCAGCAATGTCTTTCTCAACCTCGGGATGCTCATCCTGTACTATTTTTCCAACCCCTTCTTCGACCATTTTTTCCTTCTCTTGCTCAGCTTTATCATTCCCAGATCCAACATCAGCTCCATTCCCTCTTCCATTCTTTCCTTTGACCTTCTCTTCTAACTCTGGATCATCATCAGGCTCTTCTACCTTTCTTTCTTCTGCAGGGACATCCATCGGATCATCAAATTCAGCCTCCTTCGGTTCATGTTCTGGTACATAAGCTGTACTACTAGTGGCACCATCAAATGCACTAGTCGCTGAAGGGAATCGACCCGACACAGCCAATTCAATCAACCTATCAACCTTTTTCTCTACCCGATCGAGTCGAGTTGATATGACTGCTTGTAACCTTCCTTCAAGTTTGTCCATTTCAGTTCTCAAGAAATCAACTATGTTGATCTCATTAGATACCGATGGAGGCTCGACATCACGTTCAGCTTCGCCTAATTCGGGATGGTGGGAAGCGCTCTCATCTTCTGCCCTTATCGATTCCAACTCCTTCCAATATACCTCCTCCAGTTCGGTTTCGGAAGGAATTAACGTCTCATTAACCTCCACCTGCAAATATTAAAATCGTGCAAATCATTAGTCATTTCCTAAACTAATTCCACAATTTGTTCCCAGTAAAGTAAAAAGAAAAAAAAAAGGCAATTTTACCTCTTTCAATTTCAACACATTATCATGAGGGTATTTTCCTCCGTGGCCCACAGGACGTATGCCAAGATTACAATCAAGCCCAACTTATATTTGTCGCTCTTTCTTTTCCTACAGGTTACAAATGCATTGTACACATCTCCCCTCGTAATCTTCCCCCCACAATTCTTAAAATACTCTTTCACAATTCGAGACTCCATCCCCAAGGTCTTATCAACTGTGTCATCATCACCCCCCCTTAGACCCGTCACTAAAACAAATTCTTGTAATCCAAATCTTGCCCTTTTATCTGCTATTTTAAACCATATATCTCCTTTGTTGTTGGTCTTCGTCTTGCGCAATAATAATTGGTGTATAATCTGCGAAGCCAACTTTATGTCCTTCAACCGTAGAAGACATCCGAAGCAGCTCTCCTGAAGCTTTTTTTGGAAATTTGTGTCAAGTTTCTCGTATACGTCTTGCACTACTTGTAATTTACACCTGGTAGTGATTGTAGCGTCCATAGCACTGCAAATTATAAAACATGTACAAATATGAGAACAATTGATGATAGTAAAGCACATACGAACAAGATGCATAAGCTATATAAACCAAATTATTCAATTAATTCTGCAAGTGAAATAGTAAAAAGGATGGCAACATGTAAAAACGATGGAGTCATCAAAACAAATTTCAACATTTCTTTCCACTGTTAATGTCCAGCTATAATAATTCTATGAACACAGAACAAACATTCTTAGAGCATTTTGCACCATGTATAAAGGCTTGACATTTCCACTCAAAACTAATGATTCCAAGCTTTATAAAATCTTAATCTTGCATAACACCACTCAATAAAAATCTCAGAATTACTAATTATATTACAAACCATATTTTAAGTTAACAAGTTCAAACTATTACAACCAATTGCATTTCCCTAATATTTATTTGTCTTCTTTATTCATCAATTACGCATAATTGTCCATAAATATAGACATAAGAGGATTTGTTGTGGTTTTTCCCTTTCTATAACATATAGAAAACTCCAATCTAAAAATAGCCCACTCTAACACGACTTGTATGCTACGAGAATCATTGGAAAAATGGTGCCCACTCTATTATATATTGAAATTCAAAAACCCAACACACATGTTAAATGTTGCATACTCTATTACATATTACAATTCAAAAACCCAACAGATTTTCGAGCTCAACTTACAACTTGTAGTTGGTTTGAAAATGAAGAACCGAAGATGTTTATCACTTTATTCTTTTTCCACAATCGTCGATCTCAACAGAGAAGGAGGAGAGATAACCCTGCACTAAAGGAGAAGAGTTGGAATTCCAAGGAAAATATGATTTCTTTGGCAAGAAGGAGATTTTGAATTTAAAGGAAGAAAATGGCTCTACACAGAGAGAGACGTGAATGAGTGAAGAAGAAAAGCCCTAATTCCTTCTTCAATTTTGTTTCACAATATAAGGGTAAAGAAGTCTTTTGACACTTCTAAATAATTAAACTTCCTTTTATTTTTTTAATTTTGGTCAAAGGCTAGTTGAACAAAAACATTGTGAAGGGTGGCTATCCCAACTCATTCCCACTAAAAATAACCTCATGTCCCCCTAAATCTTATTAACTTACGCACCCACTTGCACAATATCAAATAAGAAAAGGGGGTAACTTCCAGGGCACATCTTCAAGTGGTAAAAAAGGAAAGGTGGAGAAATTCAATTTTGCTTGAGGCTGTTGCGTCAAGAGTTTGAATCCTGAAATATGAATTTGGCTCTTGGGTAAGTGCAAGTGTACAAACAGCCTTCCACCCTATATCCTTGGAAGCATAATCTGTGATTTAATCCCTTCATCAAGGCTCAGGACAGAGAGGTGGGGGCGTAGGGCGTAATCCAAAAAAAATAAGAAAAGGGGGTAGGTCAATTGCTTTCTTTACTAAGTCAAACCCAAATCTATTTATCACCAATTAATGCAAAAATATTTATAATATGATACAATATTAGATGGAAAAAATAAGTTTTATTTCAATCACAATAACTTGGCATATTTCGTTCAAAATAATTTTTTCTTCAGCCTAATTTACGTAATTTAACTTGATCTACAAAATGAGATACATATTGATATATTTTTTTTAATCAAGTTCTACTGTACTTAATTATTTGACCCACACTTAACTTACCAAATGCCTAAAGTTAAATTAACAAAACTTTAGGCCGGGCGCAAATATTAAATAAAATTTGTGCCGCTACACTTTTTATCGGCGACTTATTTTTAAGGAGATATTATTTCCATCCCAAGATAATTTATTCGTACAGGTTAAAGAAGTCAATCGACGAAGGGTTCTTAGCTTATCTCTCATTAATTTTTTATTTATTGGGATACTTTTTCAATCCCCAAAGTTACCATTGACCAATCACTAAGGATCTGTTTGATAGGGTCAAAATTTTCATACTTTTGACTTGTGTGATTGGCCAAATTTTTCATGAAAAATATTTTCTACCTTTTGAAATTTTCCTTATTTTCATGGAATTCCTTTTTCCCACCACTTTGGTAGGAAAAATAATTCCATCTTTTTTTTTATTTTTGTATATAGCAATAGAAAAAAAATTCTAAGATGAACTGTAAAAAACAAATTCTAAACAAATTTTGTCCCCAATGATAAGAAAACTTATTCTTTTAATTGATAATTTTCATGAAAAATATAGTCAAACGGACACCAAAAGTATTATATTTTTCAGGTAAAAAATTATACCAATTAAATACCTTTAATTACAATTCTCAGTAAAACAAATTCTATGCAATTCAATTCCCTATAATTTATTTTATTTCCACCCAAATTCCATCTTTCTATCAAACGGACCTAAAAGATTTGGCTAGCGTGAGATAGAAGAAGATAAGTCCACATTGGATTCTTATCTTATCTTGTCTGTCGAGATACTCTGTGTAAATATATCCATGTGGGTTAATGGAGAGAAGCCAAGATATGAGCTCAACTTTCCCACTAGGCTTTCAAATATAATAGAGAACTAATAATCCTCAATGATTTAATAGAGAGAGACCTAAACAGGACCCCAGCTCTTTCAGTGGGTCTTCAAATAAAACAAAATACCAATAATCCTCAATTAATTAATGGAGATCGACCTAGATAGGACCTCAACTCTTTCATTGGGTCTTCAAAGAAAATCTCTTTAGGGCGTAAAACCTTTTGAATCGTGCTTTTGCTCCATGACAAGCCTACACATTTCTCTTTGACATTAATGGTCTCATGTAGAAGATTAAGAGTAAGGCAGTTGTTGTGAATCACTATATACATATGCCCTGTTGAATAACAAAAACCTCATAAAGGAATATTGGTAAACTTGTGCCTCGAATATACGAACCATATAATCATATGTAAACCTTAGGAAGCCAAAGCAAGCATTCATAAGTGCGACAACCAGCAAATAAAAGCAGCAAGCTATTTCCACCAAATCATTTCGTATCAGGGAAAACATTATCACATCGCATGTGAATAGAGGTATAAAGCATGACTTCTTAATCAATGAATGAAGGATACGTAAGCCAAAAAATAAAATGTGAGCAAATAACAAAATTAGTTAGAAGTCGTTCAATCAAAAATCGCCACATGTCACCAACTAAAAAGACCTATTTAACCAAACGCCTAAAAATAAATGTATAAATAGGCACATCTGGGATGACGAAAAGCATGTTGAATTTGAAATTGCTTCCTCCCAAATAGTCATTTCTCTTTTTACTCCTTATTGAGCAGTAGAATAGTGAGTTTAGGGGAGGATACCCTGGCTAGATGAGATGAATTTATTGATTATGATTTAGATGGCAAAATATTGATGCCATTTGTGGAAAACTAGGACATAGATAACCACGGTCTCATTGTTTGGAGCTAGATAATCATCAAAATTTGTATAGAAATGAGTAAAGCAGAAGTAGATCAAGTGGAGGTAAATATATTGGAGATCAGAGTCAAAACTCATAGTGATGATCCTCAGAATAGTGACATAAATCCAAAGTGGAGCGAGATGAATCTCCGATGAAGCTACAAACAATTCTCTCTTCTTCCCAGCATCACAGTCAATGGACGAAGATCTCTACTACGAAAGCCATATAAAAGATGGCTGAAAGTGTTGAAGTTGTGACACTTTTGTTGTCATTCAACCAATGTTTTTGTTTATCATTGGGTTACATGTTTTTTGGTTAGTCTAGCTTACTCTATTGTAGAAGTCAAGCAGCTTTTTTCATCTACTTTATGTCAAGTATTTGTGTCAAGTATTGTAGGCAATATGATTAAGTTGTTAAAGCACTTTTTGTATGTAGTTTTCTGGCTATTTATACAGGCTTGCAAGTTCATGAAATTAGAATGAAATCAACCAAGTTTCTTCTCTTCTTGTTTGTTCAAAAATCTCTGTGAAATTTCGAGTTCTTTGGTTCTTATCAGTTGTTTAAGCAAAATACCGTATTTCAGTTTAAGTGGAATCCAGTAAACTGAAATACGGTAAGCGCTATTGAAATCCGGTATGCAACTTAAGTAAAAATCGGTATTTCAAAACCCGGTATTAACTTTGAGTGAAATACGGTAAGTTAAAGAATATTCGGTATTCCTAAATCTGGTAAACACACTAAATCTGATAAGAGCCAAACAAATCCGGTAAGTGCAATTTACTCAAATCCGGTAAGTTTAAATTGAATTCGTTAAATTCAAAATCTTCACTCCTCTTCGAACCAAATTTTCAATATGGCATCAGAGCTTTAAAAACTGATTTTTGAGGAAGAAGAAAACGTTATGAGAAACAGAAATTTCTGAGAGAAAACAAGTAAGAAATCTTTCATAAAAAACCTTTTTTAATCGTGGCTTCAACTAGTTTTTTTGCACCCCTTCCTTCAGTGTTTAATGGTGAGAACTATGGTTTTTGGGCTGTAAAGATGAAGTCTTATCTCAAAGCCTATGATCTGTGGGAAACTACAGAAACAGGGGATGAACCCCACCATTAAGAGAAAATCCAACTGTTGCTCAGATCGAACAGCACAGTGAGGATGTTGCAAAGAAGTTCAAAGCCCTGTCTTGCATTCAATCAGCCGTCTCTGATAGAATCTTTACCAGGATCATTACATGTGAAACAGCAAAGGAGGACTCAGATAGATTGCAGGAAGAGTTTAGGGAAAATGCAAGAACAAGGTAAATTCAATTTATTAACCTCAGAAGGGAGTATGAAGCATTGAAGATAAAGGAGGTTGAATCTGTCAAAGAGTATTCAGATAGATTGATGAAAGTGGTAAACAAAATAAGGCTATCGGGAGATAAATTACCTGATAAACGTGTGGTAGAAAAAGTTCTTATCAGTTTGCCTGAGAAATTTGAAGCTAAAATCTCTTCACTTGAAGATTCCAGAGATTTGTCTACAATAGCTCTGTCTGAGATCATAAACGCCTTGCAAGCCACTGAGCAAAGAAGGTTATTTAGACAGGAAGAACAAATTGAAGGAGCCATATTTTCCAAGTGAAAGTATAAAGCTCAAACAAGCTTTGGAGGGAAGAAGCTATGGAATGAGAAGAAGAAGGGTGAAGGGAGCAGAAATGCAAGCAAGAATGAAGGTTTTCCACCATGTCCTCATTGCAAGAAAATCGGTCATTCACCAAAGTGGTGTTGGTATAGACCAGGGGTCCAATGTAAAGCATGTAAACAATTTGGACACATTCAAAAAGTATGCAAAAATCAGAAGGTAAAACAAGACACAACTGGCTCAAATGGCAGAAAATCAACAGGAGGAGCACTTGTTCTCAGCTATAAATGCAATAACTTGCAGCAGTGATGAGACCTGGTTACTGGATAGTGGATGCACTCATCATATGACATCCAATCCTAGTATCTTTGTCAATCTGGATGAATGCTACAGATCAAGAGTCAAAGTTGGAAATGGAGAGTTTGTTGAAGTGAAGGGAGTTGGTGAAATTTCAGTACAGACTTTATAAGGTACTAAGTATATTTCTGATGTTCTTTATGTGCCTAATATTGATCAAAATCTGATTAGTGTTGGTCAATTGATTGAGAAGGACTATACACTAATTTTTAAGGATAAAGGATGCACTATATTTGATTCACAAAATCATGAAGTAATGACTGTTGGAATGAGGTATAGAAGCTTTCCTTTAGAGTGGAAAAATGTGAATAATCAGGCACTTGCATGCACTGAAATTGAATCTTCTTTATGGCATAAGCGGTTTGGACATGCTAACTACAAATCACTCAAACAAATGCATGAACTGGAACTAGTAGAAAGTATGCCTGAAATCAGTAGTATTGATGGATGTATATGTGATGTCTGTCAATTAGGAAAGCAATCTAGGTTTTCGTTTCCTAAAAATCAGTCTACAAGAATTCAAATAAACTCCAGCTTATTCATTCTGATGTGAGTGGTCCAATGAGAACTCCTACTTTAAATGGCAGCAAATATTTTGTGCTATTTATTGATGATTTGACAAGGATGTGTTGGGTGTATTTTCTGATGTTTAAGTCTGATGTTGCTGGTGTATTTCAAAGGTTTAAAAACCTTGTTGAAAATGAAAGCAATTGCAAAATTAAGGCCATAAGATCAGACAATGGAACATAGTATTGTTGCAGCCAGTTTGATAAGTTCTGTGAAGACATGGGAATTCAACATCAACTGACAGTTCCTTATTCTCCTCAGTAGAATGGTGTTTGTGAAAGGAAGAATAGAACGGTTATGGAAATGGCTAGGTATCTTATGTTGGAGAAAAAGTACCTAAAGAGTTCTGGGCTGAAGCTGTTGATACTTCAGTCTATTTACTCAATAGGTTACCTACTAAATTCTTAGACAAAAAGACACCATTTGAGGCCTGGTATGGGACAAAACCAGATATCTCACATCTGAAGGTATTTGGAAGCCTTTGCTATACTCATATACCTGATGTGAAGAGGGATAAATTGAGTCAAAAGGCTGAAGTTGGAGTCCTAATTGGTTATTGCAGTAATGCCAAGGGATATAGGGTACTCAATCCTATTAGCAAGAAAGTGATTGCCAGCAGGGACATCAAAGTTGATGAAGAAGGCTCATGGAACTAGGATTCATCAACAAACAGTCAATTTGAAGTTTCAAATGCCATTCCTTCAGCAGTTGAAGTTGATGTCAATGAAGTAGAAGAAGAAAGATCTGATATTGATTCAGATTCTGAAAATGAAGTGCAAAGTACTAGATCACTAGCTGATGTGTATGCTTGATGCAATTCAGCTCAACTAGAACCTTCAAACTTTACCGATGCAGAGAAGTCTAAAGAATGGAATAATACTATAAAGGAGAAGCTAAGCATGATTGAGAAGAACAAAACTTAAGTGCTAGTCGACAAGCCAAAGAATAGAAATGTGATAGGTGTCAAATGGGTGTACAAAACTAAATTGAACCTTGATGGTTCAATCAACAAGTTCAAAGTAAGGCTTGTTGTAAAGGGATATGCACAATATTTTGGCATTGACTTCACAGATACTTTCGCACCAATAGCAAGATATGAAACAATCAGATTATTGTATGCTATTGCTGCTCAAGTAAGTTGGAAAATTCATCAGTTGGATGTTAAGTCAGCCTTTCTCAATGGCTACTTAAATGAGGAAATATATGTTGAACAACCTGATGGTTTTATAGTGTCTGAAGCATTGGATAAAGTCTATTAGTTGAAGAAGACTTTGTATGGTTTGAAACAGGCTCCAAAGGCCTGGTACAGCAGAATTGATGATCATTTGAGTAGTCTGGGTTTTAGCAAAAGTGTTAATGAACAAACGCTTTACATCAAGCATCTTGAGGAAGAAGTGATTGTCATTTCTTTGTATGCTGATGATCTGTTGATAACCGGCAGCAATGAAGCTCTAATTGAGCAAGTGAAGGATGAAATGAAGCTGGCTTTTGAGATGACTGATCTTGGAAAAATTCAGTATTTTCTCAGCATGGAAATAAGTCAGACACATGAAGGAATCTTTGTATGTCAAAGAAGATATGCTAAGGAGATGCTAAAGAAATTTAGCATGTAAAATTGCAAGGAAGTCAGCACATCCTTAGTTCAAAACTTGAAGCTAATGAAGGATGATGGAAGCAAGAAGACATATGAAAAGATTTATAGAAGCTTGGTGGGAAGTCTTTTGTATTTAACCATCACTAGACCTGAAATCACCTTTGCTGCAAATTTGCTTTCCAAATTCAGGCAAGAACCAAGTGAATTTCATTTTCAAGCTGCTAAGAGAGTTCTTAGATACATAAAAGGAAATGCAGAAATGGGAATTTGGTATAGAAAGTCAGAAAATCAGAAATTGGTTAGCTATACTGATAGTGACTGGGCTGGTTCTTATGATGACATGAAGAACACTTCTGGTTATGTATTCTATTTGGGGCCAAATATTATCTGCTGGAATTTAATGAAGCAAAAAACTGTTGCTCAATCAACTACTGAGGCAGAGTACATTACAGCCTCAGAAGCAACAAATCAGGCCATTTGGTTAAGGAAAGTTTTGGAGGATCTTAACTATAAACAAGCTGATACAACTGTGATTTATTGTGATAGTCAGTCATCAGTTGCTATGGTTAAAAATCCGGTGTTTCATGGTAGAACAAAACACATAAAAATCAGGTATCATGCAATCAGGGAAGCACAAGAACACTCTGAAGTGAAGTTGATACATTGTTGTTGTACTGATCAATATGCTAATATATTGAAAAAATCATTGCCAAAGGAAAGATTTGAAATACTAAGAAGATATCTTTGTGTTTCCAACAAAAGTGTCAATGAGGAGTGTTGAAGTTGTGACACTTTTGTTGTCATTTAACCAATGTTTTTGTTTATCATTTGGTTACATGTTTTTTGGTTAGTCAAGCTTACTCTATGATAGAAGTCAGGCAGCCTTTTTCATCTATTTTATGTCAAGTACTTGTGTCAAGTATTGTCTAGTATTGTAGGCAATATGATTAAGTTGTTAAAGCACTTTTTATATGTAATTTTCTTGCTATTTATACAGCTTTGTACGTCCATGAAATTAAAATGAAATCAACCAAGTTTCTTCTCTTCTTGGTTGTTCAAAAATCTCTGTGAAATTTCGAGTTCTTTGGTTCTTACCGGTTGTTTAAGCAAAATACTGTATTTAAGCTTAAGTGGAATCCAGTAAACTGAAATACGGTAAGCGCTATTGAAATCCGGTATGGAACTTAAGTAAAACCCGGTATTAACTTTGAGTGACGTACGGTAAGTGAAGGAATATTCGATATTCCTATATCCGGTAAACATACTAAATCCGGTAAGAGCCAAGCAAATCCGGTAAGTGAATTTTACTCAAATCCGATAAGTTTAAACTAGATCCGTTAAATTCAAAATCTTCACTCCTCTTCGAACCAAAATTCCCACAGAAAGCTTTCAAGCTTTAGCTACAGAAAATGCTTCCTTACGTGCAAAGATAGATTTCCACACAAGGTCTAGAGAGAATAATATAGAGCCGACAACAAGCTTTTTTCATGGAAATAGTAGTAATCAAAATATTCAGGTATCAAATACTTCAAATAGCTTACCCTGTAAGGGACGACATGATTGGTGAATCAATAAATCTAGCTAATATTATAGACTTGAAAAAGAAGCCAACTCTCATGAAAGGAGGTATAACTGTTGAAGTTGTGACATTTAGTTGTCACTCAAAAATATATTTTAGATTTAGTTGCAATATTTTAGTTTAAATCCAACTCATTTGTGATGTAAAATGTTAAAATAATATGGTCATGTACTAGTAAAAGTATTGTTAAGTCATGGCCTATTACAAGTTGAGGTATGGTATAAAATAATTGGTAGAATATCTTGTATAATGTCTTGTAGATTGGCTCTATATAGAGGAGCCGTATAATAGCATTTCAAGAAGAAGAAAACATATTAAAAATGTAGACATTCAAGTCTCTCCCTCTTCTCCTCTGCTGGTGTAAAAAACCAGCAGAGTGAATTTAATTTATGCTCTTATTTTGCTATGTGAAATACGGGTTTTCACCTCCTCCATTGATCATGAAATTAACAAATGTTTTAGAGCTTTCTATGTAAACCTCCTAACCCAAAAACCTAACATGGTATCAGAGCCCAAATGATCTTTGAAAATGGGCCACAATAAAGCTGAGAAAAACCAGAAGAAGCTGTAAAAAATGGCAGCCAAAAATGTTCAAAAACTGGTTTGATGCCAAAGTTTCAGCAGCAGCCATGGGAGTCAGATTTGATCCTTGATGGTGTTGAAAGTGGCTGAAAATGAAGCAAATACCAGCACGCTGAAATGGTTGCAAAGTTGCTGTGAAAAAGAATTGCAAAAATAGTGAAAAGTTGCTGTGAAGGTGCTGTTAAAATGCTAGAAAAATGAGAAAATCTGGTGCTAAAAAAATGGAAGAAAAATACTGTTGAAGGTGCTAAAAAATCGATGAAAAAAAGATGTTGAAGTGCTGTAAAGGCCAGAAAAAAATGAAGAGTAGAGATTGCTGTAAAATGGCTGAAGAAAACAATGACAAAAACCGGTATAAAATGATGAAGAAGAAGCTCAAAATCCGGTAAGTTCTAAAGTAGTGAATTATGGTAAGCTTAAAACCGGTAATCTGAAATACGGTAAAGTAAAGGAATATTCATTTTCTAATATCCGGTATTTCAAAACCCGGTAAGTTTATTCTTTGAAATCCGGTATGCAACATTGATATACGGTATGCAAATGAAGCCAATATCCAGTAAGCTCACACCAAATACGATAAGCTTCTGAAATCCGGTAACTACTATCAAATATGGTAAGTTCAAATCCGGTAAGTTCAGTATAAATCCGGTAAGCTCATTCTGAAAATTTCAGCAGCAAACAGAGGAATTTAATGATGCAAGTCGAGAGGTTTCTTTGTAAGGGGTTGGTCCTAGGCTAAAAGAGTTGACAACAATGATGTAGAGTTGCAACCATGGGAGCTTAGATCAAATGGAAAACAAAGAAAACCAAAACTTGTAGTCATAAAAAACAAAAATGAAGAAAGGAATCCTGACCAAAACCAGCAGCAGCTTCAACATAAAATCTGAGGAAAGATGCAAGAATGAAAGTTTTTTGTATGAGGTTGATTCGAATGCAATAGATGTTGATCAACTATGAAAGAGCTGCAACCAAGGTGCTTCGATCAAATAAAAAACAAAAGAAGTTCAAGCTTGTAGTCGCCAAACAAGAATGGTTCAAAAACATGAAAGATGCTTCGATGGTTTCCAGCCATAATAGAAATTTTTGAAAGTTCCAACAAAATGTCATGAAGGAGTGTTGAAGTTGTGACATTTAGTTGTCACTCAAAAATATATTTTAGATTTAGTTGCAATATTTTAGCTTAAGTCCAATTCATTTGTGATGTAAAATGTTAAAATAGTATGGTCTTGTACTAGTAAAAGTATTGTTAAGTCATGACCGACTACAAGTTGAGGTATGATATACAATAGATGGTGGAATATCTTTTATAATGTCTTGTAGATTGGCTCTACATAGAGGAGCCCTGTAATACCATTTCAAGAAGAAGAAAACATATTAAAAATGTAGACATTCAAGTTTCTCCCTCTTCTCCTCTGCTGGTGTAAAAAACCAGCAGAGTGAATTTAATTTATGTTATTATTTTAGAGTTTATGCTTTTATTTTGCTGTGTGAAATACGGTTTTTCACCTCCGCCATTGACTATGAAATTAACAAATGTTTTAGAGCTTTCTATGTAAAGCTCCTGACCCAAAAACCCAACAATAACCAACGTTGTCATTGTGAAAATAGAAGGGGGAAAAGCCTAATTAAGTCCTTATATTCCACTCCTTTATACGAGGATAAGCCAGCCTGGTCATATGAACTAGACAATGATGATAAAAGCCTGCCATTGTCAGAGGAAATTAAAGAGATTCTTATTCCAAATAACTTTATCCGTTCTAAAATAGAGAAACACTATGGAAAAGGTAATCCAATGTACCATTTGTTTGAGTACATGACGTAAATAAAGCTAAAAAAAGGCAGGTTCTACAATCAAGTGCCAAACCTTTCATTCGACATTGGATGGATGGAAAAAAGGTAGTACAAGAAGTTACCCTTAGGCTCAATTAGAAGTTGGCTACAATTGAAGCAGGCATTCTTGGGAGCCTTCGGTAGAAGTAGGTTTGGGCAAGTACTACCACTAGATTAAATAACATTAGACATGAAGAAGTGGAATCTCTTAATAATTACTTCATATGCTTCAGTATTGAACTCATCAGCCGTGAAACTATATCTAACGAGAAGGCTAGGGATGCCTTATGAAATTGGTTACTGATGGAGACGCCGTTATGGATGGACGTTCGCAACAAGAACCCATCTGGTTATCATTAGTTGGTAAATCTTATACAAAATGAAATTCAAATGGATGATTTAAGATAGACAATTGGTAATAAAATAATTTATTTGATAGATTATATCCAGTCATTTCACTAATCTAATTCCTCGTGTCATCAGATTTTTATTTCATCCTTGTTGGGTATTGACACTTAGTTGTCAAACAAATTAAATTGTATTTGTGGTTTCAAATATTGTAAGTCTAGTTTGGTTGCAAACCAACTAATACATGTGATGAAATATATTTAAATATTGGGCAACTTGTCCATAAATTAAGGGGAGTAGCTTGTAGAAATGGTAATGGCAGGCTACCATATCTTTCCATATATATATATGTGCTCCATTGTGGAGCTTAATGCATGAGAGTAACACACCAGAAAATCAATACAAAATATATTCAAAATGTAGTCTTCAAGTGTTCTTGGACCCCTTCTCTGCTGGTGAATACCAGCTGAGTGAGTTTGTGTATTTTATGCTTTACACTTCTTGTATGTTTTTATGTCCTATGCATTCTTCCCCACCATTTCTTCACACCATTAAACTTGAAATTCCGCACAAATGGAAGAGCTTCGACTCTTCCAGATTCTACAATCCTCCCAATCTTACAAATAGTTTCATGAATTTTTTTTTTTTATTATAATTGAAAATAGGGAAAAGACAGAACATGTTGCACAAGAAGCTAAAGGATAAGGAAAAAGCTCCGATGCATGTGCCAGGGTTGCAGACAAAATAGTACCTTCTCAACTAGTCGACGAAGTAAATTGTCCATCCCATGAAAAAATTTGAGAATTCATCGTACAAGGGATCATGACATAGATTAATTTTCTAAAATGATCAAAATGGAAAAGGTATGAAGCCAACAAAGAGGAGTATAAGAAGTTTTTTAGAATCGAAAGCCCTTTTATATAGGTCAAAGAGGAAGAGGTCGAGAATCAAGGCCAAGGTATACAGGACTACCACATCCATCTTTAAATGCCCCAAACAACTAACATCTAATAAGGAAGATAAATGCCATAACTGGCGGTCCTTAAGTCGACAACGAGACATTGAATGCACAACTGAGTTATGCACGAGTAATAAATACAACGATAATGGTAGAAAGTGTTGTTCGGAATATTTGGTGGTGAAAGAATTGTTATGTGATAGGCAAAATATCAAGGTTCAATCCGCATGAGTGTAACTAAACACGACAAAGTTTGAAAATATTTATGGTATATGAACCACAAAAGAAATTAGAATTAAAGAAGAGAAAAAATCCGAAGCAAGTGAAAAATCACTCTTTCCTTAAGACAAAATTGTCCCGTCACGATGCTCATGATTTATGACACTTGTCTTCCAAAATACAACAGATTTAACTTGTGGTAGAAGCATTTCAAACACAAGTTCTAGCGAACTTTGAACAGAATTTTCCCTTTATAAGAAGAAATGGTACTGGAATGATTTTGGAGGGTTTTATAAGAGATTTTATGCAATGTTCAATGCAAAAATGACATGGGATGTATTATGGACGTCCAATTGCAGAGGATGAGAGATTGTGGGTAAAGTGATGCGTACCAAACCTCACAACTTTACGAAGAGAAGCATCAGTTGCTATCGCTAGCCTGTCTTGGCCTTTCACACGAGCACTAGTGTCAAAATTTTAACATAAACTTTTCGCCTGCTTGTCGCTAGCCTGTCTCTCGAGTGATAGGCAAGCGATGTAGTTTGGAAAAATTCAGGATAGTTTTCCTCTATTTTTCTTCCAACTTTGGACCGCGATTTCTCATTCATTCAGATTTGGTTTTGAGATTTCAAATATACCATGATGATCTACTCGACGAGTAGAACAAGTTAGTCTATTTACATTTGTAATTTGACCATCGGATCAAATCCGAATATTTGGCTGAATTTGACACGAAAGTCACTTTTCCACATTTATACTTGACCAAAATTTTCTCAATCTTAAACCAATTTCCAAAAATCCCCCACATGAATGGAAATTTAAATATACATATGCAATGTGAAAATTATGATGCATTGTAGAGATAGAGTGGAAAAATGCTGTTTCAGGTAAGGTAGCTTCCGACTTTGAACCTTCCTTAGTAAAATACTATCGGACTTACTTGGCTAATTGGTGAACGTGGTGATGTCTTCAACCATTTAGCCTTTACTGTAAGTCAAGACAATAATACTCACACAGATGTCTTTCCTAGTCCATTCATGGTTCTCATAACAAGGTTCATTTTGGCTTGAGTTGCTTTTGGGTTTTATAAGTGTTTAGAGAATTTTACCCTCGAACAATTCTTATTGAAGCAACCACACTTCATACTTATATAGGTGAGCTTTTATTAAGAGTATTCTGCCATACTCCACTTGACTTAATGAAGAAATAAGAATCATTAAAAGAGTATATCAACCTTTGATCACTCTAAAGAAAACACTTTATCTTCATAGGAATAAGTTAAGAAATAATTTCCAAAGTGCTTCATTGAATCTTCATAACTTAGTTGTTCATTTGAACCAAGATCTTGGGATCTCGAGTCAACAATGTAGAGTTACCATTACAATGACTCTTACGTAGTAGGCTTTAATCCCATTCTTTTCGATAGGCAACGTACTTGATCTCTAGGCAAACCTTTCGTAAGTGGATCCACGATGTTCTTTTTTGATTTCACATAATCTATGGAGATGATGCCATTAGAGATCAGTTGCTTAATGGTATTGTGTCTGCGACGTATATGTCAAGACTTACCATTATACATGTTGCTTCAAGCCCTTCCAATAGTCGATTGACTATCACAATGTATACTTATTGCAGGTACCGGCTTGGGCTAATATGGCATATCTTCCAAGAAGTTACGAAACCATTCTGCCTTTTTTTCCACTTTGTCCAAATCAATGAACTCGGATTCCATTGTTGATCGACCTATGCAAGTTTACTTTGTCAATTTTCATGATATAGCAGCTCCACCAATGGAAAATACATAACCACTGGTAGGCTTAGAATCCTTCATATCAGATATCCAATTCGCATAACAATATCCTTCCAATACCACATGATATTTTGAGAAGTGTAATTCATAGGTTAAGGTATACTTCAAGTACCTAAGAACCCTTGTTACAGCCTTCCAATGATCATGGCTTAGATTACTTGTGAATCTACTAAGTTTATTCACAGCAAAAGCTATATCCGATAGAGTACAAATCATAATATACATTAGGCTGTCTATCACCTGTGAATACTTTAGTTGCAATACACATTCACCCATATTTTTTACTAAGTATAAACTTGTGTCAATAGGGATTTTCGTAGGACTTTCCTCACATACTTTATTCCTCTCAAGTATTTTCTCAATATAGTGAGATTGGGAAAGTACAATTTATTCTGATGTTCTAGAGATCTTAATCCCTAATATCACATTAGCTACACTGATGTCTTTCATATCAAAAATATTACGTCAGCATTTTCTTAGTGTTTAGCATATTTCGTGACTATTGTCCATTATCCACATGTAGTCTACATATAGACATACAATTACATAGGCATTTGGTGTATGTTTTATATATACACACTTGTCACACTTGTTTATATTAAATCCGTTTGACAATATTGTTTTGTCAAACTTTTGGTGCCATTATTTAGGAGTTTATTTCAATCCATACAAGGATTTAACAAGTTTACAAACCTTCTATTTGTGATTAGAAAAGACGAACCCTTCGGATAACACCATGTATATTTCCTCTACTAACTCACCATTTAGGAATGCCGTTTTAACATCCATTTGATGAATCTCAAGGTTATGTATTGCCGCAATTTCAATTAACAATCTTATCAAAGTGATTATAGTAACGGGTGAGTAGGTATCAAAGAAGTCAAGTCCTTCTTTTTGTCTATATCCTTTGGCAACCAACCGAGCCTTATATTTATCAATGGATCGATCATGTTTCAATTTATTTTTGAAAATCCATTTACACCCTAAAGGCTTATTCCCAAGAGGTAAATCAACTGATTCCCAAATATGATTTTGCATTAGAGAATCTATCTCACTATTGATAGCTTCTTTCCAATCCGGTGTTTCCGGTGTAGACATTGCTTCATCGAAAGTCTTTGGGTCATTCTCTACCATAAAGATTAAAAAATATGGGCCAAATATCGTAGATATCCTAGCCCTTTTACTATGCCTTGATTCTTCCTCAGTTGAAGCTCCATTTGTAGTTTCATAAATTCTTTTATTTGAACTTTTATTTTCCTTTTCTTTACAAGCTAAACATTCTCGAAAAAATGATGTATTTCTTGATTCAATTATGGTTCCTCATGTACATCTTGAACTTCAGATTTATGTACAATAAAATAAAATGCGCTATTATTATTGGCGTATCCATTAAATATGCAATCAATCGTTTTGGGACCAATCTTCACTTGTTGAGGCTTAGGGATTTCAACTTTAGCCAAACACCCCCACACTTTCAAGTGTTGGTAGGAATGAGGATGACCTTTGCATAACTCATATGAGTTTTCTTTCATTTTCTTGAGAGGTATCTTTTTAAGAATACTATTTGCCGTTAAAATAGTTCAACCCCACAACTTTTAAGGTAAACCTGAACTTAACAACAATGCGTTTATCATTTCCTTAAGAGTTCGATTTTTGTGTTCAACGATACCATTAGATTGAGGTGAGTAAGGTGCCATTGTCTGATCAATAATTCCATATTCGGAACAAAATTCTTCAAACGATGCCTTGTATTTGCTTCCTCTATCACTACAGATATTATTTATTAGTTTACCAAGTTGAGTCTCAACTTTCACCTTATAATATTTAAATGAATTTAAGGCATCGTCTTTACTTCTTAGTAAAAGGATATAACAATACTTTGTACAATTATCAATGAAAGTTATAAAGTATTTCTTCTCACCTTTAGTTTGAACGAATTTCAAATCACATACTCTACTATGTATTAATTCTAAAGGTGTTGTGTTCATTTGAACTGAGTGGAAAGGTGTTTTAGCTAATTTTGCTTCAACACATACTTCAAACTTATGATTAGAATCAATGTTAAGTGTTAGAATTAAACTTTGATTAAATTTTAAATTTTCGCAAGGATTTGTAATTTACATGTTCTAATCGACAATGCCACAAACAAGGAAATTCAAGCATATAAACGAAATTAGAACTTTCATTCATAATGCTTTTCCTTTGTACAATTGTAAGAACGTTCATTTTGAACATTCCATCACACATATATCATTTTCCTACATACATCTCATTCTTAGTAAGTACAAATTTATCGGATACAAATACAAGCTTAAGGCCATTTTTTGTAAGTAGAGACCTGGATACAAGATTTTTATGAATGTTTGGTACATGTAGGATATTGTTGAGGACGAGTTCTCTACCAGATGTTATCTTCAAAGTAACTTTCCTTTGTCTTTCAACTTTGAAACTTGCAGAGTTCCCCATGAAGAGTTGTTCTTCATTCAATTCTTAATAGTTGGAGAACATTATTTTATCTGCATAAACGTAACGGGTAGCACCAGTGTCAACCCACCACTCCCTTGAATTTCCAACGATGTTACACTCGAAAACAACTACAGATAGATTCATTTCTTGTATCCTTCAGACAGGATGTCCCTTTCAATCATGTTTACTTGTGCGTTCTTCTTTGGCTTTCGACATTCACTTGAATAATGTTTGACCTTTCTATAATTGTAACAGTTGACTTTAAACTTCTTGGCTTTCTTGGAGTTGTCTCTTCTCGGTGCATCACCGGAGATCTTGAGCTTTTTGTTGACAACCTTTGAACCAGTTTCAACAATGTTTGTTCCAGGTTGGACAATAGACCTTCTTTCGATTTTTCTTTTGTCATCTTCAATCCTCAAGTGGACTATAAGTTCATCCAAGTTCATCTCCTTGTGTTTGTGCTTGAGATAGTTTTTAAATTCTGTCCACATAGGAGGAAGTTTCTCAATGATGGTTGCAACTTAGAAAGATTCGCTTAATTTCAAATTTTCGGCAAGTATGTTATGTAGTAGAACTTGGTATTCTTTTACTTGACTTATCAATGTTTTGGAGTCTACCATTTGTAGTCTAAAAACTTGCCGACTATGAACTTTTTCATTTTGACATCCTTGGTCTTGTACTTCATTTTCAACGAATCCAACATATCTTTGGCTGAGTCTTTCGAACTACAAACTTCATAAAATGTATTAACCAGTTCATTTAGTATATAGCTCTTCCATAGGAAGTCTGAGTGCTTCTATGCATCCAATGCAATAATCAATTCACAATTATTTTCTCAATCTTGTACCATTGGTGTAGTCTTTTTCAGAAATTTCGCCAAATTTAAAGTGGTAAGATAGAACAACATCTTTTGTTGCCATCTCTTGAAGTCTATGCCCCAAACTTCTCTGGCTTTTCACCATGTGGGATCGTAGTATTTTAAAGTGGCATAGCCAAAGGCGGAACCACATTATTCGTACCATTGGTTGTTTAACTCGAAGTCGTCTCCATGGTATTCATTTATGTTATGTAAACAGAAGTTCAACGTAGGAATAATGAGAAGAGAATAACACGTAAAACCTATTCCAAAGATGAAGTTAATAGGTTTGTTTTCACTAAACAACCAAAATTTTTGTCTTAAAATTGTTGTTCAGATTATTTGGTGGTAAGAGAGTTGTTATGTGAGACGAAATATCAAGATTTAATCCGTAGGAGCATAATTTAACACAACAAAGTTTGGAAATATTTATGGTATATGAACAACAAAAGAAATCATAATTAAAGGAGAGAAAATATCTGAGGCAAGTGAACAATCACTATTTCCTTAAGACAAAATTACCCCCCCCAACGATGCTCACGATTTATAGAACTTGTCTCCCAAGATACAATAAATTCAACTTGTGGTAAAAGCACTTCAAACCACAAGTTCCAGCGAACTTTAAACAAAATTTTCCCTCTACAAGTAAAATTGGTATTGGAATGATTTTACAAGAGATTTCATGCAATGTTCAATGCAAAAATGATATGGGATGCATTATAGACTTCCAATTATAGAGGATGAGGGATTATGGGTAGAGTGATGCATACCAAATCTCGCAACTTTAGGAATGGAAGCATCAATTGATGTCGCTAGCATGCCGTTGGCCTCTCGTTCGACCACGAGTGTCAAAATTTTAACAGAAACTTTTTGCACACCTTTCGCTCGAGCGACTGCCCCATCGCTCGAGCAATAGGGGAGTGATGGAGTTAGGCAAAATTCAAGCCAATTTTTCCCTATTTTTATTCCAACTTTGGACCGCAATTTCTCATTCATTCGGAATTGGTTTTGAGATTTCAAATATACTATGATAATCTACTCAACGAGTAGAACAAGTTAGTCTATTTACATTTGTAATTTGACTATCAGATCAAGTTCGAATATTTTGCCGAAATTGACATGTAAGTCACATTTTCACATTTATACTTAACCAATTTTTTCTCAATGTTAAACCAATTTCCAATCGAAAGTTGGAAAGAAAAATTTGCAATCCCTTGCCTAATAAAGTATATGTTTAAAGCTATTAAGTTAAAGAGTTAAAAAACCTTTTTGCCAACGAGGACAATGCCACATATACTAGGAGAGATAATGAAGGTCACCAGTTTACTAAGACAAACCAAATACAAAAATGGGTTACTTGAAAACTTTGGAAAATGTGAGTTTCTTTTTGCCATGATGAAATCTCAATTGATGTCGAGTCGTTGTCTGCCAAATTTGAAAATTTTGGAAAAGACGAGTTTCTTTTCACCTATGATAAAATTTTAGCTTGCGAGTCTCTGTCCATCAAGGTAAAAAATTCTAGAAAGTGCGAGTTCCTTTTTGCCTATGAGAAAATTCTGATTGATGGCAAGTTTATATCTATTAAAATATAAAATCTTGTGAAAAGGCAAGATTTCATCCACCTATGATGAGTATCATTGATGATGAGGTTTATACTTTCTTGGCGAGTTCACTTTGTAAGGCATACAATAGTAATCATGAATAGTATGAAATATGTTTTGATTTTGATGAATAAATTGTAATGGTCCTATGATGGTTGAAAGGTTTTTTCACAACAATTACAAATGCAATTCTATATTCTATATGTAATAATTTATTGTTGTTGTAAGAAATCGCGAAGTCATTATATAAGTAAAAAGGCATACTCCTTATCAAAATGTTTTAGATATTGATAAAACTAAAAACATGAGCTTCAATAAATAGAAAACATGAAATAAAAATAATAAGCCATTGAAGGATTCAAAGCAAATCTGCCAAAGTTTCATCATAAAAGTAGTGGAAAATAAAGAATATTACAAAATAAACAAAGGAAAAAGAAACTACTTCTTGAAATTAACCAATGGTTGGAGATTTTTGAAAGTTAAATCTTCCTGGTTAACCTATGAAGCATCCTCAGTAACTGATTCACTTTAGTCGGAGGAGGAAAAACAACATCAAGTGACAAGGTATCTAAGGCTACAAAGATCAAATGAGATGCCTTGGAAGATGGGATGTCGTCGACATTCTCTTCACGCGCCTCTGAAGAATCCTTATTTGCTTAGGATGAAAATCCCTAATAATTTCAAGTACCTTGTTATCCCACCCACAAATCGTATCTTCATTGATTTTATCATTGCGAGCTCTTGCCATGACAAGGCTAGATTTTGCCATAGCAAATTTTATTTCATTACTTTCCACTCAATTGTGATGTAAGACCAATGAATAACAATTTAAGGAATCAAGAAGACACATCTTAACCACCTTGTTATCAGGCTGATAAAGAGGATTCTGATGGACCATACAGATCTTTTGATCTTGACGATGATGACCTCATCTTTTCTCAGGAACTCTGAAATGCACACATTTAACGTATCAACAAAGGTTCCAAGGTACGACATAAGAGGTGACCTAGAGAATCAACTTAACAATTAAAAACTCACATGAATTTGAGAGGAGCCTCACCAGCACTAAAGTGTAGAGCTTTCCACTTGACTTTGAGTTGTACGGTGGAGATTTAGGATAGTAGGATACCTATAGGAAGTATTAGAAATTGGTGTGACTTCAAAAAGGATTTTTGAATTAGTGTTTGGCCAAGAAAGGTAGAGAAGCTCCTATTCAATACCTTTAAGATATGAGGCAAGCGGTTGATGAAACTTTGAAAAGTTACTTAGCTCGTTTAACCGATAAAATGGTCAATGATAAAAAGGTCATTGATAGCGAAGCCATTCCCACCCTCAAATTAGGTCTCAACATAACACCTTATTTTGGATAGATGTTTGAAACGAAAATCTCACCTCCTAAGATGAGCTGCTGGAAATGATGAGGGTTGAAATCATCAATGAGGAGATCGACCATCGAAATAAACAGCGCAAAGACTCCTATCTCCTCATAGGCAAACGAGAAGAGGCCCAACCTCTCACTTGGTAAACTAGTAATGGATCCAAGATGGCACATAATCACTCATAATTCTGGCCAAACCGGGGCCATGGCTACTCTAAATATTGTACATACCTTGGCCTATGAAGAGCTTGGACCTAGTGGCTACGTGGGATTCGAAGATGCATCACGAAGACCTTTCCAACAAAGAAATAGAGGGAATGGCAATGGACCTAGAAATAGGCTGTATGGTGAGACGTAACCTTACTGTACTCTTTATGGATTTCATGGTCATAATACCAGTAAGTACAGGGTTGTAACACATCCAATGGAGATAAATAACCTCGTAAGCCTAGGAGAGAAGATTCCCCTCCACAAAGGAATTTGCTTATACCTAGGCTTAATAAACTACATAGGTGATACAAATTCAAAGAGACCATTCCCCTAGCCACATGAAGGATGATAACAAATATAGGCTTAAAGATGGGCAAAGGCAAAGATGAAACTCCCAGTCGATGTGGACGATGCTCTTATTTGAGAAATAGATAAGATCATTGGAGGTTCATACGTGGGAGGTGAGTTCCAAATTATGTAGGAATTATGCTAGGGAAGCAAAAAATTAGCCCATGGCTAGCTATATAGTCAACAACAACCCCCATATGGCTAAAAATGTGATGCCCATTACTTTTACTTGGAAGGACAATGCAAGTGTCCATTATCTGCATTGTGATGCTCTAGCGGTAAGGGTCGTAGTGTCTCGAAATGTGCTTAAGCACATTCTAGTGGGCAATAGAAGCTCGGTTAACAGCCTGTATGGATCTACCTATGATAAAATGCTTGTGTTTGATGAGCTAACCTCTATGGCTTTCCTATTAAATGGTTTTACCAATGATAGCATTATCCCAAGGGGAAAAAAATCACTTTACTAGTGGTGGAAAACAAGTTAGCTTACCATGGAGTTCAAGGTAGACTAGCATTGAAAGAGTTACGGGTCGTCACCTCTTTTTATCACCTATGCATGATATTCTCCACCGAGCATGGCATTGCCACTGCTAGAGATGATTAGATGAGGTCGAGAGAATACAATGTTAACTTTTTAAGGAAGGTTGAACTATGCACGATCAATATTGTATTGCATGACATCAAAATGATAGATGTACCTGAAGAAGAGATGATCTCTAAAACACTACAAGTGGGAAGGGACCTATCGAATGAAGCCATGGAAAATCTATAAAGCTTTTTATGCAAGAGCTTGGATGTCTTTACTTGGAGGCATGAGGATATCGTTGGCATCGATCCAAAGGTAAGTTGCCACCACTTGGAAATTGATCCTAAGTATGCCTTCCATAGATAAAAGAGGAAAGCCCTCAGCTCTGAAAGGTACGGAGTGTTAAACGAGAAAGTGAAGATGCTAATAACCAATAACTTCATTAGAGGCTACATACCCAAAGTGGATTACGAATCCGATCTTGGTTAAAAAGCACATGGTATGTAGAGAGTTTGCACAGACTTCTCAACCTTAATCAACTTTGCCTAAACGACAGTTTTCCACTTCCAAAGATAGATCAACTCATGGATTCCACTGCAGGACATGAGTTCCTGAGCTTTATGGATGTTTACTTAGGTAACATACAAATTCTTATTAATCCATGGATGAAGAGAATGTCTCTTTCATTATTGATAAAGGCCTTTATTGTTACAAGGTGATGACATTCGAGTTGAAAAATGATGAAGCTACTTGTCAAAGGCATACCAACAAGATGTCCACTGACTTTATTGGTAAGACCATGAAAGTACATGTAGATGACTTTCTGGTAAAGAGCCTCAAAACCAATAATCATATTAAACACCTAGATACTACTTTCCAAATTTTAAGGAGGTACATGATGAGGTTAAATCTCCTTAAATGCACGTTTGGTGTCACTTCCAGAAAGTTCCTAACATGGTCAACCAAAAGGATATTGAGGCTGACCTTGAGAAAATCAAGGCTTTGATGGCAATGAGGTTCCCGCAAAAGCTAAATGAGGTACAAAGCCTCATCAGGCAGGTGGTAGCCTCGAGTCGTTTGTCTCAAAATCCACTGAAAAGTGCATTCTTTTCTTCAAATCCTCAAAAGGAAGAGAACTTCCAATGGACGGAAGAGTGTGAAGATGCCTTCTAAGAGCTAAAGAAGCACATTCGATAGGGCTCTCTCTTTCCCAAACCCAAAATTGATGAGCCTTTGCTATTTTAATTGGCTTTATCAAAAGAGGTCATCGGCTCAGTTCATGCATGAGAAACTCTTACAAAGTTCTCTTATATACTATGTGAGCAAAGTTCTCTTACAAACATAGGTTCGCTACTCGAACATGGAGAAACTCTCTCTTTTCCCAGTCACCGCTTCCAGAAAATTGAGGTCATACTTTAAGGCTCACAACATCCATGTGCTAACCAAATTTGAACTCAAATAGGTATTACAAAACCCTATGCTTCAGGTAGATTGATGAAGTGGTTCGTAGTGCATAGCGAGTTTGACATCACCTATAAGTTTAGGACATCTATCAAGGGTCAAGCCCTTGCAAACTCTGTAACAGAGTTTACAAACGGCCTGAAATAGAGGTGGGAATGGAGCCCTTAGAGCCTCCCATTTGGAGCATCTTTGTTGATGGCTCCTCCAGAGAAGTCGGCTCTAGGGTAGGAGAGGTCTTGGTAAGCTCTAAAGACCACAAACTAAATTTGTGCTGTGAATTTCGAATTTAAAGCCTCCGACAACATTTTGGAATATTAAGCACTCCTGGTTGGCCTCTGATATTTAAGGAAATGCAATTGAAAAAGGCTTCTTATCAATATCAATTCTTAGGTGGTAGTGAGCTAAGTTAATGACAACTTTACCACAAAAGACAAAGGAATGGCTGCATACCTCAAACAGGTCATTGACCTTTTTCCACATTTTGAAAAGTTTGAATTGCCGTAAATCACACACTTTGAAATTGCCCATGCTGATGCCTTATCCAAATTAGCTAGTAGGAAGGATTTTGAGCTATTCAAAGTAGTTATAATTGAGCACCTTGTAAAACTCTCCATTTTAAAGGGAGAGGAGACAATGTGGATTGAAAATACCCCATCATAGATGCAACTGATCATCGCCTTCCTCAAAGACTAGGTCTTATTGAAGAGTAAAGATGAAGCCCATAAGCTTAGTAGAAGAGTTGTACACTTTTTTATCCTAGATGATGTACTATACAGAAGGGATTTCTCGTCCCTGCTTCGATGTATATGAAGAGAAACAACTAACATTCTCTGAGAAATTCATGAATAGGTGTATAAAAATCATTTCAGAGGATCGATAGTTGTACAAAACGTTTTAATGCCTACCCCTGAAAAAGGATGTACTGGAATTTGTGCCCAAATGTGACAAGTTGCAACGCTTCTCTATTCTTCAGAGATAACTATCCCAGGAGCTCACCATTATATCAAGTCTTTGGCCATTTGCTATCAAATCATTGGCACAAAATCTAAGGATGTCTTTTTAGTTGAAACATTTCCAAGCCTTACATCTGCTTCAACAAATTTGAAGTATCACTTACATCACTTCTGAGCCTCAGCTCTGCTTCAAATTTAAAAAAGTCTAGAATATTACTTCAGATATTGAGAGCCTCAACTCAGGTCAAGCATCGTTTTACAATAACCAAAATGTTCACCATAAGAGGTCCTATTTATCTGAACTCCAACCATGATATAAATATCTATACTTGGACTTGGGAGACTATTGTGTTATGTCAAAATAGGACCCTCCCCATTTCAAAAGCATTTCAAAAGGATGCATGATTATTTTTGCTTGTCGGTTACTTATCAAAGATGTAGCCATAGCCATAACCTACTTTCTGAAGTCCAAGTGTTATATAAATAACTATACATGAACTTAGGGGCCTATTGTTATGCCTTGCCATGAAGGCTCAAGATGAAGCCTACAAGGCACCTCATCGAGACCCCACGGGGCAATCCCATCAAAGCCCAAGTAGAAGTCCATGCGACAGTGATATTGATGTTCAAAGAGGCGTGAATGTGGTAGCCACATGATAGTTACCTACGAGGCAACTCATCAAGGCCCACATCATCTCTCCAAGAGAGGTGAAGCAGGTACCTCAATTGAAGACCAAACAATGTATAAAACAAAGCTACCAAAGCAAGGTGCCTTTTGTTATATTTTACCATGGAGAAGAAATCCATACGATGAGGCCAAAGCTCACATAAGCAAAGTGGAAACCCCTATTCCAATGAGCATCTTGTATCACTTCTCCTAAGAAATATAATTGTTCCTAAGAGATCTCTTACATGTAAGATCCTATGGAAGTGATTGATATGAACTCCTACAGCACCACAAAGGTCAAATCATGTTAGCCTACTACATAGGTATACAAACATGGGCCCTAGAATGGATACCTTTTCAGATAACAATTAATGCTACAAGGATTAGGACGTTTGATGTAATCACCTTTAACGGGACACTTCGATCATTAGGATGAAACCACGTGCTTCTTTATCGAACAACCACCACTTCAACCAAATTACTCTATAAACCCAATGCCAGCACAAGTAAAGGGTAATGCAATTTCAGGTCTAAAACATTGTAAGATTATTCTCTTCCTTTTCCTCTCTCAATTACACATTATCTCTCGGTTACCTTTACACTTTTGTGGCTTGTGCCTTTATCTCATCCCACACTCAATATACTTTTTTCCTGTCAACTAACTTGATCATCAAAGTTCTTCTGGCCACCTCTCTCACCATTGAAGAAATCTACGAGTGACTAACAATTTGTTCAAGTATGTGGGAAAGGAGCTTGCATGGACTCAAGTGGGCTCAAGATCTATCGGCCATGCTGGAGGTACATTTTTTTAGGTCAACAAAAACATTTGAGGAGGATAGGTAGTAGTAGGGGCAACATCGATCTACAACCCTCAAGGCTCTTGAAAGGGTATATTTCTCTTAGAAGGTCATTCAGACCCTCCGATCCCTTATGGAGGTACATCCTTAGGTCTTCCTAACCCCCATGTGGCAATATAGAAACTTCTTTAAAGTGGATGAATGTTGAAGAAGCTTTCTTTCGACACTTTGTAGAAGGACTTGTAGCATGGTTTGCATTCAAATCAACTTGTACTACAAAACAAAGTTTTGAATTATCAAAATAATGAAAAGAAAAAAGGAACTCTTTTCAACGCAAGTACTCACCCATTGTAATTTGTATCCAAATATTATAGAATTTAGAATTAGAAGGAAGAAACAATCTCTTAACGTTGTGAGCTTCTGAATTTATATTAAGGATTGGGGCCACGAGAGTGCAAAGATCAACAAATGCCTGACCTTTGAAGAGACCCTATTGTTCGCTTGTAAGTGAAGAACATCAAGATAGAATAATTAAAACCAAACAAATAAAAAGAATAAACTAAATACTCATTATATTCGCCATAATACTGAGGCATGGCAACCGTTGGGTTAGGATAATTTGGCTAAAACCCCAGTTGCTAAGAACAGAGGAAAAAGTTCTCTTTCCAATTATGTACCTAGTTGAGAGTAATTACAAACTTTGGATATGATTTGGGAAAATGAAGAGAGAGATAATAAATCCCCTTTTGAGGGTTCGTCTTATTACCTACCTTCACATGATGATAAATTGATGTAAAAACATTTTAAGAAAGTTTCTCCTCTAGTGCTGCAAAACCATATAAAATGAAGAACTTAACGATATGAGCCCACACCTAAAGAAAAAGTGATGGAAAGAAACTTTGAGCCCCATATACATAGAATGTTCATGGATTTCAGTACAAGCATGGGAAAGACGATTCGTAGTCCAAAATTGGCTAAGGTATACTAACTTAATATCATCAGGAATGTTAAACTTATCCTTGATTTCAATTGTGATCTCAATTTCCATAAAGGTAACGTGGCCAACAAGTAATGCTCCACATAGATATCTTCCTGCACATGGTAGTAAACTGTTAGTCACACGTGGCCTTTTTCATTGGTGATGGAGGCGATCACGAGCACTCCGATGGTCAAGTTAGTGAACGATGAAGAAGAAAGAAATAAAATACTCTAATTGTAGGGTTCAAGATAATAGAGCAAAGTATATGTTTAAGTGTATAAAATTGCATTACCTTTGAAATGGCACTGAGTGTGGGTATTTGTAGGAAAAGAGGTAGATTTGGGACTTTGGATAGAGGGACACGTGGTCACATTTGTTGGTCGATGCATCCTCTCCTACTTATCAATCAATCAGTACCTAGGTGGGCGAGCATTTAATGCCCCTTAATGAGTGGATTTTGTGACTTGACCTTTTGGTGTCTACCGTACAAACATCATATTAATTAATCGTGTACATCTTATGTAACGGCCGGAAAAAAAAAAATGTCCATGTTCATCCATTTGAAGACAATTGTAGAGTGAATGTTAATTCTAATTGTACCCACTATTTGAAAATCAAATTAAAATTTCTACTTCAATGCATCCCATCATATTTTTTTCACTCGCGATTTTTGTTCCCCACTAATGCATTTTGATTTAATTTTCATCCCTTAAATTGACTTTTCATCTTCCTCCACTAAGCATACCATTTGAATCATATACTAAATGCTATAACCCCCAACCATTTAAAGCCCACCACCATTTCATTTGGAATTTGAAATGTCAACCGTCCCTCTTTTTTTAAAAATCATAACTTTATCTTGATAATTCAAAATTAAACTCATCTAGCCACCTTTGTCTCACAAATCACAATTTTAATCACATGAATTCCACTTACCTTTTTACCATAAATTAAAAGAAACCTTCTTTGAATATGAAAATTTGTCTAATGGAGAGGCTAAGAGTACGCTGGATTTTATTCCATATTGAACACAAAAGGTTATTAAAACTCCAAATATTTAAGGTAAGGATGCTTTCAACACTTTTGTAAGTTGTGTAAAAATTATTTATTTTCGATTTACATTAATGTGTTATTGTGTTACTCATGAAAGAATGGAAGCACCCTTTGGTGGCTCCAATAAGAGATGGAGCGATGAGTTTTGATTCATAAAACAAAGGGGTTGTTAAAACCTAAGAGTAAACGGATTGCCTGATCACCGATTCGTTTTGAAATTGACGGTGACACAAATAACCAAAGATTGCAATTCTAGAAAAAATATATTTTTTTATCTATTTACTTAAGTCTTTTCTACTGAGTATTACTTATGATACTCATTCTTACTAAATATACAGGTTAATTGAAGGCATGGCGGTGGCTTGGCATGGTGGCAGGTGCTCGACGATTTGACGTACTCTTTATATTCTAATAAGATTTTTAGTCATGTAAACCTCTCATGAATACATAGATGATACTTTTAATAGGTTAAGTTTTCTATTTCACCTAGCTTTATATACATTGTATGTCAACTACTAGTCAGGAATGTTGGATTGATTTTGCATGAAGTTTAAATATTACTAGAATGAATTTTCAGATTTTGTCCACCTATTTAAAAATGACATAACTTCGGCTACTGTGCATGTTTTAGAGTGAAATCAGTGGGGTTTTAATTTCTATGAGTCTTCTAATAGTGTTTTTTGGAATTACCTTCAAATAGTATCTAGAGAAAAATTATGTCCATTTTAGTAAATTGCATTAGGTTCCTTTCGAATTTTCTATCGAGCAATACTTTCGTGCTTCAAACATTATCGTCGATACCCTAAATTTTTATATGTTGTACATTTATGAAGGTGACATACTCTGTTAAAATTTCATAACTATTTGTGGTCATTTGTTAGGCTAAACATAATTTTCTTCCGCTGCTATTCAACCGGCATTTGCTGAAATTCCTCCGCATGTTTTCTAAAGTAAAATTGCACCAAAATTGTCCCAAGTGTATATGAACAAAAATCTCCCATTACAGTTTTTTATATGTTTCAAATTCCAAAACCTTTCTCATTTAAAAATTATTTTCGTTAATATTTAAGAGCTCAAACAAAGAAGATGAATTTTCTTTTAACGCTTCGAGTTCCGAGAATTTGGGGCATTACAACTTGGTATCAGAGCATGGTTTATTTTCTGCAGACTTGCATTAGAAACCATATCTTAGGTTTTTTTTCTCACATATAAAGTTGAGAATTTTTTTATTAATGAGGATCTTGAGCATCGTGCCTGCCACAGTCGCACTATGCCGATTTTGAGGAAAAGAAGTTCTGTAAATATGCTTGTATCTATGTGAAGAGTATGAGAAATTTTATTCTAGATACAACATTTGAAATGTATGTATGAATATCAGTATATGTTGGACTTTGAATACTTTTGTAGATAATCCTTATTGTACAAGTATTTTGAGAAAGTGATCAAATTAAATGTTTATTTAAGTCCTCGAGAATTAACTAAAACTTATTAGATACCTACTTATAAGACTTTTAATAATTGGTATGACTCAGATGGTACGGATTAAGAAAACTTGTGACGAGTTCATTGATGCCTCGTCGACATTATGAAGCAGTATGAAGAGTATCGGTGGGACCCAGCTCACAATATGGGCCAACACATATAGGAGATGTTGGTAAGGTAGAGAGAGGTGAGACAACTAGGCCATATGGTCACCGGTCGTGTAGCTACTCGTCTTCTTATTGATACCTTGCCAGAAGAGTGGCTGGAAACTGCCAAATCGATTTACGATTATTTATGGAGATCGGCAGTGCCTACCTTACCTCGAGAGATTGATTATGAGGCCTTCTGTGCAGAGCTGATTGAATAGTGGGAGCTGGCCCGACTTGCGATCCCTGAGGACGATAGTGTACCTATTGAGATGTACATTCGTGAAAATGCATCTCTACCTATTTCAGATGATGAAGCGCAACCTTCTAGGAAACCTAAGGTACATGGAGACTAGATTAGTGACGATGATGGAAATGATCAATAGAGGAGTGAAATTCTATTAGATTTTATTAAGTTTAATTATTGTTGATATCTAGTAGGATTTCTTTTGCTTTCTTGTTGGTTAGTGCCAGGATTTGAAATCCTTTTGAAGGATTCTTTTGAGATAATAATAAAAGATGTTGAGCTATAAACCTTCTTCATATATTGTGCAAGTATCATTGACTCCTCTAAATGAGATTGCAATTATTTTGGTATATAGGAATATAGCGCAAGCGAGGACAATTAGGGATCTAAGACGAGAGATTGAGGAGTTGAGACAGGCCTTGGCTGCTCAAGCTACACATCCAGCGCCTAAAACTCCACCAGTTCTGCAAGCACCGTTGGTTCCACCAACATGCCTGGCTGCACCGTCTATTCCAACGGTAGAACAATTTCGTAGATATCGACCACCAACCTTTGATGGTGGGAAGGACCCTCTGGTAGTTGAGGAGTGGTTGCGTACTATTGAGAAGCTCTTTCGGCACATCTCTTGTCTAGAAAATTAAAAAGTATTATGTGCTGAGTTTATACTAATTGGAAGAGCAGGCCATTGTGGGAATCCAGGTCACGCACTTGCACTGAGGAGGAACAATGTGACCTTACTCGGACTCAGTTCAAGAGAGAACTAACATAAAAAAAAATTCCACAAAATTCTTAAGGTCAGTACAGGGAGATATGGAATTTTTTTTAGTATGAGAGCAAGTTCAAGGAATTGTCCCGGTATACCCCACATCTTGTAAGTATCGAGCTCATGAAGGCAAAGTGTTACGAGAGAGGCCTGCGCCCGGAGATCAGATAAATTGTGAGTTCACATGATCTCGCCACTTTTCAGGTAGTGGTAAAGAAAGCTCATACAGTAACCTACTCGGGTGTGAAGTCGGCAAATCTGGGACTGCGTAGTAACTTCAAAAAAAGGAAGTGGGACGATAAGAATAAGAATACGAGACATTTTTAAGAATCAGACACTTGCGGGTTAGCCAAGTGACCTATTATCCCAATGCCCTAAGTGTAACAAGTTTCACAAGGGAGAATGTTTGTATGGAAAGTTTGTTTTCTTTACGTGTGGCCAACTTGGCCATGTGGTTTCTTCGTGTCCATCAATTAAGAAATCCAAGCAAGAGAAGAAAAGAAAAGCAAGGGTGTTTGCTTTGACTCACGATGAGGTTGCCCAAAATTCGAACGTGATCGCAGGTATTTTATCCGTCTCTAGTATTCCTATTTATGTCCTAATTGATTTTAGTGCAACACATTCATTCATATCTAATGCATGTCTAGCTAAGATTAATGCTTCATATAAGAAGAATGATAGTATACTAGAGGTTAGTATGCCATCAAGGGGAACTATTGATACAAATAGGATAGCAAAGGGGATGTAGATAAATTTTGATGGACTAACTTTAGAGGCCGACTTGTATGTTATGGAGATGAAAGATTTTGATATTATTTTAGGTATGGATTGGTTAGGTAAAAATCGAGCCACGATAGTATGTTTTGAGAAAGAGGTAATTTTTCGAAGATTGGGAGAAGAGAAGTTCAGATTTTATGGATCAAAGATTAAGGCATCATCTCAGCTTTAAAAGCAGAGAGCATGCTGAGGAAGGCTGACTATCAAGGGTATCTTGTCAGTCTTACTAGCACTTCAACTCAAGAGAAAGTAGTAGACGATATGCCAATAGTACGGGAGTATGCTGATGTGTTTTCCGATGATCTACCGAGTACCCTTCCCAATAGACAAGTGGAATTCACGATAGATTTGCTACCTGGAACTGCCATTTGGCTTGACGAATTCCCCTGCAGTGTTTATGAACTTGATTAATAGAGTGTTCCATCTGTATTTGGACATGTTTGTTATCATATTTATTGACGACATATTGATATACTCGAGAGATTCTCAGCAACATGAAGAACATCTGAGGACAATGTTGAAAACGCTACATGAGGAGAAGTTATATGCCAATTTTAAGAAATGTGAATTTTGGATGGATCGAGTGGGGTTCCTATGCCACACTGTTTCAGCACGAGGAATTGAAGTGGATCAATCTAAAGTTGAGGCTGTGACCAATTGACCGAAACCTACAAATTTGGAGAAGTACAGAGTTTTCTAGGATTAGCCGGATATATTCGATGATTTATTGAAGGATTTTCCAAGATAGCAAGTCCTATGACACAGTTGACAATGAAGGGTACTAAGTTCGTATGGTCGGAAAAGTGTGTGCAGTCAAGAGTTAAAGGACAAACTTGTATCTGCGTCAGTGTTGACTATCTCCGATGGTTCAGAAGGTTTTGTGATTTATAGTAATGTATCCAAGCTTGGTTTAGGATGTGTTTTGATGCAACATAGGAAAGTAATAGCTTTTGCTTCAAGGCAATTGAAACAATATGAACATAATTACCTTACACATAACCTCGAACCAGTAGCGACAGTGCATGCCTTGAAGATTTGGCGCCACTACCTATATGGGAGCAAGTGTGAGATCTACACCAATCACGGAAATCTCAAATACTTCTTCACCCAGAAGGAGTAGAATATGAGATAGCGACGATGGTTAGAATTAGTTAAAGATTACGACTGCACTATCTTGTACCATCTAAGTAAGGCTAATGTAGTCGCCAATGTATTGAGTAGAAAGAACATGGGACAGTTGGCAGCGCTGTATACAAGACAGGATCATTTAATCAGAGATTTTGAGAATATGAGAATTGAAGTATCATCATCACCTGTAAGGACATCGGTAATTTTAGCAAGTTTTATTGTGAAATCGACACTCAGAGATAGAATAGTAGCTGCTCAGAGAATTAATCCCTTTTTGGAAAAGATCAGGGATGAAGTAGGAATTGAGAAGAGGAAAGGATTTGAAATAGCCGAAGAAAAAACCCTGATGTTTAAGGGCCGACTGTGTGTGCTAAAGGATGAAGTATTGAGGGATGAGATTATGATTGAAGCTCATTCTGCTCCTTACGCCACACACCCAGGTGGAACTAAAATGTATAAAGATTTACGTGACACATTTTGGGAAAGAAATATGAAGGGAAAAATAGCTTTGTTTGTGTCCAAATGCTTGGTTTGTCAACAAGTGAAGGTTGAACATCAGAGGCTGTCAGGGTTGTTGAATCCTATGGACATACCCGAATGGAAATGGGAGAAAATTGCAAATGATTTTTGTCGTCGGTTTTCCTATATCAACGAGAGGTCATGATGCGATCTGGGTGATCGTGGATCGACTTACAAAATCTGCTCATTTCCTGCCAGTTCGGACAACCTATAGCTTAGAACAACTCACACAGATTTATGTCAGAGAAATTATGCAGCTTCATGGTATTCTAGTTTCTATCATATCAGATAGAGACCCGAGGTTTAGTATTAAGTTTTGGATAAACCTTCAGAAATCTATGGGTACCATGTTAACATTTAGTACTGCGTACAATCCTCAGACTGACGGACAATCTGAACGAACTATCCAAGCTCTTGAAGACATGTTGAGAGCTTGTGTCGTCCTGGATTTGGGTGGTAAATGGGAAGATCATTTGTCGTTAGTCGAATTTGCATACAATAATCGCTTCCAATCAACTATTGGCATGGCACCATATGAGGCTTTGTATGGTCGACAATGTCGTTCGCCACTATATGGGGATGAAGTTGGTGAGAGGAGGCTTTGGGTCTAGAATTGATCGAGAAACTGTGGAGGCTATACATAAAATTAGATCAATAATTAAAACTACCCAAGATCGTCAAAAGAGTTATGCCGACAAAAGGAGGAGAGAATTGAGTTTTGAGATTGGAGATAAAATATTTCTGAAAGTGGCGCTAATGAAAGGAATGTTACAATTTGGAAAGAAAGGAAAATTAAGTCATAGATTTATTTGTCCATTTGAGATTATTGGATAAATTGGAAATGTAGCATATCGTTCAGCGTTGTTACCCGAACATTCAGCAATGCACAACGTATTTCACATTTCTATGTTGAGAAAGTACATCCTGGATCCTAGCATGTGGTGAATTTCAATCACTAGATGTCCAGAGCGATATGACGTACAAAGAAGCTCTTGCAGTGATTCTGGAGATGAAGGACCATGTTCTAAGAAAATGAAGGGTTCCATTAGTCAGAGTCCAATAGGATAAACATGGTAAGGATGAGGCTACTTGGGAAAGGGAAGAAGACATTTTAGCCAAGTATCCCGACCTCCTTAAGCAAGTAAGTTAAATTTCGAGGACGAAATTATTTTAAATTGTGAGAATTGTAAAGGCCAGAATTTTTTTTTTCATGTTCATCCATTTCAAGACATTATCATTTCAAAAGTCAGAACCTTATTTTAAACACATATTATTCTTCAATTGTTTGTCATGACATCAATAGCAAATTATTATTTAAGAAACTGATGGATGACAATTGTAGAGTGAATGTTAATTCTAATTGTACCCGCCATTTGAAAATCAAATTAAAATTTCCATTTCAATGCATCCCATCATATTTTTCAAACTTACGATTTTTGTTCCCCACTAATACATTTTCATTTAATTTTCATACCTTAAGCTGACTTTTCATCATCCTCCATTTAGCATACCATTTGAATCATATACTAAATGCTATAACCCCCAACCATTTAAAGCCCACCACCATTTCATTTGGAATTTGAAATGTCAACCATCTCTCTTGTTTTAAAAATCATAACTTTATCTTTATAATTCAAAATTAAACTCCTCTAGCCACCTTTGTTTCACAAATCACAATTTTAGTCACATGAATTCCACTTACCTTTTTACCATAAATTAAAAGAAACCTTCTTTGAATCTGAAAATTTGTCTAAAGGAGAGGCTAGGAGTACACTGGATTTTATTACATATTGAACACAAAACGTTATTCAAACTCCAAATATTTAAGGTAGGGATGCTTTCAACACTTTTGTAAGTTGTGTAAAAATTATTTGTATCACCAGTTCATTTTGAAATTGACAGTGACACTAATAAACAAAGATTGCAATTTTAGACAACATATTTTTTTTTATCTATTTACTTAAGTGTTTCCTAATGAGGATTACTTGTGATACTCATTCCTACTAAATTTACAGGTTAATTGAAGGCATGGCGATGGCTTGGCACGGTGGAAAGTGTTGGGTGATTTTACGTACTCTTTATATTCTAATAAGATTTTATGTCACGTAAACCTCTTATGAACACATAAATGATACTTTTAAAATTTTCTGTTTCACCTAGATTTATATCCATTACATGTCAACTACTAGTTAGGAATGTTGGATTGGTTATGCATGAAATTTAAATATTGTTGGAATGAATTTTCAGATTCTGTCCTCCTATTTAAAAATGACATAACTTGGGCTATAGTGAATTTTTAGAGTGAAATCAGTGGGGTTTGAAAGTTCTATGAGTTTCTAATAGTGGTTTTTTGGAATTACCTTAAAATGGTATCTAGAGAAAAAATTATGCCCATTTTAGTAAACTGCATTGGGTCAATTTTGAATTTTCTGTCCAGCATAGTCGAGCAATACTTTCGTGCTTCAAACATTATCGGTGAGATGCCAAATTTTTATATGTGGTACATTATGAAGGTCACAGACCGTGTTAAAATTTCATATTTTTTAGTGATCATTTGTTAGGCCAAACATATTTTTCTTTTGCTGCTGTTCAATCGGTATTTGTTGGAATTCCTCCAAATATTTTCCAAAATAAAATCATACCGAAATTGTCCAAGTCTATATGAACAAAAATCTCCCATTACAATTTCTTATATGTTTCAAATTCCAAAACTTTTTTCATTTAAAATTTATTTTAGTTAACATTTAAAAGCTCAAACAAAGAAGATGAATTTTCTTTTAACGCTTCGAGTTCCGAGAATTTGGAGCGTTACATCTTATTTTGTTTAGATCTTTGTACAAAAGATACCGTAGTTAACAGAGATGAGGTGATGTAATAGTATTCCAGCAGCGCCATTCCACCTCTTACAACTTCGTCATATATCCCTTCGAGGCATATCACTTCTGCTTTTCGATCAAACCGTGGAGATACATGTAGACCACTTTACCTTGGCACTTCAATAGTGTGGGGTAACATGGAGTGCGGGTCTTGTTAACTTTCTTAGCTGGCTACCTCGTTGGTGACAATCTGGAGCCTTTTAATAAGTGGCGTAACAATAGTCCCCCAAGTCCATATATGAATATTTATATAATGTGTGGACTTACAATATATGGCTTGGTTGCCTAAGGGAGGTCCACCCTAACTTAGACTTAACTGCTTTTGTAGAAGAGTTTAGGAGACCTACCGAGGCAGACCTAACATCCATGCTGCAGATGAAGTTCAACCAGAGGCTCCAAATGCTGAGGCGAATGAAGCAGAGGTCGAGGTGGCTAGAGATAGGGCTATTGTACCTGTAGACCCTTAGGATTTTTATCTCTTTTGTTTGTAATGGCTTTGGTTTACCTGATTGTAAATTTTTTCCTTTAATAGGATTTATTTTGATCAAGTGTTGATGCTTATTCTTTCATTTATGTATTCGTGTGAGCCTTTGTTGCTTCATCCCCTATTTGTTTTGAAATAATGATGAAACTTTGCTTAACTAACAAACTGACCTCAATTGGACTTTTCTACCTCGCAGTAAGTACTTGATGAAATTTATTTTGATCAAGTGTTGACTCCTCAATTAAGATGTTACTACTTAACACAGTGTCGACATCTCAGTTTATCATGGCTTTAGTCTCCAGGTTAAGACGCCTCATAGTAGTTTCCTTGAATAATGCTTAGGTTTCGATGCCTCGTTAATAAAATATTATTTTATTTTATAGAGTTTGAGGCTTTTCATTAGTTCCAAAGTAAATAGCATTGTTAATATTCGAAGTGGGCATCTTTGAAAAAGCTGGCACGCTTCATCAAGGATTTTCTCCATGGTCCATCCGTAGAGAACATCATCTTCAAAAGAATCAGAGATGACCTCCCTGGTGGGGGTGTTTAGCATCTCGCCATTCAAAGTGGACATCCTTGTAAGAGGCGAGTGTGCCTCTTAAAGAGCTTCATCTATGGTCTATCCATGGAAAGTATCATCTTCGAAGGAATCCAAGGTGACCCCCATTGTGGGGGTGTTTAGCACCTCACCATACAAAGTGTACATCCTTGCCAGAGGCTAGTGTACCTCTTATAGGGCTTCCTCTGTGGTCCATCCATGGAAAGTATCATCTTCGAAAGAATCAAAGGTGACCTCCCCAGTGGACGTGCTTAGCACATCGCCATTCGAAATAGACATTCTTGTCAAAGGCTAGGTACCTCTTGAAAGGCTTTCTTCATGTTCCGTCTATGGAGAGCATCATCTTCGAAGGAATGAGAAGTGACTTTCCTAGTGGGGGAATTTAATACTTCACTGTTTGAAGTGGACATTCTTGTCAAAGGCTAGTGTGCATCTTTAAAGGCTTCTCCCATGGTTCATCCATGGAGAACATCTTCTTTGACCCCCTGATGGGGTGTTTAGCACCTCGCCTTTCAATGTGGACATCTTTGCCAGAAGCTAGCATACCTCTTGAAGGGCTTCCTCCATGGTCCATTCATGTAGAGCATCATCTTCGAGGGATCAGAGTTGACCCCTTTGGTGGGGCTGTTTAGCACATCAGCATTTGAAGTAGACATCATTGCTAGAGGCTATTCTATCTCTTGAAGGGCTTACTCCATGGAGAGCATCATCTTCGAACGAATCAGAGGTGACCCCCTAGTGGGGATGTTTAGTATCTCACCATTCGAAGTGGACATCTTTATCTTTTTGAATAGAATAAGATGTGAAACATCTTAGTAAAGAAACTGATTTCATTGAATGAAAAAATATTTAAACGCCGTGAAAGATTGTCCAGCAACAAATAAGAGCCTTGCTTATTGATAATATTTCCTGATGTTCTCAATGTTCTATGGGTTAGGTTGTACTTTTCTATCGAGGTCTTCGATCTTATAAGTGCCAGGCCGTAGCTCCTCCTTAATGTGAAAGGGGCCTTCCCAATTGGTGCCTAACGTGCCAATACCTGGTTCTCTAGAGGATAAGAAGACTCTCCTCAGAACAAGATCATCGATGTGAAATGGTCTCTTTTTTACCTTAGCATTGTAAAAGTGGGTCATTCTACGTTGATACACGAAGCTTTGATTGTCATTCATACCAATGTTTTCAAGGAAATCAAGCTCATACCTCATCGTTTCATCATTAAATATCTTAATGAATGATATATGGCGAGATGAAGGTAACCCTACCTCCACAGGACTCATAGCTTTGGCCCCATAGGCTATAGAGAACGGAGTTTCTTCGGTGGTGCATATAGCCCACAAAACCTGAGGAGCTCATTGACCTACGCACCTTTGGAAGCATCAAGATTCCTTTTCAGGGTATACTTGTAATGGCCGAAAAAAAAAGCATTCATGTTCATTCATTTGAAGACATTAACATTTCAAAAGTCATAACCTTATTTTAAACACATTATTCTTCAATTGTTTATCATGACATCAAAAGCAAATTATTATTTCAGAAACTGATGGATGACAATTGTAGAGTGAATGTTAATTCTAATTGTACCCATCATTTGAAAATCAAATTAAAATTTCCACCTCAATGCATCCCATCATATTTTTCTCTCACAGTTTTTGTTCCCCACTAATACATTTCCATTTAATTTTCATCCCTTAAGCAGACTTTTCATCTTCTTCCACTAAGCATACCATTTGAATCATATACTAAATGCTATAACACCTAACCATTTAAAGCCCACCACCATTTCATTTGGAATTTGAAATGTCAACGTTCCCTCTTGTTTTAAAAATCAAAACTTTATCTTGATAATTCAAAATTAAACTCCTCTAGCCACCTTTGTCACATAAATCACAATTTTAATCACATGAATTCCACTTACCTTTTTACCATAAATTAAAAGAAACCTTATTTGAATCTAAAAATTGTCTAAATGAGAGACTAAGAGTACACTGGATTTTATTACATATTGAACGCAAAAGGTTGAATTCAAAATCCAAATATTTAAGGTAGAGATGCTTTCAACACTTTTGTAAGTTGTGTAAAAATTATTTATCTTCGATTTTCAATAACTTGTTATTGTGTTACTCATGAGAGAATGGAAGCACCCTTTGGTGGTTATCATAAAAGATGAAGAGATAACGAGATGAATTTTGATTCATAAAACAAACGGATTGTTAAAACCTAAGAGTAAACGGACTACCTGATCACCGGTTCGTATTGAAATTGATGGTAACACAAATAACCAAAAATTGCAATTCTAGAAAACATAATTTTTTTTTATCTATTTGTTTAAGTGTTTCCTACTAAGTATTACTGGTGATACTCATTTCTACTAAATTTACAAGTTAATTGAAGGCGGCATGGTGGCTTGGCATGGTGGCAAGTGCCCGACGATTTGACGTACTGTTTATATTCCAATAATATTTTCAGTCATGTAAACCTCATATGAACACATAGATAGCACTTTTAAAATGTTAAATTTTCTGTTTTGCCTAGCTTTATATACATTGCATGTCAACTACTAGTTAGGAATGTTGGATTGGTTATGCATGAAGTTTAAATATTGCTAGAATGAATTTTCTGATTCTGTCCTCCTATTTAAAAATGACATAACTTGGACTATAGTGCATGTTTTAGAGTGAAATCAGTGGGGTTTGAAATTTCTATGAGTCTTCTAATAGAGGTTTTTGGAATTACCTTTAAATAATATCTAGATAAAAAGTTATGCCCATTTTAGTAAACTGCATTGGGTCAGTTTCGGATTTTCTGTTCAGCATAGTCGAGCAATACTTTCGTGCTTCAAACATTATTGTCAAGACCCCAAATTTTTCTATGTGGTACATTTATGAAGGTGACAGACTCTGTTAAAATTTCACAACTTTTTGTGGTTGTTTGTTAGGCCAAACATATTTTTCTTTCGCTGCTGTTCAACCGGTATTTGCTGAAATTCCTCCAAATGTTTTCCAAGATAAAATTACACCAAAATTGTCCAAGTCTATATGAACAAAAATCTCCCATTACATTTTTTTACGTTTCAAATTACAAAAAGTTTCTCATTTAAAATTTATTTTGGTTAACATTTAAGAGCTCAAACAAAGAAGTTGAATTTTCTTTTAACGCTTCGAGTTCCAAGAATTTGGGGTTCATTAGACCCGACTCCCCGACAACGCCTCATGGTGCGATAGGGTCCAAGCACAACGGGGCTCTCACCCTTTTTGATGCCCCTTTCCAGGACGCTTCTCTAGACTACAATTCTAAAGGCAAAGTCACACGATTTTCAAGTTGGGCTTTTACCGGTTCACTCGCCATTACTAGGGGAATCCTTGTAAGTTTCTTTCCTCCACTTATTGATATGCTTAAACTCAGCGGGTAATCCCGCCTGACCTAGGGTCACTATCGAAGTGCGAACCACCTTGGGGTCAACACATCCTAGCAGACTGACGTAGTCCTGCATGACAACACACAAGTTGAGGTCTTGAACCACCAATTGTCATGACATACGTCGATGCCGATTCATATTTAGGCTAACTGCATGTGAATGCGCACGGGAGGCCAATATACAGGCCAGCACCTACGATTCCATTATGGGAGAGGTGGAGGGCGATGCTATGCGTGACGCCCAGGCAGACGTGCCCTCAGTATAATGGTTTCAGGCGCAACTTACGTTCAAAAACTCGATAGTTCATGAGATTCCGCAATTCACACCAAGTATTGCATTTTGCTGCGTTCTTCATCGATGCGAGAGCCAAGATATCCATTGTCGAGAGTCATTTTTAAATTCGACACACGCCTGGTCCCTAAGTGCACACCGTGAATGAGGCATCGAGGGACAATCAACAAGTGGTGCCAAATAAACATCTTTGTCATTACCTGTCTGCTTGGTCCCGGGATCAATAAACTCAACATCAAATTTTCCTTTGACACGCATAATGAGGGAGGAAAATTATATATAGTTAAAATTACTAGCCAATAACTGTATTTAGAGCTAAGATTTTTGAAATGATTAAATCCATCAGTTGCAAGACCTAATCTAATATTTCGAGGATTTGATGCAAAATGTCGCCATCTTCTATTTATCATTTCCAACTTAATGAGTCAACTCGATAACTAATTTTACTATCTGATCTTTTATTATTTGAGTGCTAGCTAAGTTGGTTCGTCATCTTATTCCAAACATCCTCTTAAGTCTTGGTATTATAGGGAAATAACACAAAACTTTTGCTAGGATTTTTGTTTTTGAATTTTCTTAGTCCGTTGGTTAAGTTTCCATCTTGAGAAACCACATTTTGGACATAATTCAGTGTGTTCATGTTCCTTTCTCTATAGACAACAATCATTCAAGCAAGCATATATCTTCTTACAGCCAAGGTCAAATGTGTTGACAAGTTTTTGCATCTCATAAAATGAGTTAGCAAGTGTATTATTCTCTGGTAGCATGTCCCGAACAAGATTTATAAGTTCATCAAAACCACTATCTGATAAACCATGTCTAGCTTTATGTTTAAACATAGCAATCGAAGTTGACATCTTCGTAAATGTCATACAACCAGGATACAAAGGTATTTCAGCATTATCAACCAAACTTTGAATCTCTCCATCTCTTCCATCAACAGGGTTTTCAAGTTCTACATCATGTTGTACATAGAAGTCCCTAAACATCTTATGTGACATAGGCATTTCCACATCAACTAGATTTAATTAACATGGTCGTTCTCCATGAAATACCCAAACAGTGTACGTAGGATCCATTCCATTAATAACCAAATGTTCATACACTGTTTCATAATGATGATGCTTTAGATTCCTACACTTAACACAAGAGCATCCTATCATTTTTTAACATAGATTTTCATGAGCTAGTTCAACAAAATTCCGTGCTCCATCTCTATATTGCTCTGAAAACCTATAAGCAAAATGTTATGATCATTTCATATTAAATTGTTTAAATTTGTTTAAGTAGATTCACGAGATCTTATTTCAGACAATAACCTTGATAATTACAGCCATGCTTTGTCCATTATTATTCTATCAAACACTGAACAACACGAATACAAATTCAAATAAGGAAAAGTAACTTCTTCAAGTAAATAAAGTTACTTATTTTGAATAACTCTTTATGACTCATCTCACTATCAAAATAAGTAGCTTACTTGTTTACTATAAGTAAACATTAAGCTTAGCAAACCATGTTCATAGTCAATCAAAGATCATACCTGTCAGGCAGCTTTATTTTCACCTAAGTAATTTGTGAAAGCTTTCTGATTTCAGGGACAATTTATAGGATTGACAACAGGTACAAACACTAAAACCAAATGGAAAAGAAAAAAACATAGAAAAATGACAAAAACCAATCAATTCAAAAAAAAAAAAAATTAAAGAAGCAGGATGTATATATAATTTGAAATGAAAGAAATGATAGGGATGCCCTTGTGTATATAAATTAACTTTGTGCCTTAGGATTGTCATACTTATAATTTTTGATCCCCTATAAAAATGATAGGAATGATAGGATTGCACTTGTGTAAGTTGGCTTCAAAATCACGTGAAACAATAATTAATGAGGATCTTGAGCACCGTGCTGCCATAACCGCGTTATGCCGATTTTGAGGTAAAGAAATTCTGTAGATATGCTTGTATCTATGTGAAGAGTATGAGAAAGTTTATTCGAGATACAACATTTGAAATGTATGTATGAATATCAGTATATGTTGGAGTTTGAATACTTTTGTAGATAATCATTATTGTACAAGTATTTTGAGAACGTGATCAAATTAAATATTTATTTAAGTCCTCGAGAATTAACTAAAACTTATTAGATACTTACTTATAAGACTTTGAATAATTGGTATGACTCAGATGGTACAAATTAAGAAAACTTATAGGAAGACGAGTTCATTGATGCCTCGTCGACATGAGATTGTGAGGCAATATGAAGAGTATCGGTGGGACCCACCTCATAATATGGGACAACACATTTGGGAGATGTTAGTAAGGTGGAGAGAGGTGAGACAACTAGGCCATATGGTCACTGGTCATCGAGCTACTCATCTTCTTATTGATACCTTGCCAGAAGAGTAACTGGAGACTGTCGAATTGATTTACGATTATTTATGGAGATCAACCGTGCCTACCTTACATCGAGAGATTGATTATGAGGCCTTCTGTGCAGAGCTAATCGAACAGTGGGAGCTAGCCCAACTTGCAATCCCTAAGGACGATAGTGTACTTGCTGAGATGTACATTCGTGAAGATGCACCTCCACCTATAACAGATGATAAAGAGCAACCTTCTAAGAAAATTAGGGTGCATGGAGGCTGGATTAGTGACAATAATGGAAATGATGAATAGAGGAGTGGAATTTTAGTAGATTTTATTAAGTTTAATTATTGTTGATGTCTAGCAGGATTCCTTTTGATTTCTTGTTGGTTAGCGCCATATGCTCTTTTACTATAAACTAAGGGAATAAACTAAATGCATATCCATCACATTTTCGGCACCCTTGTCATAATCCATTACTTTTATCTTAAGGTAAGAAGCTCTATCTTTAGCCTTTTTTCTTTGGTTTAGCATGCAAGGTGGATCTGAATAACTTGTTATGGGTGGTGAGAGAGGGGACGATGAATTTCAGTTGTTATCCATTCCAAAGTCGAAGCCCACCTAATCATATATTCTGTTCCAATCCCGAATTGTGTTCTTCAAACCCTTGTTGGCTTTGTCCTTCTCCGCCTCCATTTGATACTGCTGCCCCACCGATCGAACACTCAACACAACGAAGACGCCGGCCAGAATAGTGTTTATAACGGCATTTCTGTTCCGGCCTCTAAAACATGTTCGCCGCTTGCTCCATTTTTCTTCTATTAATGCTCAGCCTTTATTTGGATTCACATTCATACTTCTCAATTCTTATCTTTTCCGTTGATTCTGGAAATGCCCAAGCTCCTGCAAGCCAAAAAAGTGAAGAAAATGGTACTGGCAAGTGGCAACCAAGGTCTGACGTTCATGGTTCATCTCCGATTCTTTACCGATTCGTCGTCCACAGAACTGATGGTACATCGAAATTGTTACTTAATTGTTTCTCTTCTGAAAGTGATAAAATCTAGTATCTAACTCAAAAGAGAGTAAGTTGTTCTGAGATGCATGACATCCATATCAGCAAAAAGTTCTCTGCTATAGTTGCAGAAGCGTTGAACTAATTACAAGATGAGGTTTTTGAATTTTTTTCAAACTATGTTTGTTCACATTGGGAAGTTTAAGACTTTGCTTTAGTTCCTAATGAATCTTTATGAAACTCTAAAAGTTGATTCTGTAAAGTCTAACCAACTACTGTGTATTATGGTGCCTTTTGTCCAATCTCTATCCTGGATTATTTGATTATTGCTGATGTTGCCTTCCCCTAATCTTGGGGGTGGGGAAGGATTGAAGAAGAGGCTCTTTATGACATTTGGATTTCTTCATAAATTTTTTATTTCATTGCTTGTACTCATATTGTTTGATTGTTGATGCAGGCTTGAGACAATTCTGTTTAAATTGGAGGTATTAAATCACAAGGCTCAGGAAAGGACTGGATTTGTCACTTCAACACTTGGCTCTTCAATTCCTGTGATTTTAACTTTTGATGCTGCCGTTGAGGTGAAAATATTACTCTTCTAATTCCAGTTTATAAAATTGTGCATTGTTGTGACTAAGTGTATGCTTCTAGTTCTGTGTTGTTCTACTTTTCTTTTGCTACGAAGTTTCATTATTTGCGAAGTGATTTTAGTGATTAAGTTACTTGATTTTGCTGGCATTTTTGTAATTAAACATTAAAACACTTTTAGTTAATTTTGGACTCGCTATTTACAATAGCTTGAACGAACCACTTCAAACTATTGAGTTCATCTTTTCTTGTGTGAAGATGTTTTTGAATATATCATGTATACAATTAGATGGATCAAATTGTATAGATGTAAATTGATGTCTTTTATAGATGCTGCTAAATAGCAGTTTAAAATATATTACTACATGGATAAGGAAGTAAATAGTATCATGGCGAAAAGTTGGAATTCTCAAAGTAATTCTAAAAAAAAAACATAACGGAGAAGAAATAATACTATGGAGGTTCAAATTTAAATTTTTAAAAACCATGGAGGTGTTCCTATGGGGCATCTTTTCATGGTAATTCCTCATGATGCAGTCAGAATGTGAGCCTCCATTATTGATAGAGTCAATTTCCAAATCACTTAATCACTTTTCTAAAAGAAACAAATTTGTCATTGTCTTCACCTCCGTTGTAGCAGATTCTTTCCCATGTTTATGGAGATCATAGTTTCTGTATAGTAATTTGAGAACTATAATAGGTTTAACGTTTAATGGTTAAATTGTTGTGTGGGCTAATTAAAAAAATTGGATTAGAAGTTGATCCATTTAAGTTGGGCTTAAGTGGTTAAATATTGAAAGGGAAAAGTTCATAATTAAGGTGTATTCTTTACACCAATTCAAAAATCAAGTAAATACTTTAAAAATTCAAAAATCAGGTATATATTTAATTAATTAAATATATTATTAATTAAATATAATAAATGATCACAAATTCAAAATTAATGGTCACAGATTCAAAATTAATGGTCACAGTTATAAAATTAATGGTCACAAATTCAAAATTATAAGTCACAATTTATTTTTTAGTCACATCATTAAATTGATTAGTCACAGATTATTCCGAGATCAAATTGATTAGTTACATATTATCAAATTTTTAGGTCACTTGGTCACAGATAACTAAATGGCTGGTCACATACGTCAAACAGTGGTTACAGATCATCACCACCAACACTATCGCATCGTCGCTGCCATCACAGCCCCTTATGACCACCCTCACCCCATTACCGTCACCAACACCAAATCAAATCAAATGCCAACAAAAATCCAATTGCGAGTCACAATTGGAGTCACAGTCACAATTTTAGCACCTCCTCCATCGCCACCCACCACAGCTAGCACCACCTCCTCTATCAGTTGGCGATGGGAGATGTGAGAGAGATCTACACAGATCGCCGTCGTCGCACTCCCGCCACCGTCTCTACACACACTACACCACACCCACGCACATACACACTGTCACCGCACACACACCACCAACAGCAACATGCAAAATACGACCACCACCACCCAATCAAATCTAAAAAATCATATCCAATCAAATCAAATCAAATCGCGATCTGAAAGGCACTGATGCATCTGAGTGTCGGCACCGCCGTGAGCATCGCCACAGCGACACCTAGATCCGGATGAGGGGTTTTTCAGGTGACATTAATTTGACAGAAAATAAGCCCGTAACTATGCAAGACCTGGATCGAGAAAGTCGAGTCATTTATTCAGCTCTGAGTTTTACACAGTTTGTTCAACCAGATCCACCACCCATCGCCACCAACTTCGGAAGCTCGTTTGCAGCTAAACTGAGAGCGGCGCACTGCCTCCATAAGCCAGATCTCTACTGGTCGGCCATCTCTGTCCGAAGCTCCACCCCCCATCTCTGTCCGGAGCTCCGTCGCCATAAGCCAAATTTGTACCTGATTTGGGAGAAAGGGATTGGGTGGAGAGAGAGACGAGCGACATAGAGAGAGAAATGGCTTGGGAAGGAGGGAGACGAGAGGTATAGAGAGAGAAAGAGTTTAGGGAGACGAAATAGAGTAAATTGATCTAGGTTAATTCTGATACCTGATTTTTGCTTAATTAAAGTTTGTACCTGATTTTTTAAAATGGATCTTTAAATATCTGTTATTATGTAATTTTCCCATATTGAAAAGTGTAGGTAGTGGGCTATTTGTTTTTAAAAAAAGTTTGGGGCCATGGGCTAATGGGTTGGGCCAAAAATGCGTATGGGGCCTTTGTGTTGGACAGCCCAACAATAACAGCAACGTGCAATACACGTTTTTAAATAATTTACGGCAATGCGCACTGCACGCTACCAAAACACTGACAGCATCGCGCAGTGTACGTTGCTAAAAATAATTTACGGCAACACGCACTGCACGTTGCTAAAACACTAATAGCAACGCGTAGGGATGGCAATTTAACATGCCCCGCCTCGATCCGACGGGACCTCGCCCCGAATGGGACCCAACAAAATCAGCCTCGACGGGTTGGCAGGGGCAGGGTGAGGATGCCCCGCCCCGAACACGCCCCATTAAAAAAAATTAAAAATAAAATTTTAATAAATGGTTTGTTTTAAAAATATTGTTGAATGTATTTACAAATTTATAACAAGTTTCTAATCCAACAATTATATTATACAATTGTCAATTTAAAATTTTACATATCTAACAATTGTTTATATCATTTATAAATTCGGTTATTCAATCTTTTTATTATGACTAAATTATATAATCTGAAATTCAGAATCACGATAATTAAATAAATATTTTTTACTTTTGAAAAATTTATACAAATTAATCAAAGCAAGTTAATATCTTGATCGAAAAAACTAGAAAAAAAATTCAAAATAATAACATAACTCGAATTTTTGAAAAAAAAAAAAAAAAATTAAACAGGGCAAATTCTCGTCCCATCCCCGCCCCGTCTAAGGCGGGGCGGGACACTGGGCGGGGTTGGAGTGAGGTGGGGCGGAGGTGCCCCGCCCCAAACCCGCCTTGTTGCCATCCCTAACAGTGCATGTTGCTAAAAATAATTTACTGCAACGTACACTGCATGTTGTCAAAAATTAACAGCAACGTGCAATGTGCATTGAAAAAAGAAAGTAACGGCAACAGACCCCGAACGTTGCAAAATTGTGTATTAGCAACATTCATAAAAAAAATGTTGTCAAAACTCGATTTTATCAACCAATAGCAACATACACTTGTTGAATGTTACGATAGACCCCATTTAGAAAATGCAATTATCGAATATTGCCTTTTACATGTTGCGATATGCATTTTTCTTGTAGTGTCATTGTATACTATAACCAAAACTAGTATTTTGTTATTAATGTGAATTGGTTGAGTTAGATTACATGGGAATTCTATGATTTTATTTTGGAAAAACGGTTAAAAGATTTAATCCTCAATAATATGCTTAATTGATATTTTAAAAGAGGTTTAAATGTAACTCCCGTGAATAATAGTGATTTTATTATTATTCAATTTAGATATGTAACTCGTATTTTAACGTTAAAATAACATATAATAATACTACGATGTAGTATGATCAATTTGATTTAAGTTTCGAAATCTTTATATCTTAATAATTAAAATAACTAATTTGGCGTTTAATTAGTTTAAATTTTATATGAGCCCTCGTAATTTTAAGTTATTAAAATGAATGCGGGTGAATGATGAATTTGGGCTATATTCTATATTTGCTAGAATTTCATGTGATTGTGTTTAATCGAAACAATATTTCTTGTGTGAAATAGTTGATGTACTGTATTTGAAAATTAGTTCATGATCTAATTAATTTTTGACACGATGTTTAGTTAATTTGGAATATAAAATTGCAAGCATTTTGTATCCAAGGTTTATTTTATTACTATGAAGGCATGTGTACTTAGATTAATATTGTTGAATCATATTTGATCCTTCAAGATTATGTTAATTCTTATTGTCTAATGTTTTGCGATACATGAGTATCATTGTGTTCAATTATTTTGTCAAAGTGGAAGTGTTTAAAATCCTTGGAATGTGTGGGTATTAAAATTTTTTAATATATGTACTTTATCCATGATTATTCATAATTATCATGAAATTGACATTTTGAGAAAAGTGTTGAGCTTGAATCCAAAAATTACAAGTGAAATACATGAGTTGAATGGAGGCGTCTGCTCAAACATATTACTAAAATCAATATTAAAAGTTTCGTGTGTTTATCTTATTATACTTTGATAGGTGATATTGCTGTTTTAGAAATTTTAGTAGATTTTGATGTGCAGGTGAAGATGAACAAGGCTTTGCAAATTAATGGTACCAATTTATTGTCCAAGAGGAACATAAATAAATGTAGTCCGGCATGGACATACATAAATCATCGAGAGGGATGACTTTAAGCCCATAAGGGAGTCACCTCCGGGAGTAACACAACCTTTGTGATTGGAGATCACATGAAGAAGATTCAATGTAGTATAAACAATCTATACTGCGTGACTCATAATAACACTATATTATTTGTGCTCATCCCTATGGTGATATAGTCCTAATAAATATGATGTTAAGTAGGGTTTAACCTTGAATGAGTACCAAGGCGAGAATTCTCGCGAGGCGTGGGTCACACGCACCCTTAGAGGACCCACCTATGTAAGAGTTGTCATAATGTCGTGGCTATGAGATTGGACTATTCCCTATAAACTCTTACTAGAATCAAGATTATACCGCATGGCCATTAAGAACGTTACCCGCAATGAACTGAGTCAAATTCGATACTGTGTGTGGAACAATTGAAGTTTGGCGAAGGGACCTAATTCAAGGTTTTATCCATTATGGTTCCCTCAAATGAAAATTGTTATCACTAAGTGAGGTTTAAACCCAAAAGACACCTACATCTATTACACAGTATAACTTTGCCACTATTATATATTTATCTACTTTGAAAGCTTAAAACTTGTGGGGGATTGTTGTAATATAAAATAAGTTTCAACATTTCAAAATTAAAACCAATTAATTTTCAGTTTTTCTTTTTAATTTTCATGTTTAATTTCAAAATTAAAACTCATAATTTCATAATGTAACTTATATTTTAATTAGGATAATTCTTATTATTGTGGGGGGTTAAGTTTTACACTATAAAAGGAAGTCATTTTTTATAGTTTGATACAACAACTAGAAGTATTATCCTTTCTACAATTTTATAATACTATTTTGAAAAATCGATGGGAGACTCGTTCTTTATCTCCCTATGGTCGTGGCCATAGAAGAAAAATCGACTGTAAATCACATGAGTTTTATCTTGGAGCCGTGTAGTGTCGAAAATACTCGTATGAAGGAGAGGCAATACGACTTTAGGACAACGTATTTGGCGTGACTCCCTAAGACTTGCATTCTAACTCTATTCTTATTGTTGAATTATAATGTTTATATTGTTATAATATTTGTATGTTTATGCAATTATTTAATTATGTTATTTATATTTATTACTAATTAGTTGATATATTTATCTACACACAAATCACTCATTTTTTCCAACAATAGGTTTGATTAAACCTACAATAAGTAGAAAGGATCTTTTGTTATGAGGTGCTTGATGAGCCATATTGTTTCTAGCCTCATAATGTACCGACTGTTGAGGTTTATCTCCTTGGTACCCATAACGTTAGGACCTGTCTTACCATAGACAGGTGGAATGAGGGCGTTCAATATCGTAGTGACATAGGCTTGACCGAAAGTCATATAGGTGTGATGCTGCCCTTCTGGTAATATTACTGGTTTACCAAGTTGGAGGATGTGACTTGACCTGGATGCCTTTGTAGTAGAGTTAGTCCACCACCACCTCGATTTTTGTGGCCGATCTTCTCTTCATTGTGTTGTGTTGTGTGCACATATAGTATATTTTGTTATGATAAAATAATAATTTATAATAAATAAATTGTGATTTTATTTATTTATTATTGAGCATGCAAATTAAAGTGTCTATAATCACTTGTGATAATATAAGTTACGTACTTGTGTTGAGAAGTACAGTGTGACACAACATATATTTTGATCATAAATATTTTTTTTCACAACCAATGTATTAGGGTTGGTACCTTGTACTAGAAGGTTGTAGTGTTGACCAGTAAACTATTCAGTTTTGTGATTTGTCCTTATCACAGAAATAGTTAAAGGCGACACTAATACACTTGGAGTGTATTGAACAGACCATGCGTCAAATTTAATTTTGTAGCATGACCGTGCGGAGAATTAAATTCTACTTGACCGATGTGTTTTTCATCTAAATACCATGATATGATTATGTATATCTTTTCATGATTTTAAATGGTTCTTTGATTCATCAATGGGTGAGATCAATTTGTTTGGTCAAATATTTCGATGAGTTGGGAAGTTGAGGATGAGTGAAGTAGAGAACATGGATTCGTAACGAGAACTGTCACCCTAAAAAATGGGTAGAGCGACTACTTGAGTATTTTCTGTTGAAAGGTTAAAATCTGAGCTCAATGTTTTGCGGTGGCTAAACTTTGATATCTGTGATTAATTCACATAACCGTTGAAGAAAATGGTACTTAAGTTAGTGAAATTCATTAGAAGGGCAAAATGGTCATTTATGCTTGTACCTAATTATCGGATCTCGGATGGGAATAAAATATATATACGACATGTCAGAGGAAAGCTTTACAGATCTATTGGCTTCTATGATATTATATATTCCAAGAGTTCAGTTTTTTGTCTTTAGTGGAAAAAGCAAAGACTAATAATTAGATTGGGTTGTCTAGGGTTGACTAGATAAGATCTAATTATTGGAGTTTGGATAATATATATATCCGATCAAATCCCTATGGTAGCTCTATAAAGTATTGGAACTTGATTATGGTAATTATAATAGTTTTGGACTTAATTGTAATTATAATAAAGTTTTGTACTTAACTGTAATTATTATAAAATTTGTAAACTTAACTATAATTGTAATTGAAGTTCTAAGACTACACATGTAATTAAATGTAAACTAATTGAATTTGGACTTTATTTAAAACTTCTACTTGAATTTCAATTAGATCTCCTATTTCAATGTGGAATTATTATTGTATAAGGATTGGAACTCTCTCTATAAATAGAGATTAGATGGAACCTACACATCCAATGGGATTGTACAACAATCATAATACATAATTTAATAGTGCTCAAATTTTAAGAGAGAGAAAAAGAGAAAAAAAAATATTTTTTCTTACTTTTATCAACTATCCAGATCAAGAATTAGTTTCTTGATTTTAATTAAAAGAAGGTGCCCATTTACCAAAGTAATCTTGACTTTGGAGAATACTATAGAAGACTTGGAGGTTTAAAGCATCAAGTTCGTGCAATTAAAAAGTTGGAAGTTTGTGATTCAGAATTTATTTAAGAATTGATAATCGAATTTAGATAAAAATTCGAATATTTTATTCTTGATATAAAATACGTGTGAACATCTAGACGATCTTGTATATTGAATTAAAGAATTTTTTAAAATTTCTAGATAATTTTGCTTCCGCATTCCCACAGCTGGTATCATAGCAAGCTAGATCGTTCACGTGCTTGTTATTTCTGAATCTTGATTGCATGTTTTAGTCGGGTGATGTCTAGGAATATTTTATTATGTAATGATTAAATGATTGAATTATTTTAAACTGTGAACCAATTATTTGTGGCCAGTCTTCGATTATAATTCATCATTTCGAGTCTATAACAAGATAGGTGGATTACAACTCCATCGTCTTGATTTAATTTTCTGTTCAATTAGATTAAAAGTTGTTAGCCTACGGAACGTAGGTTCTATGTAATTCAAGATCTGTTGTCGGACGTAGTAGATAGTTGACGGTTGCAAAGCAATCAACCGCGATCGGCTTCGCGTGTGTAGCAGGGGGTTCGGGTTGACTTTTGGTCCGAGTTCCTTTCGAATTGGGTCGAATCTGGATAAGTCGAATTCGAAATTAATTAATTTTGCAGGTACGGTGATGGAATCCTATTGCTGTACGGTTGCTACTATTGGATGCTTAAATTTTTTTTGCTGAAGATTTAGATTGAATATTGAGCTTGGGTTCAATTAGTTTTTAGTTTAATTCTTGAGTCGATTTTTTGGCCACAAATAATTGTTAATTTTATCGCTTTATTAATGCTTTAATTTTTTGTTTGAAATACTATCATTCTAGATATCATGACATATGGATTTATTTGTGATATTTGTGATACTATGAATATGATGCATATCATTGAACGTCAATTTTTTTATTAATTTAATTTAGATTAATTTTTTTGGATAGAAAATGTGTAATAATTAGACTGTATATTAATTTGATTAATATGAACAGATGATAATTATTTAAAAATTTCTTGATTACTTTAATTTAGATTAATTTTTTTGGATGGAAAATTTGCAATAATTATACTCTATATTAATTCAATTAATGTGAGCAGATGGTAATTATTTTAATTAAAATACATTGCCATACAATATTGGGTGGGAGAGGGTGTTTATTCAAATAAAAATTCATGGTCTCATTTGGTCAATCCATAAGCAAAGTAACGTGCTTACCTCATTCCGATAATGGAACGGACTTTCTATAGGAGGGCCGCATAGTTCAAGTTGCTTGATTGAATTCCTTCACGGTGAGATCGTTTAGATAAGAATATAATTTGTGATCATCCTATAGATGGTAAAATTATTTTCAAGTTTCTAGAGGTCTAGGCAAAGGTTATACACTCAAATTGAGATCATCTACGAACCTCCTATAGAGATTCTCATTTATGATCTTGGTAACCAAATATAACAATGCCAAACAAATGTTGTCAGATATGGTTTCTCTAGTGGGTGGGTCCCAACTTGATCAGTGGACACAGTTACCTTTCCTATAGAGATGTCTGTTGGATCACAAGGATCAAGTAATAGTGGCATTATTGTAGTTAGATTGATCTACAAGCGCATTCATGTATCATACGCTAAATTGTTACTTGATGCTCAATTTTAATGTGCGATGTATGATTATTTTTATGGGAAATATCACTAGCCAATTTTTCCATTATTTTAAAACAAAACCAACTAATCGGTAAAATTATGTGGATTGGAAACGCAATTCAACATTTGTGCTCAATGTGGATAAACTTAACTTTGTGCTTAACGGATGTCCTGATGGACCTACTAAAACCATGTGACAAGCCCAAAAGGCTGGATATATTGAGTAGGAGACTGCAGACAACATAGCTGGTTGATTCATTTTTACTTCGATGTCAAAAATGTTACAACAAAGGCTTGAAAGTCATAGTATTTCCCATTACATATTACAGACCCTAGGTTACAATAGTTAAATGAGTGTGGAGAAGTTAAGGTGAATCGTAGGGTGTTAATCAATTTTTCAATTGGTAGTTCCCATGACGAAGTGAGTGTGATGTAGTACATATGCATGCGGGTCATATTTTATTGGGGAGACCATGGCAATATGATAGAAAGGTGATACATGATAGGTATAGCTTTGTCAAGGGAAAGAAGTCTATTACACTTGTACTATTAACTCCGACACAAGTGTATGAAAACCAAAATAAGTTGAAAAATGAGGAAGAAAAGAGTTAGAAAAGAAGAAAGAAAACAGTAAGCTTGAGAACAAGAGAGAAAATAGTGAGATGGTTAAAGGAGAGAAAAACATAGATGAGTCACATGAGAGAAAATATGAGTCTTCTGAGAGGAGAGAGAAGCCGAAAGCCAATTTCTTTGCGAAATGGAGTGAGTTAAAAAAGGCGATAGTGGAGAAGCAACAAATGATTCTTTTGGTGTACAAAGAATCACTTCTCAACCTTGAGGAAACTAACACACCCCTTCCTAGTTTGGCTATTTCTTTATTGCAGGAGTTTGGGGATATATTCCCGGAGGACGTGCCTAATGTGTAACGCCCCGAGTTCCGCGAACCCGGAGTGCCACGTCATCGTCTTTTGCCCTAAATTAACTAAAAGTTTGGCGGAAATAACTAACTTTTAAAACATCACATTTATAATTGTGAACTTTAACGGCAATAAAACTCATTTGAATTAACTTAAGAAAATTGATTAAACCTTAAATCTCAAGTTTTTGAAATAACTGAAATGAGAAAGTACGTTAATAATGTTCAAATAAGTAAAAATTCAAAAGTAAATTAAATCGTTGCCCCCACCGCCCATCAATACCGACCCTCTCCAAAATTTGCAAAATCGTTAAAATAACGGAATGAGTATTTTAGATGAATACTCAGTAGACTCATCGCCAATAATTAATTTACAGAATAATTGAGCACATAATTATACAATATATATACCATGATATCATCATCATCATCATTGGCTCATTTTCTTGAAAACCATAGGCTCTTAAAAATCATTGGGTATGGGTAGTCTCATCTCATGCATTTAAGCACATAAGTTATGCATAAGATTCTCATCTTATCTCATAAGAGATACTCGTCTCCTCTCATGCGTTAAAGCATATAAGTTATGACAAGTATAACAACATCATATATCTCATATAACATATTCTCATCTCATGCATTAAAGCATATAAATCACATAAATCCAGATAATACATGCAATTATAATTTAAACTAATTAATGGGGGCAAGTCTACCTCAATCTATCTCGAGTCACGTAAAAACTGGAGTGGGGAGTAACCTCAAGCTCTATCGTCCATACGTTTCGTCTAAGCAAAAATAGGAAAATAAGTTTTGAATTAGTATTTCGAAATTTTAAAGTTTTAAAATGATAAAATAAAGTTTAGGGACTTAATTGAAAATTTATTAAAACTGAATTTGAAAAGTTTAAGGACTGAAATAGACTTTTCGAAATTAGGGGGGCTGACTGTGGGGAATAAGAAACTTTAGGGACTGTTTTCTTTCGGATTTCTTGGGTTTCCCGGCTGGAAATGAGTCGGGGAATGAGGTAAGTTTATGGGTTTTCTTATTTCTTGGTTTTGGTGGTTGTTTTAGGAGCGATTTTGGGTTGAAGGAGTGAGCGTTGCCTGGGTGTTGCGCGTGGCCGTGTGCAATGGTTTGTGGTTGTCCGTGAGGGGGTTGCAGGTGGCTCGAATGGTGGCTGGATCGTGGGAAATGGATGGCTGTAGCTTGGGTGTTGGTGTGGTGTGTTCGATGTTGAGTTTCTGCTGTTTTGGAGGCTTAGAACTGTGTGAAATTGCAGGCGTTGTTGGTGCTAGAAACTGAGGCTCTAGCATCAACGTGAGCTGGAGTTTCCAGCGTGAATTTCAACTGGGTTGATGCTAGAGATTTTGTGTGAAATCAGTGATGTTGTTGGTGCTAGAAATGGAGATTCTAGCATCAACGTGATTTTCCAAATGTAAACACTGCATTGAGGAAAGAAATTTATCACCAATCTTGTTGGCTGCGTGAGGTTGTGAGAGGTATATGAACAGTAATTTTAGGGCACAAAACCTAGGAGTTAAGTGGGTCAAGAATTTGGGCTAAAAGAATTTTCCTAATTGGGCTTAAGTGAATTGGGCCGAAAGAAATCAAGATTTGGACTAATAAAGTTTGGACTCTAATTAATAATATATCGTACTTAATATTATTAAAATTCGGATTTAAAATGATAAGGAATTTAATACTTTAAAATATTCGAGATTGGACTCGATTTGAATGGATTTAAATTGGTTTTATAATGGCTAGACGAACACGCTTTCATTTTAAAATTCGGGGTTAAAACTTAGCGACACGTTTTTCAAGATAATAATTTAAAATTCTCGGTCGCTACAACCATACCCCCTTAAATTAATTTCTTCCTCGAAATTTAGACTTACTTGATCTATGATATCTGGATACTTAGCCAGAATCTCATCCTCTTTTTCCCAAGTAGCTTCATCACTATCCTGTCTACCCCATTAGACTTTGACTAAATGAATCTCTTTGTTTCTTAAGACATGGACTTTTCTCTCCACAATGCACATAGGTGTCTCCTCATAAGACAGATTCCTCTAAATCGAAATAGTCTGAAAATTTACTACATGACTCAGATCGTGGATATATTTCCTCAATAAAGAAACATGAAAAACATTGTGTACGGCCGAGAGCTCAGGTGGTAACACCAAACGATAAGCCACGTTACCTACTTTTTCTAAGATTTCAAATGGTCTGATAAAACAAGGTCTTAGCTTCTCTCTCTTGCCGAAACGGGTAGTACATTTCATAGGAGCTATTTTCAAGAATACTTTCTCTCCAATCTCAAACTCCAAGTCTTTTCTCCTTTGATCGGCATAGCTTTTCTGTCTATCTTGGGCGGCTTTGATCCGTAGTCTGATCTTCTTAATAGCTTCAACTGTCCTCTCAATCAATTCTGGACTAAAATTCTTCTCTCTCCTACTTCATCCCAATAGACTGGTGATCGACAACGTCGCCCATATAGTGCCTCATATGGTGCCATACCAATAGTAGCCTGAAAACTGTTATTGTAGGCAAACTCCACTAATGGAAGATGTGTCTCCCAACTACCACTCAAGTCTAGCACACAAGCTCTAAGCATGTCTTCCAGTGTCTGAATAGTGCGTTAAGACTGTTCATCTGTCTGGGGATGGTAAGCTATACTAAAATTTAATTTAGTACCCATTGCGACATGTAAACTCTTCCAAAATCTCGGATCTCTATCGGAGACAATGAAAGCTGGTACTCCATGAAGTCGAACGATCTCTCTCTCTCTCTCTCTCTAACATACAATTGAGCTAATTGATCCATATTGAGAGTCATTCTCATTGGTAGGAAATGAGCTGACTTCGTAAGTCGGTCTACAATAACCCAAATAGCGTCATGACCTTTTATTGATTTTGGTAATCCTGTCACAAAATCCATGGAAATTTTCTCCCATTTCCATTCTGGTATATCCAAAGGATTAAACAACCCTGATGGTCTCTGATGCTCAGCCTTGACCTGCTGACACGTCATGCATCGAGAGACAAACTTTGCAATGCAACCCTTAATGTTTCTCCACCAAAAGGTATTGCGCAAATCACGATACATCTTTATCCCTCCTGGGTGGAATGCATATGGTGCTGAATGAGCTTCTGTCAAAATCTCATCCTTGATATGTTCATCCTTCGGCACACAGAGACGTCCTCTGAATATAAGCACTTTATCAGTGACAATTTCGAAACCTATTCTCTTGCCAGTCCCAACCTCGGATCTGATATTTTCCAAGAATTTATCTCGGGCTTGAGCTGTTACAATCCGACCTCTCAAGTCTGGTTTAACGATCAGATTTGCCAATCTATTAGATCCTTGGACTGATGGGGCTCGCACTTTGATTCTTAAATTCTGAAAATCTCGAATCAATTGATCTTGCGTTGTTCCCAAAGCTGATAACTGTCCAGCGTTCTTTCTGCTCAAAGTGTCTGCAACCTTATTTGCTTTACCCGGGTGGTAAAGAATAATGCAGTCATAATATTTTACTAGCTCTAGCCATCGTTGTTGTCTCATGTTCAGTTCCTTCTGAGTGAAGAAATACTTGTGACTCTTGTGATCGGTGTAGATTTCACATTTACTCCCATACAGATAGTGTCGCCAAATCTTAAGAGCGTGCACAACAGCTGCGAGCTCTAAATCGTGCGTCGAGTAATTCTTTTCAGGTGGCTTCAACTGTCTTGAAGCATATGCTATCACTTTGCCATTTTGCATCAATACACAACCTAAACCATGTTTGGATGCATCGCTGTAAATAACGAAACCATCAGACCCGTCTGGTATAGTCAGCACTGGTGCTGAGACAAGTCTGTTCTTAAGTTCCGAAAGCTTTGTTCACATGGTTCTGTCCACTGAAATTTAACTCTCCTCCTGGCCAACTGAGTCTAGGACCTGCTATTTTAGAGAAATCCTCTATGAATCGTCGATAATATCCAACTAATCCAAGAAAGCTTCTTACATCTCCAACGTTTGCAGATGTTGGCCAATTCGTTACAGTTTCAACTTTAGAAGGATCAACCTCGATGCCTTTAGCTGTAACAATGTGACCCAAGAAACCTATTCGCTCAAGCCAAAATTCACATTTCTTGAATTTGGCATACAACTTTTCTGCTCTCAGTGTTTCCAACACAATCCTCAAATGTTCTTCGTGTTGTGTAGAATTTCTGGAGTAGATCAGTATGTCATCGATAAAAACAATAACGAATTTATCAAGATACTGATGGAAAACTCTATTCATCAAGTCCATAAATATTGCAGGTACGTTCATGAGGCCGAAAGGCATTACTGTGAACTCATAATGCCCATACCGTGTCCTGAACGCTATCTTTGGTACGTCAGTTGGCGAAACCTTTAGCTGATGGTAACCAGATCTCAAATCAATCTTGGAGAAAATAGCTGTACCTTTCAACTGATCGAACAAGTCTTCGATCCTGGGAAGGGGATACTTATTCTTTATCGTCAACTTGTTAAGTTCTCGATAGTCGATGCACATCCTCATGCTTTCATCCTTCTTCTTTACAAATAGAATAGGTACTCCCCATGGAGATACACTTGGCCTGATGAAACCCTTCTCTAGCAATTCCTCCAACTGCACCTTTAGTTATTGCAACTCTTTCGGCGCCATATGGTACGGAGCTTTAGAAACAGGGGCAGCTCCTAATACCAAATCAATGGAAAATTCCACTTGCCTATCCGGCAGAGTACCGGGTAGATCGTCTGGAAAAACATCACTGTACTCGCATACTACTGGCACTGAATCCAGAGTAATCTCCTCTACGGGTTTGTCTTGAAGACTAACCAAATAGCCATGACAATCATCCTTGGCTAATATCTTCTCCGCTTGTAAAGCCGAGATAAGGTGAGGAAGTGCTTTGATCTTCGTCCCGTAAAATTCACCATCTTTGTGAAAAATAACCTCTTTCTCGTGGCACATAATTGTGGCACGGTTGGTGCTGAGCCAATCCATACCTCGAATAATATTGAAATCTTTCATTCGGATAATATTCAAGTCTGCCTCCGAAACTTGGCCATCAAAATCTATTTGTACTGCTTTGATTATCTTATTGCTATCAATAGTTCCTCCTGACGGTAAACTAACCTCGAGAATACTACTAGTTTCTTCTCCTATTAAGTTCAGTCTTTCTAAACATGTTTCAGCTATAAATGAATGTGTGGCTCCCGAGTCTATTAGAACATATACGGGGATACTAGAAATAGATAGTATACCTGTTAACATATTATCATATGTTCGTCAAAATCCCGCAAGCGTACGGGTTCGTTGTACAAGTAATAATTAGTGAGTTAAGAGTTATCATCCCACAGGAAATAGGGTTTAATTCTAGTGTACTCGATATATTTCAATTCGTAATTGTAACCGAGAGAAGATTTGTGAAATTGTGATAGAAATTATAATTAAACTTAGAAAATCTATGAAAACTTGATTTAAAATTCAAATGTGTGAAAGTATTGGATTTCCGACTCCACTGATCAATTCTTAATTCTAATTCTCGACTAGTGTTAACTTATCAATTCATGCAACTGTGACAATCGATAATTCCGCATTTATTTACTATTCTTTTCCAAGATATAACAAACCTATGATTACCACGAGACGATCCTATTCCTAGTCCGAATTCATATGGCAAACACGCATTAATATTTAGGATTATCATACATGATCGCACACACCACAAATATTATTCCTAATATTTGTTGCCTATGTGTCCCAATAACAATGTTCTACCTACCGTGAGTTTTTCAACACTACGAATAAGCAACTTTATTGTCCTAATGGTGCGCAAACATTAAAACAATATGATTATACATGTTAATGGAATCACATTACAAGAATCGATAATAAAAACACCAAGTCTCGAATTAAAACTAAAAATCAACAAGTTTCATCATCCATCCAATACAAAAGATTTAGCCTCGTATATTCATGTAGAAATTACAAAGAAAATAAAAGAAAGACATCACCCGAATCATAAAATAATGAAGAAAATCTTGAAATCTTCAACTTTGCCTTTAAATCCGGATCCAAGCGATGAATTCTCCCTTCTTCAATTTATAATTCTCTCTTTTCTCTCCAAAATAAGATTCCAATCTCTCCAAAATTAGGTCTCTCGCCCTTTTGACGGCTCTTGAGATAAATAGGTCTACCCAAAAAACGTCCAAAAACCTTTCCAAAAACAGAATAAGGAAACTGGAACTTTTCCCGGATTTTAACCATGCGTACGCATGGTTTTATGTGTGCGTACGCACAATGCATTCCACAAGGCTTCTGTCGAGCAATTTTAGCATCGTGCGTACGCACGGCCTGCAGGCGTGTGCGTACGCATGGTACACGTTTTGGGGACCAATTGGTCCCTGAACTTTTTCATGTACGTGTTTTGATCCTTTTCCAAAATTACTTGTCTTGTTGACTTCTAATCAATTCCAATTGACTTTTGGCATTCCCAAATCATCATTGAGCACTCCAACTAAACTTTTGAAGTATTGCATTTCAATCCCTGAACTTTGCATTTGACGCGAATGAGTTCTTTTTCCCGCTCATTTTTCTTGTTGCTCCATCTTTCGTTGATTGTTACCTACAAACAATATATGGATAGGATTAAGCCATATTTCATCAAATTTGGCAACGATTAATCAATTTTAAGTGTTCAAATGAGTGTGTAAAATACCCTTATCAAATACCCCCAAACTTGAACATTTGTTTGCCCTCAAACAAACCATAATCTAACCCATTCTTCATTTTAGTTAGATGGTATGCCGGTAGTCTCAGGATTGGATATTTGTATCATTACTCCAAACAATGTCCAAATTACACAATTGAAATTGATTTCCACTTGTTCAAACTTAAAGTGTGTGTGAATATTCATGTAGGCATCACAAGATCATAACTGATTTGATTCCCGCCCTGCAGTAGTCAGTTATTTCCTTTCCTCACTCGTGAGATACACACCCCCAAACTTGTTTCACTCATTTTCCCAAGTATGTACCAAATTGACTTTTAGCTGATTCTACTTCTCACCCTCTCTAGTTTGGATAGATTTTAGCTAGTACAAGTCAACATCTCGATGAATAAGGATTCTCCTCTATTTTCGATCACTTCGGCCTTCAAGATTCAATTTAACTAACAACCAGTTGTTAATAGTGCAGGTTTCAAAAATAAGTGTTTGGGGCTTAATCTTTGTAATTGATGCATCTTCTGTTTTATGCACCTGCTTTTTCTATTTTTTTCTCCAATAAGCGACTCAGTGACCCCTGTAGCGAGTTTTCAGCCGATGACTCCCAAGTCAGATGACCATAGGGCACCAGATTTTAAAGACCCTTGCAGGCTTAATTGCTCGAGTGAAAAAGGCTCAGAAGTGAAACATTTTTTTTTTACCAAGATTAGTGCAATGCCCCCTATTAAACACCTATTCTTGAAATCGAACTCTAACTAGAGGTTCTCGCATCGTTTCATCTTGTTAGCTTTAGAAAATCCACACAACAATTTCACACACGGAATCCTCACTTATCTCAGTGTTCCCCGACACTAGTTCAATTATCTCCAAACTCTCCTAAAGGAAGTATTCTGGCCATGTGTATTCGTAATGTTTCAGATTTTCATCGATTATGTTCAACTTTCTCCTAAAGGACCGAGTCATCAACTCATAATGCAAAACATGAATACAGTGCTCAATAAGGATCAAGTTTCACATAATAAGTGTCAATCAGCTCAATGCATAATTTTTCCACTGTTCTTAGTTAAATATAGAGCTCCAATGTATGCATCATCGCCAGCAAAACCATCTAACTCACACAAATTTTATTTTATTTATTTATTTTTTATTTTTAAAACAATAAACTACAAAGCAATAAATTAAGACCCATAAACTACTTAAGACAAAGACACCCCTAAACGTAGCATGTGCATTGCCCTCAATGTACCACAAAATGAGAATTTAATACAAAAGTAAGGGCAAGGAGGAAATCAGGAACTCCCCTGATCAATCGGAGGGTGGCGGTGGAGGTAGACGGAAAAGAATTTCCCTCATCAAAGCAGACTGCTGGCCCATCTCGGCCTGCATGTGATGAGCCATGTCATATGTCTGATCAACCCGAATCTGCATGCCGTCCATTATCCCAGTGTAACGGTCCAATCGCCCAGTGAGCCGTTTAGTACTTCCGCGTAAAGCAGAGATCTCCTCCTGTGTCCTGCTAGAGTTTGCTCGTACAACCCCGCTGTCAGTTTGCACATCTTGTATCCGTAAATCCATGGCCGTAAAAGATTGCTGCAATTGCTGAACATCCCGAGTGACACCGGTCATCGTTGCAAACATCTGACATAGTACAGGGTTGTTTTCTGGTGGCTCTTGTTGCGGGGCGGGGTGAAGGTCATCATCAAATTCATTACCTTCGTCATCTTCGTCATCTTGCCGACCCCGTCTATATTGGCTAACCTTTCTCCATGAATTTCTGGCAGTATGAAGGTTGACTGAGGCAGCAGGACGCATAGCCTGTTCAGCAGGTAAGAGCCGCACACCATAAGCTCTACATATCCCACAAATAAGGCAAGGAAACAGGAGTGAGTGGCGTATGTCTTCCTCAGCTGCTCGGGCACAAATCAAATTATAAATGTGCGTTCCCAAATCAATTTTTAATCCTCTAGCCAGATGATAGAGCAATGCAGCTTTCGTATGGTCGAACTTGTTCCGATGCTTGGATGGGTCCACATTATGGCATATAAACATCATCAACACCATAAGGGATTCGGTTAAGTGCTTGTATAAGAAGTGAGGTCGACAAAGCGGCCAAGCATCTGCTCTCCCATTTAAGACCTGTGCCAACTCTGGCCAATTCTGCTCTAATGGTATTGGAATGATCCCGTCTCTATTTAACTCGAGGTATTCGTCAATTACCTCGGGTGTGAAAATGATCTATTTATCTCGCACTCAAGTGTGGTGTTCGTGATCGGTGCCGGGCTCATCAATGGAGAAATTGAAATTTGTGTAGAATTCCTGGACAAGTGTAGGGTAGATAGCAAAAGGTTTAGCTATCACCTTGTTCCAACCCGCACAGTGAATTAATGTCTCTATCTCAAATCCCTGGAAATCCTCCAATATCACTTGTCGCTCAGGTAAAACAGTCCATTTTGTGACTACTTGTTCAAATCGAATTTTATGCTCTGGGCTAAGAAACCTTCGCATGCCACTCTCATCAACACCGTGAGAGCGTGCCGGTGTGGAAGAGGAAGAAGCCTTGCCTTTTCCTCTAGAAGTGGAGGGAGCTTCTCGTGTTCGTTTAGGAGGCATACCTGTCAAAATCGGGAACTAAGCAATCTGAGATAGATATACTAGATACAAATGATCAATGAAATACCAAAATCCAAAGTGGAGTGCAATGTGTGGATAGTATATGAGGGGAATGCACATAAGTGATATTGGTAAACATATGCATGAGAATTTATGCTAGTAAATCCAAGGAAATGTTCATGTATGTTTAGTCCAAGTGTATTGCAAAGCTCAAGTCAAATTGTAGACGAATTCTCCATTGGGGCAATTTATCAAACACGTAGTAGGCATAAAAATTGACAATAGTGACATTTAATTCATGTAAGTGATGAAACCAACAAATTATTGTCTACACATTCAACCAAACCCAACATCTACCTAGGCCCAATCTCCATAATACATCATAGATTCCAACAAATTGAAAAACAAAAGGGGAAGAAGGGAGGTCGAGATTTTTGAAAGTGAAACCCTTACCTTTGATTTCTTGTCAATTGAGGGACGAGATTGAATGAACTCGGTGTCAATGATGTTAAAATGTGTCCAATGCTTAATGCCCAAGTGAAAAGAGGGAAGAAATTGAGAGAGTTGGCGCCGGTTTGGAGTAAGGAGGCGAGGGTCGTGTGTTTTAGAGAGTAGAAAATGAGGTTATGTTCGTGGGTCAGGGATTTAAAATCCCGCACCTGGCTTCACTGTGCGTACGCATAGCTTTGGGCGTGCGTACGCACATCAATAGCAGATTGGCTTCTGTCGGCCAATCTGCCTACCGTGCAGGCTTGTGCGTATGCATGGTTTGGAACGTTTTTTCAAATGTTTAACCTATGTTACGACAAGAAATGCAGAAGAACATAGGACACAGGTTGAAATTCAATACTAAGCTTGAACGACTCGTTTTTGTGTAAAAAGAGCGCGAGCACCTCGTTTTCACCTAGATATTTGTGACTTCCCCCCAATGCATGCAAGTGAGACTTGAACACCCCCAAACTTATGCACAACAACTATGAACTTATGTGGCTCGTGCATAGGCTTAAATTACCTAAGTGATAAATGGATGACGCTAAAGTGTACAATAACACATTCAAGCATAAAAAATCCTAATCTAATGCATCAAAGCACAATAAATAAAAGGGAAGAGAATTGGGTTGCCTCCCAATAAGCGCTTGTGTTATAGTCTATAGCTTGACTTTGTTGTTCAGACTACTCTGCACTGTCAAGTTGCACGGTCGTCTTTTCACTGGAGTAGTCACCTCCCCAATACGCTTTCAACCGTTGTCCATTTACTTTGAACCTCCTCTGTTGATCTTGAGAGACGACCTCTACAGCACCATGTGGGAACACGGACACCACTATGAATGGGCCCGACCACCTAGATTTTAGCTTTCCTGGGAAGAGCCTGAGGCGTGAGTTGAACATCAACACTTGCTGACCAACCTCAAATTCCTTCCCTCTTATATGCTTGTCGTGCCATTTCTTGGTCTTTTCTTTGTAAATTTTTGCGTTCTCATATGAATCCAACCGAAACTCATCTAGTTCATTGAGTTGTAGAACTCTCTTTTCTCCTGCTGTTCTCATATTGAAATTTAGTAAGTGTGTAATACCCAGACCAGAAAAGTTTAAAAGAATTGATATGTACTACTCATACCAACAAGGTGCACCTTCTTTTTCGGAAGTTCATCGTTAGAAACTCCACAGTTAAGCGTGCTTGGCTTGGAGCAATTCTATGATGGGTGATCCCCTGGGAAGTTTTCTCGGGGAGCGTGCGAGTGAGGACAAAGCATGCTGAAAAGACCTATGTTGGTACAGTGGGGACAGTACGTCGTCGATCTAACGGCCGGGACAGCCCGTTAAGTGGGACCCGGGTCGTTACAAATGGTATCAGAGCCAGTCTGCGTTTCTGTAGACTGGCAAATTTTCAAAAAAAAAATTTCAAAAAGATAATTTACATTATTTAATTCTTATTAATGAGAGTTGCCACTGCCATCATTCAATCAGCCGACTCCAAAGGTAAAGAAGTTTATGAAGTTTAAATGTTATTTTAAATTCGGATACTTGTTTTGATGATTTATGAGACTTAGAAGAAAGAAAGAAAGAAAGTGTATCCGAATTAGAAAGAAAGAAAGAAAGACGAATTTGAGCATAATTTGAAAGAGTTTTCTTTAATTTTTACGTCCTCGTAATTTTAACTAGGAGAGATAAATAACCCCACTTAATTGGACTTTGCATAATTGATTTAGGACATGGCACCTATTCGTAGAAATGCACTCAGTGGCGCAGAACAAGCCATTAGGGATTATGACCGTTTCAGGCCCGAACTTGAGTGGACAATTGCCCAACATGTAGAGCAGTTGAATATCATACATGGGCGGGCCATACAGCATGACTACGTGACCAATAATCACCGGTCAATTCGTCACTTACTCTCGACTTTTCGAAGTGACTATGCGGAAGTAGCTAATAGCATATATGTAGATGCTCTAGTGTCTCTGAATGTGGAAATGGAGTATGACACCTTCTGCACGAGGTTTGTGGCATACTGGCCCCTGTATTTTGAGTACCGCTTTGGATTTGCTCCCGAAGAAGATTCAGAAGAAGAAGAAGCTGAGGAAGACGCTGATCCAGCGCTAGGAGAGTTCTCGGACGCTGAATCAAGCGTAACCGAAGGATAATAGAGAGATAGAAATTAGAGTGGGCTCGACATGTTATTGTAAAAAAAAAAAAAAAAAAAAAATCGGCATACATGCCTTTCTACCCATGTATTTTCATTAAAAGGAGTCGAGTTTTGAATAAAATGATATTTGGGTTCCAATTTTCATTTTTTTTAGTTATCCGTTATCGTTTACGTTGTTGGTACACTTAATTCAACCTTTATGAACTACTTTTAAAATTTTATGAAGGTTATGGCACCACCAACTCAAAACGATGTCATCCGGGAATTACTTAACGTGGTGCAAGAAATGAGACAAGCTCCACAGCAGGTTAACCGCACAATACTAGTGATAGAACAGTTCCGGAGATACCGCCCACCTATGTTCGATGGCGGAGATGGACCACTAGCAGTGGAAGAATGGCTCTAAGCCATTGAGAAGATATTCAGGCACATATCTTGCCCTGAGGATAAGAAGGTAATTTGTGCCGAGTTCATGTTAATCGGAAGAGATGGTTTCTGGTGGGAATCTGCATCACGAACAAGGAGTGAAGAGCAGCTAGCAACTCTGACTTGCGACAAATTTAAGGCTGAGATCAGGGATAAATTTTTCTCATAAGCCCTCAGAGATCACAAGGAGTCCGAGTTTCTACGTTTGGTACAGGGTAAAATGGATATAACTGAATACGAGAGGAAGTTCGAAGAACTGTCGCGTTATGCTCCACATCTGGTGGAGACTGAGTTCAAGAAGGTACGGCATTTTGAGAGAGGTCTGCGCCTTGATATCCGACAGATTGTCAGTTCACATGAACTGCCAACTTACGGAGATGTCGTGAAGAAGGCTCAATCTGTAGCCTATGCCGGTGTGAGAGTTGGGAACCAAGGCAATCATACCGAGCAGAGGTATCAGGGAAAGAGAAAGTGGCAAGGTCCAAATCGCAATCAGAATCAGAACCGGAATCAAGCATTTACCAAAAGGCCGAATCTAGGACCAGCAGGGAGATAGATGACCAATTTCACTCTACCCTGCCCTAAGTGCCAGAAGCCGCATAAAGGAGAGTGCCTTTTTGGAAAGGGAGTCTGCTACAAGTGTGGCCAGCCGGGGCACTTTGCATCGGATTGTCGTGCTCCGTCCGCCCAGGTTTCCAATCAGAAGACTAACCCAGACCAGAACAGAAAAGGGAAAGCAAGAGTATTTGCTATGGATGCAGCCGAGGATTCTGACGTGATTGCAGGTATACTAGTTATTCTCGTATTCTTGTGCATGTCTTAATTATTCTCCATACTGTATTTCATTTCCCCATTTTGAGCATGATAATATGATAACAGGTATACTATCTATTTCTAGTATCCCCGTATATGTTCTAATAGACTCGGGAGCCAAGCATTCATTTATAGCCGAAGCATGTTTAGGAAAACTGAACATAATAGGAGAAGAAACTGGTAGTACTCTCGAGGTTAGTTTACCGTCAGGAGGAACTATCGATACCAATAAGATAGTCAAAGCAGTACAAATAGATTTGATGGCCAAGTTTCGAAGGCAGACTTGAATATTATCCGAATGAACGATTTCAATATTATTCTGGGTATGGATTGGCTCAGCACCAACCGTGCCGCAATTATGTGCCACGAGAAAGACGTTATTTTTCGCAAGGATGGTGAAGAAGTATTTAGGTTTTACGGGACGAAGATCAAAGCACTTCCTCGCCTTATCTCGGCTTTACAAGCGGAGAAGCTATTAGCCAAGGATAATTGTCCTGGCTATTTGGTTAGTCTTCAAGACAAACCCGTAGAGGAGATTACTCTGGATTCAGTGCCAGTAGTATGCGAGTACACCGATGTCTTTCCAGACGATCTACCAGGTACTCCGCCAGATAGACAAGTGGAATTTTCCATTGATTTGGTACCAAGAGCTGCCCCTGTTTCTAAAGCTCCGTACCGTATGGCGCCGAAAGAGTTGCAAGAACTGAAGGTGCAGTTGGAGGAATTGCTAGAGAAGGGTTTTATCAGGCCAAGTGTATCTCCATGGCGAGCACCTGTTCTATTTGTAAAGAAGAAGGACGAAAGCATGAGGATGTGCATCGACTATCGAGAACTTAACAAGTTGACGATAAAGAATAAGTACCCTCTTCCCAGGATCGAAGACTTGTTCGATCAGTTGAAGGGTACAGCTATCTTTTCCAAGATTGATTTGAGATCTGGTTACCATCAGCTAAAGGTTTTGCCAACTGACGTACCAAAGACAGCGTTCAGGACACGATATGGGCATTATGAGTTCACAGTAATACCTTTCGGCCTCACGAACGCACCCGCAATATTTATGGACTTGATGAATAGAGTTTTTCACCAGTATCTCGATAAATTCGTTATTGTTTTTATCGATGACATATTGATCTACTCCAGAAATTCTGCACAACATGAAGAACATTTGAGGATTGTGTTGGAAACACTGAGAGCAGAAAGGTTGTATGCCAAATTCAAGAAATGTGAATTTTGGCTTGAGCGAATAGGTTTCTTAGATCACATTGTTACAGCTAAGGGCATTGAGGATGATCCTTCTAAAGTTGAAACTGTAACGAATTGGCCAACACCTGCAAATGTTGGAAATGTGAGAAGCTTTCTTGGATTAGCTGGATATTATCGACGATTCATAGAGGGTTTCTCTAAAATAGCAGGTCCTATGACCCAGTTGACCAAGAAGGGAGTTAAATTTCAGTGGACAAAACCATGTGAACAAAGCTTTCAGAAACTTAAGAACAGACTTGTCTCAGCACCAGTGTTGACTATACCAGACGGGTCCAATGGTTTCGTTATTTACAGCGATGCATCTAAACATGGTTTAGGTTGTGTATTGATGCAGAATGGCAAGGTGATCGCATATGTTTCAAGGCAGTTGAAGCCACATGAAAAGAATTACCCGACCCATGATTTAGAGCTCGCAGCTGTCGTGCATGCTCTTAAGATCTGGCGACACTATCTGTATGGGAGTAAATGTGAAATCTACACCGATCACAAGAGTCTCAAGTATTTCGTCACTCAGAAGGAACTGAACATGAGACAACAACGGTGGCTAGAGCTAGTAAAGGATTATGACTGCACTATTCTTTACCACCCGGGTAAAGCAAACAAAGTTGCAGACGCTTTGAGCAGAAAGAACGTTGGACAGTTATCAGCTTTGGGAACAACGCAAGATCAATTGATTCGAGATTTTCAGAATTTAAGAATCAAAGTGCGAGTCCCAACAGTCCAAGGATCTGACAGATTGGCAAATATGATCATCAAACCAGACTTGAGAGGTCGGATTGTAGCAGCTCAAGTCGGAGATAAATTCTTGGAAAAGATTAGATCTGAGGTTGGGACTGGCAAGAGAATAGGTTTCGAGATTGCCACTGATAAAGCGCTTATGTTCAAAGGACGTCTTTGTGTGCTGAAAGATGAACATATCTAGAATGAGATTTTGATAGAAGCTCATTCAGCACCATATGCATGCCACCCAGGAGGGACAAAGATGTATCGTGATTTGCGCAATACCTTTTGATGGAGAAACATGAAGGGTTGCATTGCAAAGTTTGTCTCTCGGTGCATGACGTGTCAGCAGGTCAAGGTTGAGCATCAGAGACCATCAGGGTTATTAAACCCCTTGGATATACCAGAATGGAAATGAGAGAAAATTTCCATGGATTTTGTAACAGGGTTACCAAAATCAGTAAGAGGTCATGACGCTATTTGGGTTATTGTGGACCGACTTACGAAGTCAGCTCATTTCCTACCAATCAGAATGACCCTCAATATTGATCAACTAGCCCAATTGTATGTTAAAAAGATCGTTCGACTTCATGGAGTACCAGCTTCCATTGTCTCCGATAGAGATCCGAGATTCACTTCAAGATTTTGGAAGAGTTTACATGTCGCAATGGGTACTAAATTAAATTTTAGTACAGCTTACCATCCCCAGACAGATGGACCGTCGGAATGCACTATTCAGACACTGGAAGATATGCTTAGAGCTTGTGTGCAAGACTTGAGTGGTAATTGGGAGACTCATCTTCCATTAGTGGAGTTTGCCTATAATAACAGTTTTTAGGCTACTATTGGTATGGCACCATATGAGGCACTATATGGGCGACGTTGTCGATCACCAGTTTATTGGGATGAAGTAGGCGAGAGAAAAATTTTAGGTCCAGAATTGATTGAGAGGACAATTGAGGCTATTGAAAAGATCAGACTGCGGATCAAAGCCGCCCAAGATAGACAGAAAAGCTATGCTGATCAAAGGAGAAAATACTTGGAGTTTGAGATTGGAGAGAAAGTATTATTGAAATTAGCTCCTATGAAAGGTACTATCCGTTTCGGCAAGAGAGGGAAGCTAAGACCTCGTTTTATCGGACCATTTGAAATCTTAGAAAAAGTAGGTAACGTGGCTTATCGTTTAGCGTTACCACCCGAGCTCTCGGCCGTACACAACGTTTTTCACGTTTCTTTATTAAGAAAATATATCCACGACCCGAGCCATGTGGTAAATTTTCAGACTATTTCGGTTCAGAGGAATCTGTCTTATGAGGAGACGCCTATGTGCATTGTGGAGAGAAAAGTTCATGTCTTAAGAAACAAAGAAGTTCATTTAGTCAAAGTCCAATGGGGTAGACAGGATAGCGAAGAAGCTACCTGGGAAAAGGAGGATGAGATTCTGGCTAAGTATCCAGATATCATAAATCAAGTAAGTTTAAATTTCGAGGACGAAATTAATTTAAGGGGGTAAAGGTTGTAGCGATCGAGAATTTTAAATTATTTTTCTTGAAAAACGTGTCGCTAAGTCCTAACCCCGAGTTTTAAATAAAAGCGTATTCGTCTAGCCGTTGTTAAACTAATTTAAATTTATTAGAATCGAGCCCAATTTCAAATATTTTTATTTATTAAATTCCTTATCGTTTTAAATCCGAAACTAGATACGATATATTATTTTTCGGGTCCAACGTTCCATTAGTCCAATTAGGGTTATTTTAGCCCAATTCTTTAAGTCCAATCAGAAAATTCCTTCCGGCCCAATTTCAGGCCCATGTACTGCCCTTGGGATTCGTGCCCTAGACTTCAACTGTATATACCCCCCATCTCTCCCCCTCCCCTCAACCTCACTCACGCAGCCAGCAGCCCAAAGGGTAAGGAACTCCAGAAAAATTCCTTCTTCAATGCTATGAATTCCCAGTCCATTCACGTGTGATGCTAGAAAACTCATTTCTAGCATCAACACCACCACCTCCAAACCCAGGCCACAGCCGTCCAACCCACAGCCACCTCCAACCCATAATTTCCACCACTGCAGCCACCACACATGCCACAGTCAGAACCCCCCCAAGCTGCAGCCATCCATCCTACAACCCAGCTAATCGAACCACCACCATGGCCACCTCCTGGAAGCCACCACACCAGCTCCACCATCCCAAAACGCCACCACAAGAACACCCAGCCCACCTCCAAATCAACCCCAAATCAAAATCAAAACCCAGAAATAAGGAAACCCATAAACTTACCTTGATCCCGACCCATTTTCCAACCGGTTCGCCGCCGGAAAGCCCAAGGAAATCGAACCCCCGAGCCTCGATTCCTCTCCAACCCGAACGCCGAACACCCCATCACCACTGCCGGCGCCATCTCGCAACGGCGGCACCGTCACCGTCGGCCGACAGCGACGGAAGGGGCGAAGCCCCAAAATTTATGTTTTAAAATAAATCAGCCCTCAGATTTCGAAAAAATCCATTTCAGTCCTTGAATTCCCATTTTCAGTTTTAATAAATTTTCAATTTAGTCCCTATTTTAGAAAAGTTCAATTTTAGCCCTTAAACTTTTATTTTCAGTTTTAATAAATTCCAATTAAGTCCCTAAACTTTATTTTTATCGTTTTTAATCTTTAAAAAATTTCGAAACACTAATTCAAAGTTTATTTTCTAGTTTTGGCTCGACGAAACGTACGGACGATAGAGTTTGAGATTTCTTCCCGCTCCAATTTTTACGACTCGAGATAGATTGAGGTAGACTCGCCCCCATTAATTAGTTTAAATTATAATTGCATGTATTATGTGATTTGATGTGATTTATATGCTTTAATGCATAAGATGAGAATCTCTTATGAGATAGATTATGTTGTTATGCTTGTCGTAACTTATATGCTAAATGGCATGAGAAGAAAGAGAATCTCTTATGAGATAAGATGATGTTATGCATAACTTACTTGCTTAAATACATGAGACAGACTACCCACACCCTATGATTTTAAAGAGCCTATGATTTTTCAAAGAAATAAGCCCATGAGAATATCATTGTATTAAATTGCATAGTTATGTGTTTAATTATTCTGTAAATTAATTACTGGCGATGAGTCTACTGAGTATTTCTTCGAAATGCTCATTCCACTATTTTAACAATATTTGCAGATCTTGGAGACGGCCGAGTTTGATGGGCAGTGGTGAACGAATTAACATAGTTAATTGTTTTTAATTTACTTTTAAATTTCACTCGTTCGAACGTTATGAACTTACCTTGTCGTTTTCGCTATTTCAAACTTGAGTTTAAAGTTTAATCAATTTTCCTTAAGTTAAATTCAAATGAGATTTATTGCCGTTAAGTTCACAAATTTTTAAATGTGATGTTTTTAAAAGTTAGTTATTCCGCCAAACTTTTCAGTTAAGTTAGGGTAGAAAGATGATGACGTAGCGTTCCGGGTCCGCGAAACTCGGGGCGTTAGCCGGTTGCCAGTCGGAAATCGGAAACTAAGTGCTATGCGGGACAAAGTGCTACACCATAGGGCGGGAGCCACCGCTTGAACCCGTATGAGCCACCTCTAGAATCCCAACGCCTGGCAACGGATCCTCAAAATGACCAAGCGCGACGAGGACGTCGCGAGTCTAACGGGGGGTGATTGTAATACCCAGACCAGAAAAGTTTAAACGAATTGATATGTACTACTCATACCAACAAGGTGCACCTTCTTTTTCGGAAGTCCATCGTTAGAAACTCCACAGTTAAGCGTGCTTGGCTTGGAGCAATTCTATGATGGGTGACCCCCTGGGAAGTTTTCTCGGGGAGCGTGCGAGTGAGGACAAAGCATGCTGAAAAGACCTATGCTGGTACAGTGGGGACAGTACGTCGTCGATCTAACAGCTGGGATAACCCGTTAAGTGGGACCCGGGTCGTTACAAAGTGTGTCGCCCAATATGCCTTCTGTTCTAACTCAACTGCTAGATGAAAAGCCTTTCCGAATACCAGCCTATATGGAGACATGCCAATTGGAGTTTTAAATGCTGTTATGTATGCCCAAAGTGCATCGTCCAACTTTTTAGCCCAATCCTTGCGTGATGCACTGACTATAGCTTCGAGAATTTTCTTTAGCTCCCTATTGGAGATTTCCACCTGCCCACTAGTTTGAGGATGATATGGAGTTGAGACACGGTGTTTCACTCCATACTTAGCCAACAATGAAGCAAATAGGCGGTTGCAAAAATGTTTTCCACCATCACTAATAATTGCCCTTGGGTTGCCATACCTTGTGAAAATGTTTTTCTTTAGAAATTAAGTCACCACTCGGCCGTCGTTAGTTGGTAGAGCCACGGCTTCAACCCATTTAGAGACGTAATCGACTGCCACCAGTATGTATTGTTGACCATAGGAAGAAGGAAACGGTCCCATGAAGTCAATGCCCCACACGTCAAATATCTCAACCTCCAAAATGCTGTTTAAGGGCATCTCGTTCCTCCTGGAGATGTTCCCGATCCTTTGACACTTATCACAATTTTTCACCACATAATGGGCATCCTTGAACAGCGTAAGCCAATAAAAACCTGATTGTAGTACCTTTGCTGCTGTCTTGGTTGCTGCGAAGTGACCTCCATATGGTGCAGAGTGACATGATTCCAATACTTGATGTTGCTCTACTTCGGGCACACAACGGCGTATAATCTGATCTGGACCCCGTCTGTAAAGAAACGGATCATCCCAAAAGTAGTATTTCAGGTCACTGAAGAATTTCTTCTTCTGATGACTTGAGTAATCCGGTGGAATGATGGAACGAGCCAAATAATTTACGTAGTCAGCATACCATGGCGTAGTGATGATTTGAAAGAGCATCTCATCCGGGAAAACTTCATTTATCTCCTCTGTAGGGTGTGGCTCGTGTGATTCAAGGCGAGATAGATGATCTGCAACAACGTTCTCACTCCCTTTCTTATCTCTGATCTCCAAATCAAACTCTTGCAATAAGAGTATCCATCGAATGAGTCTCTGCTTTGCATCCTTCTTGCTCATAAGATACTTCAAGGCTGAATGATCAGTGTAGATAATCACTTTCGACCCGATCAAATAGGACCTGAATTTGTCAACGGCGAACACCACTGCCAAAAGCTCTTTTTCTGTAGTAGCATAATTCAACTGACCCTCATTCAAAGTCTTACTAGCATAGTGAATGACATAAGACATCTTTTCCTTGCGTTGACCCAAAACTGCTCCCACTGCGTGATCACTGGCATCACACATAAGCTCGAACGGATAATCCCAATCTGGAGAAGTCAACACTGGAGCAGAAACCAAATTTTCCTTTAAAATGTTGAAAGCCGTCAAACACTCTTCAGTAAAATGAAATGGAGCTCCTTTTTCCAATAGATTGCACAATGGCTTCGAGACTTTGGAGAAGTCTTTTATGAAATGGCAGTAGAATCCGGCATGACCCAAGAAGCTTCTAACTCCCTTCACTGTTACCGGCGGTGGTAATTTCTCGATGACCTGTATCTTAGCTTTATCTACTTCAATACCCCGTGCTGATATCAAATGTCCCAAAACGATCCCTTCCTGAACCATGAAATGACATTTTTCCCAGTTTAATACGAGGTTGGTGTCCTCACATCGCTGCAATACTTTCCCCAAATGATCGAGGCATTCTTTGAATGATTTTCCAAAGACTGAAAAATCATCCATAAATACCTCAATGATGTTTCCCACCATATTCGAGAATATAGACATCATACAGCGCTGGAAGGTGGCATGAGCATTGCAAAGGCCGAAGGGCATTCTTCTATAAGCAAAGGTACCATAAGGGCATGTGAAGGTGGTCTTTTCCTGATCATTTGGGGCTATAGGAATCTGGTTGTACCCCGAATAACCATCAAGAAAGCAGTAGTAGGCATGTCCAGCAAGTCTCTCCAGCATCTGATCAATGAAAGGAAGAGGAAAGTGATCCTTTCTTGTGGCGTTGTTGAGTTTGCAATAATCAATGCAAACTCTCCAACCCGTGACTGTGCGTGTAGGAATGAGCTCATTATTTTCGTTTGAACCACCGTGATTCTCCCCTTTTTCGGTACGACCTGTATTGGACTGACACAATGACTATTTGATATAGGGTAAATGATCCCCGCATCCAAAAGCTTCAATACCTCTTTTCTTACCACTTCCTGCATAGTAGGATTTAATCTGCGTTGATGCTCGAACGAAGCTTTGTAATCCTCTTCCATCAGTATCTTGTGCATACAAAGCGAAGGGCTTATCCCTTTTATATATGAGATGGTCCATCCTATTGTTGTTTTGTGCTCCCGAAGTACTCTCAGCAACTGATCTTCCTCTGTTTCTGTAAGTGTATTCGAAATAATTACCGGAAGTGAACTCTTTTCTCCCAAGTATGCGTAGCGAAGGTGAGTGGGGAGCTGTTTGAGTTCAAGTGTTGGAGCTAGCTGTATAGATGGTAACGGTTTTGTGGGTCCTTTACCTAGCTCCAAACATGGTTGCTTAAAGCGTGATGGTGTGGCTGCTAGATAGCGTGCACATTCTTCTGCTTCCTCCTTTTCTGATGGTAAATCTTGAGAATGCACTAAACAGGCCTCAAGGGGTTCCTGAGGATGATCACGTCTGAATGTCTCTGACACTGCTTCTGTTATTATATCGATTTGCATGCAAGTATCCAGTTCGCTTTGGAATTTAAAAGCTTTGAACACATTGATTTTCAGCTCTTCTTCATCTAACTGCAATATCAACTGTCCCTCTTGCACATCTATCAGAGCCTTTCCTGAAGCCAAAAATGGGCGACCCAATATGAGAGGGACGTCCCTGTCTTCTTCCATATCCAAAATAATGAAGTCTGCTGGGAAGATAAACTTGTCGACTTTCACCAGAATGTCTTCACAAATGCCTCGAGGGTGTCTTATTGACATGTCAGCCAGTTGCAGTGAAACTGTAGTAGCTCTTGCTTCTCCCAAACCCAATTTCCTGAAAAGAGATAAAGGCATTAAATTAATGCTAGCTCCCAAATCACATAATGTATTATCTATGTACAAGTTACCAATGTTACAAGGAATAGTAAAACTCCCTGGATCTTTTAGCTTCGGTGGTAACTTATGTTGGAGAATTGCGCTGCATTCCTCAGTAAGCATGACTGTTTCGTTATCCTCCAGTTTCCTCTTATTTGATAGAATGTCTTTCATGAACTTGGCGTAACTGGGCATCTGAGCTAGAGCTTCGACGAATGGTATGTTGATGTGCAGTTTCTTGAATACATCCAAAAATTTCTGGAATTGCTTCTAAGCTTGTGTTTTTGCAGCCTCTGTGGAAATGGGATCGGAGGCACATATGCTTTGACAGGAGCGGTGGCCTTCACCTGTGGATTATCTGACGATTCAACTTGATCTTCATTTGTAACCTTGTTTGACTAATCCACATGCTCCTCGCCCGTGGTAGGTACCTTTTCTGTGACAGTTGCTAGCCGTTTTACGTGTATTTCTGGTAACTGGACTCCGCTACGTGTAGTAATGGCTATGACTTGTTCCTTAGGATTTGTCCCAGTATTACTAGGTAAAGTCCCTTGAGCTCTACCTGATAGTGTGGCTGCTATCTGCCCCACCTGTTGTTCCAAGTTCTTGATCGAGGCCTGTTGATTCTGAAAGTTGGTCTCAGTTTTAGTGATGTACTGAGGTAGCAGATCTTCCAACGATGGCCTTCTCCCTTGTGGTTGTTGTTGTTGTTGTTGTTGGAACCCTGGTGGTTTAGTCTGATTGCTTCCTCCCTGTCCTTGTCCCGGATTGTTAGACCATGAGAAATTTTGATGGTTTCTCCAGCCCGGATTATATGTGTTGGAGTAGGGATTACTTTGTTCTCTCTGAAAGTTTTGCGCGTAGCTCACATCCTCAGGTTGACCAACATGTGTAGAAGCCAAGGGACAGCTTGTAGTAGTGTGATTCGCCCCACACCCTTCGCAAACAGGTGGTGATTGGTGTACCATATTCACTGACTGAGAAAGATTGTCCATTTTCATGGTGAGAACTTCCATTTGCGCAGCCAGTGCTGTAACTGCATCTACGTTATGCATCCCTGCTATTTTCTTCGGAGCTTCCCTATCGGTTGGCCACATCGACTGATTGTCGGCTATTTTTTCATAAAGACTATAGGCCTCATCGACGTCAAGTTTCATCACCGATCCTCCCGCTGAAGCATCCACCATATTTCTGAACTCTTGTTGTAGACCGTAGTAGAAAAGATACTGCTGAGCTTGCTTAGGAATGTCAAGACTAGGGCATTTCCTGAACAAATTCTTGAATCTCTCCCATGCCTCAGGATAGCTCTCTAAATCTTTCTGTTTGAAAGTGTGGACTTCATTCCTGATTTGGTGGACTCGAGAAGATGGAAAGAATTTCATCATGAATTTTTGAACCATATCAGTCCATGATTGTATGCTTCCTGGAGGTAAACATAGAAACCATTCTCTAGCGACATCCTTCAAGGTTTGAGGGAATAACCGTATTCGAAACGCATCTGCTGACACCCCTTCGTGACTGACCATTTCACTTAACATGAGAAAGGCTGAAATGTGTTCATGGGGGTTCTCCGTGGCTTTTCCAAAAAACCTGATGTCTTGGTGATTTTGAAACAAATTTATGACATCCGGTCTAAGGTGAAAATTCGGCTGTCCGAAGGGAGGGTACACCACTGCAGGTTGCACTGGTGCAGGAATTGGGTTTACATAATCCCCAACTAAAATAGGAGCTTCATCCTGGATGACTCTCTGTTGATTTGGCTGCGGTATTTGCCCTTGAGGTCGACCATGATTTTGTGGTTGATTATTATTATCGGCCATTCTCCTTGCTCGACGTTGTACTCTTCTACTATTTCTGAATGTCTTTTTGATTTCGTGATCTATCGGAAGGAGATTTGGTTCGTCAAGATATTGCATAAACTAAATTCGCCTGAAGAAGTCAAGACACAAGAGAATTAAGCAATGTAGTAATAGCCTAGAAATCACAAAATCAAAAAATAAGAACGAATCTAAAATATCTAGTAACCAAAAGTAAAACCGTTATTCCCCGGCAGCGGCGCCAAAAACTTGTTCGTCAAAATCCCGCAAGCGTACGGGTTCGTTGTACAAGTAATAATTAGTGAGTTAAGAGTTATCATCCCACAGGGAATAGGGTTTAATTCTAGTGTACTCGATATATTTCAATTCGTAATTGTAACCGAGAGAAGATTTGTGAAATTGTTATTGAAATTATAATTAAACTTAGAAAATCTATGAAAACTTGATTTAAAATTCAAATGTGTGAAAGTATTGGATTTTCGACTCCACTGATCAATTCTTAATTCTAATTCTCGACTAGTGTTAACTTATCAATTCATGCAACTGTGACAATCGATAATTCCGCATTTATTTACTATTCTTTTCCAAGATATAACAAACCTATGATTACCACGAGACGATCCTATTCCTAGTCCGAATTCATATGGCAAACACGCATTAATATTTAAGAGTATCATACATGATCGCACACACCACAAATATTATTCCTAATATTTGTTGCCTATGTGTCCCAATAACAATGTTCTACCTACCGTGAGTTTTCCAACACTACGAATAAGCAACTTTATTGTCCTAATGGTGCGTAAACATTAAAACAATATGATTATACATGTTAATGGAATCACATTACAAGAATCGATAATAAAAGCACCAAGTCTCGAATTAAAACTAATAATCAACAAGTTTCATCATCCATCCAATACAAAAGATTTAGCCTCGCATATTCATGTAGAAATTACAAAGAAAATAAAAGAAAGACATCACCCGAATCATAAAATGATGAAGAAAATCTGGAAATCTTCAACTTTGCCTTCAAATCCGGATCCAAGCGATGAATTCTCCGTTCTTCAATGTATAATTCTCTCTTTTCTCTCCAAAATAAGCTTCCAATCTCTCCAAAATTAGGTCTCTCGCCCTTTTGACGGCTCTTGAGATAAATAGGTCTACCCAAAAAAGTCCAAAAACCTTTCCAAAAACAGAATAAGGAAACTGGAACTTTTCCCGGATTTTAACCATGCGTACGCATGGTTTTATGTGTGCATACTCACAATGCATTCCACAAGGCTTCAGTCGAGCAATTTTAGCATCGTGCGTACGCACGGCCTGCAGGCGTGTACGTACGCATGGTACAAATTTTGGGGACCAATTTGCCTGAACTTTTTCATGTACGTGTTTTGATCCTTTTCCAAAATTACTTGTCTTTGCCCGCTCATTTTCTTTGTTGCTCCATCTTTCGTTGATTGTTACCTACAAACAATATATGGATAGGATTAAGCCATGTTTCATCAAATTTGGCAACAATTAATCAATTTTAAGTGTTCAAATGAGTGTGTAAAATACCTTTGTCATCATGCTCAAAATGGGAAAGGAAATACAGTATGGAAAATAATTAAGACATGCACAAGAATACTAGGATAACTAGTATACATGCATGATGATACATGAGTAGGAAGGCATGTATGCCAAACATTTTTTTTTTACAATAAAATATCGAGCTTACTCTAATTTCTATCTCTCTATTCTCCTTCAGTTACACTCGATTCAGCGTCCGAGAACTCTCCTAGCACTGGATCAGCATCTTCCTCAAGTTCTTCTTCTTCTAGGTCATCTTCAGGTGCAACCCAAAAGCGGTACTCAAAGTACATGGGCCAATATGCCACAAATCTCGTGCAGAAGGTGTCATACTCCATTTTTACATTAGGAGACACTAGAGCAACTACATATATGCTATGAGCTACCTCCGCATAGTCGCTTCCAAAAGTCGAGAGTAAGTGATGGATCGACTGGAGATTACTGGTCACGTAGCCATGTTGTATGGCCCGCTCACGTACGACATTCAACTGCTCTACATGTTGGGCAATTGTCCAATCAAGTTCAGGTCTGAAGCGATCATAATCTCTAATGGCTTGTTCTACGCCACTGAGTACATTTCTACGAATGGGTGCCATGTCCTAAATCAATTATGCAAAGTCCAATTAGGCGGGGTTATTCGTCTCTCCTAGTTAAAATTACGAGGACGTAAAAATTAAAAAACAAACTCTTTCAAATTATGCTCGAACTCGTCTTTCTTTCTTTCTAATTCGGATACACTTTCTTTCTCTTCCTTCTAAGTCTCATAAATCATTACAATAGGTATCCAAAGTAAAATAACATTTAAACTTCAAAAGAAAATTTCTCTACCTTCGGAGTCAGCGGATCGAATGATGGTAGTGGCAACTTTCATTAATGATAATTAACAATGTAGAATGTCTGTTAAATTTTTTTTTTTTTTTTGAAATTTTTCAGTCTACATAAATGCAGACTGGCTCTGATACCAAGCTGTAACGCCCCGAGTTCCGCGAACTCGGAGTGCCACGTCATCGTCTTTTGCCCTAAATTAACTAAAAGTTTGGCGGAAATAACTAACTTTTAAAACATCACATTTATAATTGTGAATTTTAACGACAATAAAACTCATTTGAATTAACTTAAGAAAATTGATTAAACCTTAAATCACAAGTTTTTGAAATAACTGAAATGACAAGTACGTTAATAATATTCAAATAAGTAAACATTCAAAAGTAAATTAAATCGTTGCCACCACCGCCTATCAATACCGACCCTCTCCGAAATCTACAAAATCGTTAAAATAACGGAATGAGTATTTCAGATGAATACTCAGTAGACTCATCACCAATAATTAATTTACAGAATAATTGAGCACATAATTATGCAGTATATATACCGTGATATCATCATCATCATCATTAGCTCATTTTCTTGAAAACCATAGGCTCTTAAAAATCATAGGGTATGGGTAGTCTCGCCTCATGCATTTAAGCACATAAGTTATGCATAACATTCTCATCTTATCTCATAAGAGATACTCGTCTCTTCTCATGCGTTAAAGCATATAAGTTATGACAAGCATAACAACATCATATATCTCATATAACATGTTCTCATCTCAAGCATTAAAGCATATAAATCACGTAAATCCACATAATACATGCAATTATAATTTAAACTAATTAATGGAGGCAAGTCTACCTCAATCTATCTCGAGTCACGTAAAAAGTGGAGTGGGGAGTAACCTCAAGCTCTATCGTCCGTACGTTTCGTCTAAGCCAAAATAGGAAAATATGTTTTGAATTAGTATTTCGAAATTTTAAAGTTTTAAAATGATAAAATAAAGTTTAGGGCCTTAATTGGAAATTTATTAAAACTGAATTTGAAAAGTTTAAGGACTGAAATAGACTTTTCGAAATTAGGGGGCTGACTGTGGGGAATAAGAATCTTTAGGGACTGTTTTCTTTAAAACAGAAACTTTGGGACTGAAATAAAAAACTTTTAAAACTTGGGGCTTAAGGGATAATTTTCTAAAATTTAAAATATATACAATATATATATATATATATATATATCTCACTCTCTCTCTCTCTCACATTCGTACAGGCGAGAAAGAGAGAGAGAGAGAGAGAGAGAAGTAGCGACGGGAAGGAAGGAAACAGCGCCGTCGTCGAGAGGTGGCGCCAGCGGGTGTGGAGGCGACTGGAGGGGGATTTTTAGGGTTCGGACTAGGGGTTAACCGAGGCTTGGGGTTCGAATTTCTTGGATTTCCCGGCTGGAAATAGGTCGGGGAATGAGGTAAGTTTATGAATTTTCTTATTTCTTGGTTTTGGTGGTTGTTTTGGGAGCGATTTTGGGTTGAAGGAGTGAGCGTTGCGTGGGTGTTGCGAGCGGCCGTGTGCAGTGGTTTCTGGCTGTCCGTGAGGGGGTTGCAGGTGGCTCGAATGGTAGCTGGATCGTGGGAAATGGATGGCTGTAGCTTGGGTGTTGGTGTGGTGTGTTCGATGTTGAGTTTTTGCTGTTTTGGAGGCTTAGAACTGTGTGAAATTGCAAGCGTTGTTGGTGCTAGAAACTGAGGCTCTAACATCAACGTGAGCTGGAGTTTCCAGCGTGAATTTCAGCTGGGTTGAGGCTTGAGATTTTGTGTGAAATCAGTAATGTTGTTGGTACTAGAAATGGAGATTCTAGCATCAACGTGATTTCCCAAATGTAAACACTGCATTGAGGAAAGAAATTTCTCACCAATCTTGTTGGCTGCGTGAGGTTGTAAGGGGTAAATGAGAGGTATATGAACAGTAATTTTAGGGTACAAAAACCTAGGAGTTAAGTGGGCCAAGAATTTGGGCTAAAAGAATTTTCCTAATTGGGCTTAAGTGAATTAGGCCGAAAGAAATCAAGATTTGGATTAATAAAGTTTGGACTCTAATTAATAATATATCGTACTTAATATTATTAAAATTCGGATTTAAAACGATAAGGAATTTGGTACTTTAAAATATTCGAGATTGGACTCGATTTGAATGGATTTAAATTGGTTTTATAACGGCTAGACGAACACGCTTTCATTTTAAAATTCGGGGTTAAAACTTAGCGACACGTTTTTCAAGATAATAATTTAAAATTCTCGATTGCTACATAATGGGTTACCACCTATTCGAGACATCAAACACTAGATTGACTTTGTACTCGGCGCTGTCATTCCAAGCAGGCCAGCTTATCGAAGTAACCCCGAGGAAACAAAGGATCTTCAGAGGCAAGTGGAAGAATTGATGAGCAAGGGGCATGTCAAAGAGCGTATGAGTCCATGTGTCGTACCAGTCCTACTTGTGCCAAAAAAAGGATGGATCTTAGAGGATGTGCGTGGATTGTAAGGCCGTCAATAACATAACGGTAAAGTATCATCACCATATTCTTAGGTTAGATGATATGTTGGACAAACTATTTGGTGCATGCATATTTAGTAAAATTGATCTTAAGAGTGGTTACCATCAAATTCGCATGAGAGGGAGAGATGGACGGAAAACTGCATTTAAAACTAAATATGGCTCTTATAAATGGTTGGTTATGCTGTTTGGACTCACTAATGCACCGAGCAAGTTTATGCGTTTAATGAATCATGTTTTGCGTGCTTTTATTGAAAATTTTGTTGTGTTGTATTTTGATGATATTTTAGTTTATAACAAGGACATTAACGAACACTTGAGGTGCATACTTGTAGTTCTAAGAGAGGAACAATTGTATGCTAACTTTAAAAAGTGCACATTTTACATAGATAAGATCGTGTTCCTAGGTTTGTGGTTAGTGCTAATGGAGTTGAGGTAGAAGACGAAAAGATAAGAGCTATTAAAGAATGGCCAACACTTAAAACTATAACTGAGGTTAGGAATTTTCATTGATTGGCTAGTTTTTATAGGCGATTTGTAAAAGATTTTAGCACAATTACCACACCACTCACTGAAATTGTTAAGAAGCGTGTAAGTTTTAAATGGGAAAAGGAGCAAGAGCATGTATTCAATACTATTAAGGATAGGTTGTGTCAAGCACCAGTTTTAGCACTACCTAACTTTGACAAAACGTTTGAGATTGAGTGTGATGCATTAGGTATAGGCATTGAGTAGTTTTGATGCAGGACAAAAGACCAATTGCGTACTTTAGCGAGAAGTTATGTGGGGCATCGCTGAACTATCCTACATATGACAAGGAACTCCATGTACTTGTTCGAGCTTTGGAGACATGGCAGCATTACCTATGGCCAAAGGAGTTTGTGATTCACACCGATCATGAGTCATTGAATCATTTACGGGGTCAAGGTAAGTTAAACAAAAGACATGCAAGATGGATAGAGTTTATAGAAACTTTTCCCTATGTCATCCGATACAAACAAGGTAAGGAGAATGTAGTGGCGGATGCATTTGTCTCGAAGGTATGTGTTTCTCACATCTTTATGTGCAAAATTACTTGGTTTTGAGTACATTAAGGACATGTATGTGAATGACTTGGATTTTTCCGGCATATATGAATCATGTAATAAAGGGGCGGTAGATAAATTCTTTAAGAATGAAGGGTATTTGTTTTGGGAAAATAAATTATGTGTTCCTAATTGCTCTATGCGTGAATTGTTGGGAAATGAAGCACATAGTGGGGGTTTGATGGGGCACTTTAGGGTTGCAAAACCTTAGAAATATTAGGGGAACATTTTTATTGGCTTAAAATGAGAAGTGGCATAGAACGAATTTGTGAACGATGCATAACTTGTAAACAGGCTAAGTTTAAGGTACGACCCCACAGGTTGTATACACCTTTACCCATTCCTAGTGAACCTTGGGTTGATATTTCCATGAATTTTGTGTTAGGTTTGTCTAGGACTAAAAAGGGGCGTGCGTGATTTTATATTTGTGGTGGTCGATAGGTTCTCTAAGATAGCGCATTTCATTCCTGTCATAAAATCGACGAAACCACTAACATTGCTGATTTGCTCTTTAAAAAGATTGTGCGTTTACACGGGGTTCCTAAGAGTATAGTGCCTAACAGGGATGTTAAGTTTCTCAATCACTTTTGGCGAGTTTTATAAGGGAAGTTAGGTACTAAATTGCTACTACATGTCATCCCCAAACCGATGGACAAACCTTAGTGGTAAATAGGACTATGATTCAATTATTACGCACTATTGTAAAAAAGAACTTAAAAAGTTGGGAAGAGTGCGTACCTTTTGTTGAATTTGCATACAATAGGGCTATACATTCTACTACTTCATATTCACCTTTTGAAATTGTTTATGGTTTTAATCCATTGACACCGTTGGATTTAATTCTTTTACCTGTGAATGAGCGAGGTAGTTTAGATGGGAAGAAGAAAGTCGAGCTGGTAAAGTCACTCCATGAAAATGTAAGAATGCAAATTAAAAAGAAAAACAAACACTATGCATCATAAGCAAACAAGGGACGAAAGAGTGTTACATTTGAACTCGGTGATTGGGTTTGGGTGCATCTAAGGAAAGAACGCTTTCCGGAGCAAAGAAAATCAAAGTTGCAATCATGAGGAGACGGACCGTTTCAAGTGCTTGAAAAGATTCATGACAACGCTTACAAACTGGATCTTCCAGGTGAGTATAATGTTTTAGCTACGTTTAATGTGTCTGATCTTTCTCTCTTTGATGCAGGTACAGTACCGCATGGTTAAATTTCGGGCCAAAATTAATTCATTTTTCATGTTTTTTCCTATTTGGACTAGAATTATATTATTACCATAACGTGTAATATTCTAGTTGATTGGTACACTTTCTTATTAGATTTACGTATAGTATAAATAGTTCTTTCTCCATTATTGTAAGAACTTTTGACCATTAAATTAACGAGAAGCAAATTTTCTTTCAATTCATTGTTCTTCGTTGGACAAACTCGAACTTATCAAGATTCAATTCTTGTGGCGTTCAAATCAACCGGGTGAGATTCTTCAATATTCAATGAAAAAGGTCAACACTTTATTTCGCTTGTTGGTTGTTTTGGTTCGATATTTTCGAATCAAGTCCAAACTTGATTACTTTAGAGTTCTTGGGTTCTCAATCAACTTCTTGTGGGTTTCCATGATTCATTACTACTTGGGTTCACATCATGTACAGTAGATCTTTGGGCTGAAGCTATGTCACTGGAAGATGTCTTGTAAAGCAAAGGCTGTCACTTTGAAAATACACTATAACAACTTGTAGCACTTCGTTTCAGACATGAAGCTTCAGGTGAAGTTATGCCACTACGGACGAGGTGCTAGATCAACTCGCCCTTCTTCCCAAAGCTTAGAAGTACGAGGTTACCTGGAATGCAGGTCTTAGTGACTTCTTCTTCTTCTTCTTTTTCCTTAATTGGCTGCCACGTGACCAACCTCATTGGACGCGACGTAACAAATATATAAATGTGTAAATGTAAATTATGTAACTTATTAAAAGTTTAGTAGGCTTCGAAATTCCAATCCAAGTTGGCTCCTAATCCTAACTACATTACAAGCTTCCCAAAAAATTTAAAGAGAAACTCCATTGCAATTTGCAAGCTAAAAGACAAAATCAATATAATTTAGTTTTATACAATACACCTTACCATACAAACCATAGATAATATTAGGGAGACATAAATATTACAAAAAAAATTAAAAAAAAAAAGACAATTAATTGTGTATGAAATTCAAAATGTAATGTTCATCACTCATCTTCATGGGAAAAAAATGAAAATGAAAAAATATTAGATAGATCAGACGTTTTAAGTGTTGAAAGGAAAAACCAGCCCGTGTAATTGCATTTCGGGCTCTTTCTCATTTTTATTTCATCAGTCATCAGGCCCGGAAGTTTCATTGATCGAAGTCAATGATGTCTCCCATGCACTTGAATATCGAGCCCTTCTCTTTTTTCCATCAGATTCAAATTTTTCAGGCTTTTTCTTATCAGATGGAACAGAACCCATTTTCTTATTAGAAGGGACTAAATCAGATTCTTGTTTTGCTGTTACATCAATGCCAAAGAATCTCACCCGATGATTTCGAGCCTTTTTCTTTGAGCCCGACTTAGCCATAATACTCGATGTAGAAAGATTATTCTTTTGCTGAGACACATTCGTTTCAACCAATTCACTGCTGGTTTTCTTTATTCGACGCCTGAGTTTCTTCACAGTACGGGGTGGAACAATATAGAACTTTTGACCAGGAACAAGAATCTCTTCGGGCCGAACAATAGAGTCCCAGGGCCTGCGGAAAACTTCGTGCCTGGTTAAAATAAAAGAAGGGTACTTCTCAATTATCCAGGCTGCTGGAATAGCCATGTAATAATATTCAGCACTGCCACCTGCATGAACAATCTTCAAAGCCCGCAATCCTTTCTCTGCAGGGCCCGTAAAAGCCTTTAACTCCATCTCCGAGGGCGGGACGGCGGTCCACGGCGGAGCATGGTGGTTGAAGGGTGGAGGAATGGGCTTTTTGTGGCCGAAGATTTTGTTTAGCATATCTGGTCTAATTAAATTTGGTTTACAAAACTTGTAGTCTCTAAAAATCAAGACTTGGCTAGGTACGGATCGATTATTACAAGAACTGAAACCTGCGTACAAGAATTCTCAGTTTAATGTTTGAACATTCTGGGCATATTTTAAAAGGTTTTTTTCGATAATTCCTAAGAATTTTTTGGGTTTATTTCATTTTTTGGTCAATGAACTTTCAGTGAAATCTCGATTAGGTTTTTCAACTTTAATTTGTCATAATCGATCACTGAACTTCAATTTACTTGCAATTTTAGTCATTCCATTAGTCTTGTAACTAAAATAGATATCTCAAATCCTAATTCCTACATACCACAATAGAGGTTACAAATCGTGTTGTTGAAATTGATTCAAATCAAGGAAGTGTTTAAAATGCATGTACATCCACGTAACGAATACAATCCCTATCTTTGCACTAGGTTTATCTAAGGAAAGCTCCTTTGATGGAACTGAACGAAGTGTGGAAGTTAAAGCTAAAGCAAGGTACCAAGTTTCAACTAAGAAACTTTGGTTATACGAGGAGAAGCTTGCAACAGCTACCCAAAAAGTTGAAAAGATTGCATCAAAGAAAACATTGGCTTTTGTCTAAGAATTAAAAAAAAAGTTTAACATTAAACAATTTGAGGTGGCTTATATTCTCAGGTAAATATGTCATCTATCTAATCATGTCGTGGGTCTAATTTTAGAAAATGAATTGTGTTTTAAAAAAATTTAAAAAAAAAAATGCAATAGTAATTAATCTGATAGAGCATATTATGAACTCTTTTCATTCTCAATTTCAAGATTTTGCAGAATTTACCTAGAAATGGAGGACGAAGGATTGTGACATTTAATTTAGTAAAAGTGCTTAAAGAGTGACTAATATTAAAAGTGAGTTAAAGTTTAGTGATCTGGTTACGGTTAATTAGAGTTGGGTGACCCAATTGAAATTTCATTTCACTGAAAATTTAGTGAACTAAAATGAAATTAACCCAATGTATTTTGAGCGTTTCTGAGTTGTCTAGTAATAGGATGTTTTGTCCCTTTGCTTTCATTTTTATGTTGATTCCACGGCAGAAGACTGGTCCAATGGCATTAGTATGATAGTTAAAATCTTTAAACAAAAATGGTATCAATAATCCATTAAGATTTCACGACTTAAAGAGTATCCATATCAACGTCTCGTGATATATATCAAGGCTAAATTATTTTTGGCCAATCGCATCATTATTTGTTTTGAATTTATCCCGACTCAAAAAATTAATGTTCTTTTAAATTAAAAATCACGATTGGAAAATTCGATCACTTCGTCCGACTCGTGGATCGAGCTTTGTTTCAATATTTTGGAATGCATTTATGCTATAACGAGACAGGTTCACGGGCCTGGTCTCGACTTTTCTGGCCAAAATTGGACCGACTGATTTTAAGTCACTAATTTTAACTCTTTATGTTCTTTTAAGTAATACCGGAAAGTTTTATTTTTTTAATATTATTTAGCTCTTTTGGTAGAAATTCTTTTAAATTCATTTTTCAACTCGTTTTCAATCACATAATCTCCGGGGGGAAAAAATCCCTTTTCACAATCTTTTCTCAACAAATTTACATGAACGCAAAAATGTTTGAAGCTGAATTGGAAATCCCTTTAAAAGCAGAGACAAGTAGATATGTCAATGCATTTATAGTGAGAGCTACCTTGGTATTATGGTGTGCCTTTTGGAAAATATGAGTAACGTTATTTTGATACCATTAGTATTACAACACCAATTTAAGTGATACCAACTGTCATTTAATGAAAGATGCAAATAAATTAATCACATTATATTACCTTTAATTGAATCAAATACATAATGTCACATAAACTGATATTCCAACACTACTATTGCTAAATAGCATTATTCAAAAAATATTACCTTTTGACATAGCATGTTCTTCCAAATAATTACATTTTTTGTGTCCTCCAAAACTAGCTTTCAAAATTAATAGGCCCCTATTTGATAGAAATTGAAATTGAACTTTTAATCTAAATCAAAGTTAATAATTAATTTTAACCACATATTTTATGAAACCCACAACTTTTCAACAATACATTTCATCAACTTTTATCAAAATTTACTAAAAAAAATTGATTTTAATCCCCACCAAATAGATGCTAGATAATTACTCGGTACAATACGTCCCTAAATGGAAAACTCACTCCAGGGTAGGAGCTTTACTTGGTCATAATCAGTAACATGGCTGTAGATAATCCACTACGCAATGGCATAAAAACAAAGATAACAACACTGCCTCTATAAATGAGAATTTTAAACTTTTCCTCCTATAAAATTTATACGAACGACATGACCCCTAAGCAAGGATAACACAGCTCAAATCGAGAAATAGTGTGTTTCTTTATATTGACATTTAACAAATAAGCCTTCAAGAATGATGTAATAATTACTCAAATCTCAATCCAAAACGCTTATGTCTCGCTCTCTCTCTCTCTCTCTCTCTCTCTCTCTCTCTCTCTCTCCCCTCTGTACTAAAAACGATTGCATACACCAAGGCCAGTTGTAACAGTTCTTAATACAATCCTTTTTCCTATCACAAAATATTCAATTTACAGAGAGAATGGTCGAGACGACACCTGTAAAAACTCAAACCAGAGTCTGGCAATGGTGTACCTATTTAATTCCAAACTACAGAAAATACGAAAAAGAAAAATAATAATTTAACCATCCCATGGTCTAAAAATCAAGCTGAAACCTATAGAAAGGCTCCCCGGTTATGTCAAGGAAAAACAAACCATCTATCAGAAGCATGAAATTGATAGCTAGCTAGCATGTTCTGGCCTTAATCGACTAAAAAGACGTCCCAATTTGTTGGATCCTTCCATAAATTTACACTTGGGTCCGGCACTTGTTTCTTCGAATCAAAACTTGCTTGACGTCAAAGTAGACGATTCAAGATTGGAACTCGAAAATGTAATTGATTTTCAAAAGAAACGTCTCCTCATTCAGTAGTTACTAGACCAGTTGATTTGAGTATGCTGTGGTTGCTGATAAACACTGGTGGGAGGTCCAACCATATCGACAGGACTTGTAATGGTTTGAGATTGTTGCAGAAGAGGGTGAACAGTTGCTGCTGTTATTGCCTGTGCAGGGTGGTACATACCTGCAAATGTGCCGTGGCCAGGCTGCGTTGGAGAGAAAGGCAGCTGACTCTGAGGAAGATTGTAAAACGAACTAGCCTGGAAGGAAGAAATATTTTGACCGGGAGTTGTAAACCATACGCCTGAACCCTCACTCTGCAAAGAAGCAAATTCACCAGCAACATTAGTGTACTCACCCAACACATCATCGGACAAGAATCAGAGGATAAGACTTTTTTTTCTCTCAAAACAAGGAAACTTAATAAAAGGTTATGCCTTGTTTCTTACGATTTCTTCACTTTGATATACCTTCTTTGTTGGAAATGGAGAAGTAATTTACTAGGAGATTTTTTATCTTTCTTCACTCTCTTTCATTATATAGTCCCATAGGGACTCAAAACCATTGCTAACAGCAAGTCATAAATCGAAGTACAAGATTATAAACAGATGTTCTTACCTTAGAACATTGTTAAGGGTTTCATAGTTATAACTTACTTAACATAATTCCAGGACTACGACCTATGAGTACCCTCTGATGGCAGAAGTTATTCAAGATTGATTCTAACATTATCTAGGAAGTAAAGCTACCTCAATGTTTTTCGCAACCTCAATAAACCTAAATTCCAAAATGAGTGAAATTTGACAAAATAGATCATGTGAGAAGCACAAAAATACGCACCTGTTGACCACTGACATAGAGACTATTTTCTTTAACTTGATGGGCAGCAAGATCCTCATTAGACGTTGAAGTAACAACTGTTGTGGCTGAACTGGAAGTATAGTTGGCTGTGGAAAGGCCATATGGCCCGTAACTGCCGGGCACTCCCATGTAGGTTGGGTTTCCTGAATTAGGCCCCTGCTTAAATTGAGAAACTGAATATTTGGCAGTTGCCCCAGGTGGAGCTGGATACATACTTCCAGCCTGAGGTTGCTGAGGTAATGCACCATTTGCTAAGAATTGATGAACTGCTGCCGGTGGGACATAATATGGAGAGAAATAGGGACTATATGGAATGTAGTTTGGAGGATAATGTGGGAAATGCATCCCGGTTGGTTGCCGGAAAACTGGAAGCGGTTGCTGGGAGCTCTGAATAACTCCAGCATCTTGAGTCACAAGTGGTGTTGGAGCAGCAGTGGATAAAACCTTAGGGACACCACCCTGCAACCAAAATATTTTTAAATAAGTACGGTACCTTCACCAATCAAATGGACATTACAAGAATTGATAGCAGCGAGCCCAGGATCACCTCAAGATACATCTATGTCAACGAGAGAACACCTATGAAAATGAAACCAAAATTGTGGAGTTTTTCCACCATATCCATACAAATGCACACTTGGCAAGACCCTTTTGGGAGAGATTAAAAACCGTACATATAACCGTGGAAAATAATTAGTTTCCTTTTTAGTTGTAAATTAGTGTAAATATTAGGATACTAATTCCTGATTCTGTGGGAATTGTTAGAGCACAATCAGGGATTGATATTTTAGAGCATAATCAGGGATCCTCTAGGAATATTTTATATGTTTACTTCTTTGCTAGTTATAAAGGCATTTGTTTTGTGACTGAATGAAACACACAAATTATTCTCATTTTACCACATGGTATCAGAGCTTTAGGCTTGAATTTTCTGGGAATAAAATCACCTTTTTACTGGCCTTCATTGTCGAACCTGCATAACATCTTTATTGTTGAATTTGCTTGTTTCTCTGCATTAAATATCTCAGCCTTCATCGCTGGTCTTTTTTTTTTGGAGCCTTTATTGCCATTCTTTTTCAGCTTTCATAGTTTTCTGATCCTAATCCTTTGTTCTTTGCCTTACCATGTCTGAGACAACTATGACAACCCAATCTGAAGAAGTGACGTCCAAGTATTCCAATGTAGAATTGCAAAGCCTTCCTGTTGCTTATAAACTTGATGGAAAGAATTATCTGAAGTGGTCCCAAGTTGTTAAAACATTTCTGAAAGGAAAGGGAAAATTGAATCACCTTCTTAAAACTGGTCCAAATTCTGGAGATTCAAAATTTGATGCGTGGGACGAAGAAGACTATGATTATGTCGTGGTTGTGGAATTCAATGTCACCAAAAATCAGTGACACTTGCATGTTTTTGCCTACCGCAAAGGACATATGGGAAGCCGTTCAACAAACATATTCAAAGGTTAGAGATGCTGCCCAGGTTTACGAGATTAGGATTAAAGCTGCCGGCACCAAGCAGGGGAACAAATCTGTTACTGAATACGCTAATATCCTGAAGAATCTTTGGCAAGAGCTGGATCACTACAGGTGCGTTCAGATGAAATGTAGTGAGGATGCAGCAATGTTGAAGTAGTTTATAGAGAGGGATTGAGTATATGATTTCCTAGCAGGTCTTAATGCGGAATTTGATCAAGTCAAGGTGCAAATTTTAGGCAAAGAAGAAGTGCCGCTGCTAAATGAAACCATCTCGATAGTTCGAGCAGAAGAGAGTAGAAGAAGTGTCATGCTCGAAACTCAAGCTTTGGATGGGTCAGCAATGGCATCCACTGGTGCAAACAATCGGCATTGGGGACCAAGTCCAAATCAGAAACAAGCTAATAATCAAAGACAACTAGCAACTGAAGAAGGCAGGGTGAATTTTTTTAGATCTCAAAATCATGACGACAAGGACAATCTATGGTGTAGCTATTGTAAAAAATCACGACACAAGAGGGAATATTGCTGGAAATTAATAGGAAAGCCTCCTAGCAAAGAATGGGGATATAAAGGAGGGCAATCAATCAATCGAGGACAATCAAGCAATGAAGGACAAACTGACCAGAACACAACTGAACTTAGAAGCAAAATTCTAGATGGGAGAATTCAATAAAGAAGAGGTTGAGAAGCTGAGAAGCTTGTTGGGGAACCAGGGGAAGCTGTCAGGTACATGTTCTTTGGTACACTCAGGTATGTTGATCACTTCTCATTAATTAAATGTTTCGGATACACCTTTTTCCAACTTGTGGATCATTGACTCTGGAGCCACTGATCGCATGACCAACCTATCACAAAACTTTAGCACCTACATTCCGTGTCCTAGTACTAGGAAAATTGCAACAGCCAATGGTTCATTAACCACGGTAGCTGGTTTAGGAGACGTACAACTTAACCCCTTTCTTACTCTTAAAAATGTCTTACATGTTCCAAAATTGTCAACCAACCTTTTATCCATAACTAAACTCACTCAAGATATGAACTGTAATGTTGTGTTTTATCCCACTTATTGTATATTTCAGGACCGGGATTCAGGGAAGGCGATTGGACATGCTAAGGAGAAGGCAGGACTCTATTATCTTGATACACAAGGCAACTCCAGAATTATTAAGAATAATGTACCTCTGATTCCTTTCTGAAACTCCTTCAAACAATAAAACCAAGATTTGGCTTCATCATCTCCGTCTAGGACACCCTTCTTTCCAAGTTTTAAAATTAATGTTTCCTTCTTTGTTTCAAGGATTAGTCATTGATAGCTTTCACTGTGATGTACGCGAACTTGCAAAACACAAACGTGTGTCTTTTCCAATAAGCAATAAAAGAAGTTCTATTCCTTTTTATTTGGTTCATACCGATATATGGGGTCCTTCCACTACTCCTAATGTTTCTAGTACACGGTGGTTTGTTTCGTTTATTGATGATTGCACTAGGGTTTCATGGATCTTCTTGCTTAAATCCAAATCTGATTTGAGTCATGTGTTCCCTAACTTCCATAATATGATCCAAAATCAATTTGGGGTCAAAACCAAGAGAATTATGTCCGATAATGCAAGAGAAGACTTCAATCAGGTCTTATCCCCTTATTGTAAAAAAGAAGGCATTATTCATGAGTCATCTTGTATTAACACTCCACAGCAAAATGGAGTAGCTGAAAGGAAAAATGGCTACTTCCTAAACTGTACCCGCGCTTTTCTATCCCAGCAAAATGTTCCAAAAAATTTTTGGGGTGAAGCTGTGTTGACCGCCACCCACCCGATTAATAGGTTACCTTCTCGAGTAGGATTTAAAACCCCTATGGAAATACTCACTCAATTTTATCCAGATCTCAACCACAAACAATCTCACACCCAGGGTATTCGGGTGCACCTCATTTGTTCACATACAGTCACAATCGGGGAAAGTTAGACCCAAGGGCACTCAAATGCGTCTTCATAGGGTATTCCTCAACTCAAAAGGGGTATAAGTGTTATCATCCTCCAACCAGAAAATTTTTTGTGTCCATCAATATTACCTTTGTCGAAAATCAGCCATATTTCTCCACTCCTTATCTTCAAGGGGAGACCTCATTTCTTGAAGATAAGGATAGGGATTTCTTCTTGCTAGAGTTGTCATCATCATCCTCAGTGCCATCTTCATCATCTCAACCATCCTCCTCGCATCATAACTCTGAATTCATGCCTAACCCAGCCAATCAAACTGTGGCTGAGGACAACATTATTTCTAATGATGATTGACAGCTGCAAGTGTACTCAAGAAAGAAAAGTTCACAGCCCGAACCTGTGCAAGTACAAAAATCTAACCTGACTTCTGGAAATAAGGTAACCACAACTCCTACTCTTCATATTGAGAAACCAATCTCTGAACCTCCAACCAATGATCATAACCTACCTATTGAATTAGAAAAGGAACTAGAGAATGTACCAAACATCCACTTTACCCGATAGCCAAGTTCGTGTCATTTGATAAATTCTCTACATCCCATAACAGTTTCCTTGTAAATCTAAACACTATTCCAATTCCCAACACTTTATCCGAGGCATTATCTAATGAAAAGTGGAAGAGTGCAATGAGAACAGAGATGGAAGCCTTAGAGAAAAACAAGACATGGGAGCGAGTTGAACTGCCAAAGGAAAAGAATGTAGTAGGATGCCAGTGGGTGTTCACGGTGAAGTATACGGCTAATGGTTCTCTTGAGAGGTACAAAGCTAGATTGGTAGTTAAAGGGTACACTCAAACATATGGGGTGGACTATCAAGAAACTTTTCACCAATTGCCAAGATGAATACGGTGAAGGTATTATTGTCGTTGGCTGCTAACTTTAATTGGGATCTACAACAATTTGATGTACAAAATGCTTTTCTTCATGATGATTTGGAAGAAGAAATCTACATGGAAGTTCCACCGGGATTCACAGGAAAATTAGAAAATAACAAAGTGTGCAAGCTGCAAAAGGCATTGTATGGCCTTAAACAGTCACCAAGAGCCTTGTTTGGAAGATTCACGAAGGTATTGCTAACTAATGGGTACAAACAAAGTCAAGGAGATCATACATTATTCATTAAACACTCGACATCAAGGGGAGTTACTGCCCTTTTAGTATATGTTGACGACATTGTGGTGACAGGGAATGATGACCGTAAGAAACATTCTTAGGTAGAAGTTGGTTGACGAATTCGAGATCAAGGAATTAGGAAGATTGAAGTACTTAAAGGCATTTTTAATTTCGCAACAGAAGTATGCATTTGATCTATTGAGAGAAACAGGAAAATTGGCATGGAAACCTACAGATACACCAGTTGATCATAATACACCAATCGAAGTGGCATGGAAACCTACAGATACACCAATCGAAGTGGCACACTCAAGGAAAGGCATTTTTATTTCGCAACAGAAGTATGTATTTTATCTATTAAGAGAAACAGGAAAATTGGCATGGAAACCTACAGATACACCAGTTGATCATAATAACAAATTGGGAGAAGCTAGTGAAGGCACTAATGTTGATCGAGAGAGATACCAAAGATTGGTAGGAAAACTTATCTACCTCTCACACACATGGCCGGATATAGCATATGCAGTAAGTGTCATCAGTCAGTTCATGCATAGCCCTAAGGAAGTACACTTACAAGCGGTCTACCGAGTATTACACTACCTAAAGGGTAATCCAGGAAAAGGAATTCTGCACAAAAGAAACTCAGGATTAGTACTTGAGGCATTCACAGATGCAGACTATGCGGGATCAGTGATTGATAGAAGATCCACATCCGGGTATTGCACTTTTCTAGGAGGTAATCTTGTATCTTGGAGAAGTAAGATGCAGAATGTGGTAGCTAGGTCAAGTGCGGAAGCAAAATTTAGAGCAATGGCACAAGGAGTATGTGAGCTATTGTGGTTGAAGATCATCTTAGAGGACATGAAGATCAAATGGATTGGACCTATAAGACTTTACTGTGACAACAAGTTTGCTATCAGTATTGCACACAATCCGGTTCAACATGACAGAACTAAGCACATTGAGATAGACAGACACTTCATTAAAGAAAAGTTGGATAGTGGTTTGATCTGCACACCCTACGTGTCCACTACAAGTCAATTAGCTGATGTGTTTACAAAGGGACTGAACAGTACAATATTTCATACTCTTGTTTCCAAGCTAGGAATGCATAATGCTTATTCACCAGCTTAAGGGGGAGTGTGGAAAATAATTAGTTTCCTTTTTAGTTGTAAATTAGTGTAAATCTTAGGATACTAATTCCTGATCCTGTGGCAATTGTTAGAACACAATCAGGGATTGATATTTTAGAGCATATTCAGGGATCTTCTAGGAATATTTTATATGTTTCCTTCTTTGCTAGTTAACCTAGATTTGTACTAGCCTATAAAGGCATTTGTTTTGTGACTGTATGAAATACACAAATTATTCTCATTTTACCACAATAACATAAGTTCGACAAAGCAATTTTTTTCCAAACCACACTAGTGTAAGAATCAGCGGTGCCAGCCACCACCATCAAGCATAATGAGATGCCAAAAAGTATCTATCAAATTTATTCTAACAATGCACTTAACACAAGATGCATTCTATAAAGGTTAATATTAAACCATCAGTAAACATTTCAACTTTGCCTCCCTCTTTAATTAATAATGTGATAATGCGTCTCAAGGTGAAAGTTATTCTAATTGCACAAGTAGAAGCATGTGTTTCACTATCAAGATTATAAATAATCATTTATGTTGGTTCTACTGAAATTGACAAAATTGATGGGAATTATGGATCAATTATTCACCATTTAAAATGACAAGAGATGCTCTTATGTTCGTTATCCTAAAATAGACAAAATTGATAGGAATCATAGATCAACTTGTAGCAACTACATCGTTAAGATATTCTTTGACGGTTTCAGTAACTACACGGAAAATGCTTACACTTTTACACGTATTGATCATTTGACTTCACAATGACTAAATAAAGTACATATGAATCCAACAAAGAGCACCATCAACTAGATAATAATCTATTATCAGAAGACCCAAAAAAAAAATTGATGATGAATCTTGAGATTCAGAATCAGAAGGACTAACTTGAATGATTCTGATACCTATAATCGGTGCAGAAAACAAAAGGATTTAGCAAAGGCAAATTAAGAGAGTTTTTGGAACAAGCCAGGCTATTTCCAAGATACAATATTTGCCTACCCTTCTTAGTTCAACCCATATATAGAATGAATCTCAGTTAGTTAGCTCCAAACCTCTTTTTTACAAGTATTTGAAGTCCCAGGCAATTTCTCATCTTCAGGAATCTGAAAATATAGAACTTTATCATAAAAGTCAACTAAATTTTCTTGAGTCAATGATACTAGTTTTGCAGGAAATCTGTATAATTCTCCATTCAGAACTTGAAAAGTCCTACTGGGTTTATGAACTCTTGGACCCACTTAGAGTTTCTTCTTAAGAGTGAATTCTTTTTCGTCTTCATTACAGTCTTTGCAATTGACAGCACTTCTTTTTTGTGTTTTGGTCTTTCACAGATTCAGATTAGCTCTATCTCATACCTGCTGAACTCATAGCTCTAACTTACCTTACAGCACCAAACCAGTGAGAAGTACTTTCAGGAAATTCAAGCCTATGCTCTCTCTACATTCCTATCCATCTATAAATATTCAGAGCCCAGAAGCTTTTAGCATTTTGTTAATACAATTCATGTTCATTACCAAACCTATATCATTTACTGGAACTGCCCATCAATGTTCTAACAGACAACAAAAGATAAACCCGACAAGGATGGCTAAAAGCTTTAGACAACCATTTCGACCAAAGTTTTGACACTCGGCAAGATTAGAGTCATGGTTTGCCAAAAGAAAAAGTAAGGATATGGATCTTATATACAAGTTTAAGAACATGGTGAGTGATTTGGAAAGCGTGAACATTTTCCTGTTGTGCAACAAGAAAATGAGACACACTGTATCATTTTGCACAGGAATATATGCAAAAATTTGAAAAGTTAATGCTTTGAAGCCTAGGAAGCCCCTTTACTCCAAAAGCCTTTTTAACATTCTCAATACCCAATACGATATTCGTCTAATAGTCTATTGGATAGGTATAGAAATATACGAAGCACGAACATATACGCTGGAAATTATCACAATTTCCTACATAGACACACAGACATGACATTTTTCGCAATAAAACTATGACGTGCAGGACAGTCCCTGAAAGCAGCAAAGGTTTTGAAAGGACAGGTGACCAAAGACTTTCTAGCAAGTTGAAACGGAAGACAAACACCATTCTAATGTACTCGAATACTCCGATACATTGAAGAACTTGAGCATTCTGTACCTCCTACTCTGTGTAATATCAGTTAGCTTTTCCTTTATAGTCTTAGGAATTGCATTCATCAGAAGTTGCATATTCACCAAAGGAATAGGTAAATATAAAGAAAATGTATTCGGATGTTTGCTACAAAAACTAATTGCATTCATCTGCAGGCACATTATCGCATAGAAACAAGGTTGACATAAGAAACTGTTCTCAGGCTCAAATTTTATGCTTCCAAAGTATATGTCCACCAGGTTAGGCAAAAAAACCAAAAGATCTTGTTTGCCAGAGATTTACTTTTCTAACAAAGAGAAGATTTTTTAATTAACCGCAGGAAATTTTCCTGGTATTCTTGAATTGCCTCAGAAGATTTTGAACTAAATGGTGACATGAAAATTTTATTTCAATATTACCTGTACACTTGTACAAAATGGAAGAACAGACACCCAAAAGTACAAAAAATAGTAGCAGAGATCCCCCAACCTTGGAGAAGCTAACACTTTGGTCCTCAACCTTCAAATAGGAGCATTGAGTCCCCAACCTTTCATTTTAGTGGCAGTTATATCCCTAGTGAACCATTTTCCTCTTATTTTTAAGTAGCAATATAACTTTTTTAAACAAGACAAATTCACCCTTATATTTAAATAAACAATATTTAATATAAGACAAGAAAAATAAAATATGAAGAAAGAATGATCAACTTCTTCCCAAAATTCTCCCCCACCCCAATCCCCAAAACGTCCTTCACTCGCAGCAACCCCCCAACCGGCCAGCTACCCACCCCCACTCTTGAAGCTCATGCCTCGAACAGATCTACAACCCACATCTCAAACACCATTTTTATCAGACAATAAAATCCAATTTGCTATGGTCACTTGCTATACCTGGTCAATTCTGATTTTTTCGATATCTTCTTCATTTAACTAGGAATTTTCCTTTTCTTTTATCCCTTCTTGAAGGATAAAATAAGATTTAATGCAATATAGGTTACAAAACACTCACTAAATGCTGTTATGTAACTCATCTTTCTGCCCAAATTCGCATTTAAAACTCCAACCTTGACAACCAAGAAAGTGGTTGAAGAAGTACAGCATTTTTCCATCATTCACGACGACACCGAGCAACTGAAGCCAGCGTGAGGACTGGATTTCGTCATTGGGCATAAACGCTGGAGAGAAACCAGCCAATGCAAAAAGCTTTTCAACTCAAATCTGTGTTCCCGTTGCTTGGGTCTATTGGCATGTAAGGATGTGCTGTCTACATGACAATGAAAAAAGAACATCTCTAGAAGATGTCTAGGGGATGGGGGTTGCCAGAAGGGGGTGGATAAGATGCACATTTTTTTCCTCTTGTTTTTCATTTAATTTTTTTAATTTAAAGATGGGGTAACTTCGTCTCTAATGATATTTTGGTTTGTTAGGTCAAGACAAGGACAAGATTCTCCAGTGGGGACATAACTCCTATAACGACCCGACCTCCACGCCGAAACCATTATATCATACATACTATCGACTTTGAGGTGGGCAAAGCCCACTTACCCCCTCACGATTTTCTGTCACGTCCCCCAAGATTCGAACTCAAGACCTCTATCATATGAGAGACTTAAGTTGAATCCTGGTACTGTTGCCCAATTGGTAGTAGGATTCAAATTAAGTCTCTCATATAATAGAGGTCCTGGATTGGAATCTTGGGAGACACGACAAAAAGCCTTGTGGGCTCTGCTCACCCCAAAGCGGACAGTACGTATGATATAACGCGCGTTTTTTGTAACGACCCGACCTTTACGTTGAAACCGTTATATCATACGTACTGTCCGCTTTGTGGTAGGCAGAGCACACTTACCCCCTCAAGACTTTCTGTCGCATACCCCAGGATTCGAACCCAAAACCTCTACGAGAGACTTACGTTGAATCCTAATACCAATTGGGCCTTTTTCGTAACGACCCGACCTTTACACCGAAGCCGTTATATCATACATATTGTCCGCTTTGTGGTAGGCAGAACTCACTTACCCCCTCACGGCTTTCTGTCGCGTCCCCAAAATTTGGGTCCAAGTTGTCCAATTGATACCACAAAAAGTTGTGAGGGGGTAAGAGTTTTGCCCACCCCAAAGAAGACAATACGTATGATATAACGGCTTCGGCGTAGAGGTCGGGTCGTTACAACTGCTATCAAAATGAAAGATTGGGGAGCCAAATGATCCATTTTGATGGTGAGGACCAAAGTGCAATGCATGTTAAAGATTAGGGATCTCTGCAGCTATTTTCTCTAAGTACAAATTTATATATTGATGAAAACACGCATCAAAAACAATCTCCAATTATGTTTCTGAATGGAAAATTTTTGGTGGCAAGATGAATTTTCACCATTTAGGAATATCTTCAAGATAATTTCTACATGACAAAGGTCAGAACCTTTTAATAAAGTTTGAGCTTGATATTATACAAATCAACACCAAAATGAAACAAAATTGAATTGCATTTTTCCTGCCCTCTTTCTGGAGTTTATGTTTCCATCACAAGCAGCAAAAGAAATATGCAAACAGTGAACTCCCAGGGTTTGAAAGCCCAAACCTCTTGAGGAGACTGCAAAGTCAATGCAGAGAGCATTTTGGACGCAGCTCCAGCTGAATGGAATGGCGAAATGCGGCCATCACTGTGTGCACTTGGCCGATATAATTGCAAATAATAGCTTGTCGGGTCAAATGATTGCTGTATCTGTAATAATAAATCTAAAATTATATTATTGTTACTTACAGAAACCAAGTGATGAGCATAATAATATGCATCAACTTTCCTAGATCTGACAAAGAATGATAAATTATCATAATGAAGGAACATGCCAACCATAATAATTGAAACTTGAAAGCCAATAGTTAAAAAACTACGAGGATTATAATGGAGAAATCGAAGACATACAACAAAGCTTGGAACTTGAGAAGCATCACGAGCTTGAGATTCAGAACTTTCCAAAGGTGAAACCTGGCTACTCAATATTGGTGCCACAAAATCAAAATCGTAGCTTGAGGATGATTGAGCCACAGGATGTTGATGGCTTCCAGAAGCAACCCCCTGCTTATGCTCATTATACTCTGGGAGAACAGAGGATGAGACTTCACCCTCAGTAGATGAAGAATTTTCTAGTCCTTGAAAAGTTGATGGAGGATTGTCAGGGTATTTTGTTCCTGTATCCTCTGTAGTTACCAGCTCATTCTGACTGTAACCATAACAAGAGAATGTGATCAATGGTGCAAGTAGAAACTGTGTATGAAATGTTTAAATGGAATGCTTCAGGAATCAAGAAAACCCTAATCATGCAAAAAAAAAAAAATCATAGTGGAAATCTGTTTTGCTTCCTCCCTCTATGTATATACACGCGTGTTTCAACTTATATGGTTATTTTCACAGTTACAGGTAGCATATAACAATGATTCACTTAGTCCAATGTGCATAACAAGGACAAGATAAACACAAGTGAGGAAAAAAGGGAAAAGGCTAGGGATCACAAAGAAAAGCTCGTCAGTGATTAGTGACAGATTTCAAAGATAACAACAAAAAGAGGAACAGGATTTTACGGGACAATAGAGAGGAAATGAAATTCCACCAATCAGAAAAATACTGAAGAAAAGCTATCTCACTTTCTTTTCTAAAAGTGAAACAAAAAAATTTACTTTTGCTTAACAGTTTATCAGCAAAATACAATACATATATTGGGTCATATCAATGAAGTAAAAAAGATTGCACAACCTCTAGGGTACATCCACGAGGATGATGACTGTTCAATACACAAGTTTTCAGTTTTCATACCTTCACATTGCTCATTGTATCTTAAGCCTAAAGAGAGTATTTATGAACCTAGCAAAAGTTCTAGTTGCCACCATAGACCAATTTAAGAAAATGATACACAGTGCTGAATCAAGTTAAACTGCCATATAAGACTATATGTAAATATTAATGTTTAATTAAAGTGAAGATGCTAGATGCTCATCGAGTCACAATCGATCCCCTCGTAAAGATCTGAAAATAAAAAAGAAAATGACTCCCAGAAGCTAAAGGAACAGTTAATTTTAATTTTCAATGGTTGTATCCAGATTCTCTGAGGTTTTTGCCCACATTTACCTCACAGTTCAAAGATACAAACATTCAAGAGTTCAGCATGTTAAAGGAAAGTTTCTTGTCTTGCCCAAAAATTTATTTATTCTTGTTGGAGAAAGAATTTTATTGATCAAAAGCAACCTGGTTGACCCAGAAAATAGAAAAATAAAACTTCATTGCATAAATCCAACAATGACTAATAGAGACCACTAAATGTATCATTGTGTAAAGTGAACTAGGCAATGAAAGAAAGAAAGAAAAGCATTTGAAGGAGAATAAAGACTGAATGATAATCTCGGGCGAGAGAGAGGGAGATGGGGGTACCTTGGAGATGGCACCTTGACAGTTTCCTCAATGGCCTCAGGAGATTCAGACAGAGGCTGACTCTTGTCACTCTCGGGACCACTGTTATGGATCATGTCTAATTCAAAGTTAGCATCAAAACTTCCAAAACAAAACCCAAGTTTTTTAGCATCAGGGACATGCAGATGATTAGGTATAATCACATTTTGACTATCCAAAATGTGTGTCTCTTCCAACTTCCTCTGCATCTCTGAAGTAACTTTCTTGGGAGAAAGGACTCTGGGTGTTGGCTGCAATTCAGAATGCTTCACAACAACTGTAAAAAGCTCAGATGAAGCAGCTGTGCTAGCACCCTGGCTAATACTGGGGTTTGTAGACTTTGGTTTCCACTCCTTGCCAGGAACCACTATAGGAAAACACACAATGACCAGTTAGGTATTGAGTATGGAGCTAATCACATCCTCAATAAAAATATATATGTGGATTCAATTCACCTGGTAGAATCTGATATAGTTATACTCAGTACTCACCTTACTCTACCTGATTAAATTCTACTCGGAATTGCAAAGTGTTCTCTCTATTACGTATTGAGGCTAAATATTAGACTGGGGGATAAATTTACGAGTTGCCGTTGAAAAAACAACACAAGATCTAAGAGAATTCACAGAGAAAATTGAAAAAATACATGCATGACTCTAGATGAAAACGCTGCTTTCAAATCAAAGCTTAAATGGATAGGTATTTCCTACACACACAATTCACATCCAATATACATATGAAAATAATAATAATAATAAATAAACCCATTTACAGACTACTGTGTGTGTGAGTTTCTCTCAATTTGCACTGAGCTGTCATTCTGTTAAAGGACAGGAAGCTAAACAATATCCTCGTCAAAACTTGGTTGATGTAAATCACCAATGCGTCCTTTCTCACTTCTGCCTTACCTCGTGTTTTAGCAGCCAAAATCAAGATTTCAGTCATATCATATTCTAAAATGAATATTTTCCTCAAAATTAGTCAAAATGATTGGACTAGTAGCAATGATCACCCAAATATTTCAGTCAAGCAGCCTAAGCACTGACCTATCAACCAAGTGATAATATTAAAATAATTCTCAATAAACATATGGCAGCAAGCAACACAAGAATCTTGACAAGACCACATAAGCATTTTTACCTTTCTGTGGGCCAATCAGTGTCCGATTGTTTTGATTAGATGAAGGCCTACTAACGAATGAACCATCACGTGTAGAAGATACAGTCTTCGGAGATTCTAAAAGCTGATTCTTTCCAACTCGCTGAAAAATATTTGGCATCTGAGGCACAACAGAGCTGCCAGCCGAAGCTTCTATCACAGATATCAAATACAACAAGTCTTATAAGCTTAATCGTTTTGAAAATGCAAACAGGAAAATAGATTCTAATCGGCGTACAGATTCTACCTGAAGCAGATTTCCCCTCAGTAGGATTAACTGCAATTTGCTCAACAGGAGTACGCTTACTATCCAATTCATGTATAATAGTGCCAATAGCACTAGGGGGGCGTGTATTTTGAGACGGCAATAGTACAGGATCAGAAGAAGAGAAATGAACTACTGAAGAAGTTGCTGAATTAATAGGTGTTGAGCTGTTGCTGGATTTCAGAATCTGGAGCACACGGGTTCCATTAGCAACATCAGGGTTTTTAATTGAATCAGTGGGGGACGGAAGTGGCAGCAGTCCTTCCACCTTACTTGTGTTGGCATTTCCAGTTGCATCAGATTGATCAACACTTCTACTTGCAGTCTCATGTGTCTCGTGTAGAACATTAGTACTACTCATACCAGAAGGATCATTGGACAAGGCAGTTACTGGGCTGCAAAACAAATCAAACAGTAACTCTGAGAACACAATGGGGAGGAAAAAACAAACCAACCTTTTAAGTAATAGGGTAGGTTGTATCATGAAAGTGAAAATTTGATGACTTAGAAGAGAAGAGCAACATCAGACAAACAAGTAAAGAGTCTAACAACTATTGCACCTTATAACAGAAGTTTCATTCCTTTTGCTCTCCAGTGAAGTAGGCAAAGGAGGTGCACTAACTCCTTTCTCTGAAATTTGAACGGTCGCATTTTCCTTCACAAAAGAGTAATTCCTTCCACTGCCAGTATCTGACAAGGCATGTGTAGAAAACATGAAGGACAAGAAAATGAGTGGAGTAGGAAAATAACACTTCTGTTGTGTTTTCTATTTTCTTTTCTTGTTTATATATTTTGAAAAGACTAGTCTTCGTAGCAACAAGTACGCAGTTTATCATGGCTTTAAGTTGAGTATGGTACTAAACTAGTTGAACACAGCAGAATTATTCACAAAAGCAAGTGGTTTTGAATGTGAAATTAACTATAGCATAAAAATGTAAAAATCATCGAATATTTCCAATTTGAAAACTATAATTCAACTCAAGGTGGTTGTCTGCACGGCAAATGGCATTGAATATAAGATCAACTTGAAAAGAACTTGGCCAGGTTTTTCCTTTTAAGCAAAGATTACCATGAGAACTGTATCGTGATGAATAGTTTCCTCGACCCCCTTTATTAGTCCATGCCCGCACTTCTGGCTTCCATCTCGAGTCTGTAGACTCCTTATTCAGATTCTGAAAAGATATGAACAGAATATCACGGGAGTCTCGTATGAGCATCAAGGGAAAGGAAAAAAAATTACCTTCACACATTAATACCCATGATAGCTAGCTTAAAATTCTTTGAGAAATATTAAAGGAAAAAGGAAGTATAAATTTACCCGGTGGTTGGTAAGAAATAACATTAAAATTTTAATCTAAGTCAAAGTTAACAATTGATTTTAGCTACACATTTCATCTACTTTAATCAAAATTTACTAAAAATCTGATTTTAATCACCATCAAATAGGGACAAACTATTATAAAATTATGTGACACTATCATCACCACCTGCATGAATTTTCTATGCTGAATCAATCCGATCAATGCCACTGAGCAAGCTAAATGAATAACATCCGAATGCGGAGCTCGAGAACATTGCAACTAGTTCATTCTGATGTATGGAGACCCGTGAATGCACCTATGAGAGGACTATGAGTAATTCACCTTTACAGATGATTACTCTAGGTTCGGCTATAGTTAACTACTGGCTCAAATGCTTTAAAGAAATCAAAAGAATATCGAAATGATGTCGAGAAACATTTGAAGTAAGAGTATTAAGACTTTGATCACATCAAGTGGTGAATTTCTCTAGAGTATTCACGGACTACTTAACAAAAAATGGTATTGTTTCTCAACTAAGTAAGCCTAATACAAATAACAAAGTGAGATTTCAGAAAATAAAAAAAATAAAAACATGACATTGTTAGATATGGTTATGTTAATGACGAATTTAGCAACTCTACCTATCTTATTTTGGGGATATGCACCGGAGACACCTTCATAAGTTCTTAACTTAATTCCTTCTAATTCCTAAGACTCTCCTAGAATTGTGGAATGGGAGAAAGTCTAGCTTGCATTACGTTCAAATTTGAGGATGTCTGGCTTATGTGTTGAAAGGAAATGAAGAAAAGTTGGAGTCTAGGTCAGAGATACACTGGTTGTGGATACCCTAAGGTATGAGATATTATTTCTAGTCCTCTAGATAGGAAGGTCTTTGTTAGCACAGATACAACCTTCCTGAAGTATATATATTAATGAACGCGAATCTAATTGTTAGGTTTTGTTAGAAGAATTGAGTGGGAAAAATTTCACCCCATCGATTCCTGAAACACGACCTTGTGACAAATAGCCCTTAGTGTCAAGAATACCTAGATAACGTGATCCTAAGTGGGAGAGATGAGTTGTAATCATGCCCCATATATCAATGAGAAGGTAATAACGTCACTTGATGGTGATATCGACATTGACCAAAACATACAATTCCAAATGATGCTACGATCTAGTATCCACTACCTGTGAAACAAATTTGGGGCATCATCAAACCACCTTCTACATACTTTTTTGGACAAAGTGTCCAATCAGACGAACTTTGTGGTACAAATTGATGATCCGACTCCATATAAGGCATGGATGATGCGGATGAAGATTTAAGGCAACAAACTATGAATGTTGAAATGTATCCATGTGATACAACCAGACGAATTCAAAGAATGTGGTCATGAAGTCTGCGAATTAAAGCTATCCATTTATGGATTGAAGTAGGTATCAAGAGATTCGACAAAGTGACTAAGACATTTCTATCATAATTTTGACGATGAACCATGTCTATAAGAAGATACAAGACAAAAGTATAATTTTCTAGGACTTTATATGGATGATATCTACTTATTAGAGATGATGAGGGAGGTTATCATCTACAAAAGCATGGTTAGACCAACAATTTCATATAAAGGATTTAGGTTAAGCAAGTTATTTCTAGTCATTCAGGTCTTGAGAAATCGAAAAAACGTGCTCATAGCTTTATCTTAAAATTCATATATTGACAAGATACTCATCAGAGTTGCCATGCAAGATTCCAAAAAGGGTAATATGCCTTCAGACATGGAATCCAACTCTCGAAGGATTCGTCTTTAAAACTCCTAAGAATGCATAAGTAGGATACTTATGAGTTGACAATAGATAATCTCATGTATGCTATGCTCTGCACTGGACGTGATATTTGTTACGTCGTTAGTATGGTAAGTTGATATTTAACCCTAGGTTTAGAACATTAAGTAGTGGTAAAGAATATCCTTAAGCAGCTTCGAGGAACAAGGAATCATATGCTAGTTTACTCATCACCAAATCTCGTTCCGATGGGTTATATGGATTTGAACTTCCAGGCTAATTAAGACTTTCGCTAAGTCTACATCAGAATTGTTGCTTCACTTAGTGGTAGGTCATTATTCGAAGAAGCATCAAGCAACTATGCATTGTTGATTCCACCTTAGAGACTGAATATGTGGCAGTTTGGTTCAAATTTGTACCAGAATTCAACTTAAGTCTCTCATAAGGCAAGTTTGGTTCGAATCCTGAGAGACGTGATACAATATTGTAAGGGTAAGATGAGCTCAAACTGTGTCAAAGGGGACAGTACATAAGTTAACAATATGAGCGTAGATGCTCGAGTCGTTACAACACTATTGCATGAATACAGTAACATAACAAGGCACAAACCAACAAGAGATTGTCCAAGGAATGTGGGACAAAATACACATGAAATTAGTATTCGTTAATATAATAACATTCTAAGCTTTACCACAATAAATTTAGGATCAGTTACATAAAATATTTTTTGTCACTCCAATTTATTGTTACATAAATGACAGATATAATGTTATTACATTCTTAGCAACCACGACGGGCTATGTTAGCTTGGAAGGTGTTTGCTGGGGGTTAAAACTAGATTTTTTAGTAGATTGTGATAGAGGTTTTTGAAATGTGTGGTTGAAAAGTTGTGGAACCCATGAAAAATGTGATTAATATTGATTGTTTAACTTTGACTTAGATTAAAATCAGATTTTAATATGAACCAAACAAGCTCTTGGTCCTTCCTCTTTTAATTATTTCTAATTTAATTTTATAGTTATAAAATCCGACTAACCAAGGCCCTTTACGTAAGTCATATTCCAACCACCTCCTTTACTATATTTATCCAACATTGGTGCCACCTCCACTTGTTGGCAAATAGTATCATTTCTCATCTTATCAATTCTAGTGTGCCAATATCCATCTTAATATCCTTATTTTGCAACGTTCATTATGGATATTTGAAAAACAATTCAACAGTACCATAAATCATAGCAAGTCTAATAATTGTTTTGTAGAACACCTTTCAAACTCAAGGGGATATATAAAAAAAATTCATCCATCCATTTCTAATTCTATGCATTTCATCTTCTTTAATTTTTCCTCATAAACAATTGAACCTGAACGCATAAAAAATCACTTTTTGGGACAACAAGGTCATCTAAAGTCACTTTAGTGCTACTCTTATGCAATATGAATATTTTCTATTTCTTTCTACAACTTAAAGCAACTAGATTCCAAAGTGCTTATCTAGTTCTAACTTATGATTTAACCCCTCCTAGACTCATCAAATAAAACTCATGGAACTTCATCTTTGATGTCTCTTAAGCTCATCCATGATTAAAGCGAAATGAGAACTTAAAAGGCCTTAATAGTATCATATTTCTAATAAGAATCCATTTTCTTACTACCTCTCACCATAGTCTTCCCTAGGCACCCATCATGGACTATTCTGATTTTATAAAAAAACAATTCCAAATTTTCTCTTTTCTCTATATTTTTCAATAATATTCCTAGAAGGTGCATGGCTTCCACAGTAGATCTCCCTAAAATAAATCATAAGTGATTCTCCACATTGGACATAAAATACCCCCCTCCCTCAAACATTTTCATACTTCGATTGGAATCCCATCTAGGCTAATTATTTTTATCATTCTAGTCCTCTTGATATAATCACTCACTTCTACAAATTGAATTCTTCTAGTATAAATAACATTCTTATCCATAGTGAACACTGAACCTCATTGAATACCCTTATCCACACTATGCCTTTCTTTAAATAATTTGTCAAAATATTCCTCCATCTTCTCTGAGATCTCATTGCCAAGGAATAAAACAATTTAGTTTTCATCTTTGATATACTTAACTTACTAAGACCTCTAATTCATTTTCCCATTAGCTGATAAATATATTGTAAATAGATTTGTTCCTAGCATTTTAAAGATAACTGTACAATTTTTCATATTCCTCCTCACATTACTCAAAATCACAAAACGGTCATTGAAGTTTAAAACTTGCAGAAACGGTCACTGAACTTACTTAAACTTCCAATAACGGTCAATGAAGGACCAAAACACGTGAATTGGATAATTGAGGACCTCAAGTGTAAATACCATCTAATTTCATTTACTCCAAATCTGCCCCTGAATTTAGAAATCAAGCATTTTCCCACCCACCTACACCATATAGAGCTGGCGCCGGAAATTGCCAAATTCGACGACCATATCGCCGGCAAAACCACCGAATTTTCACACCACCACCACCTCCTCATCCCCCTCCACAAGCAACAAAAACACATCAAAAATCGATCGAAATTCACATTCAAAAATCATCCCCACGCATGGTTTTATCTCCAATTTCGGCTAACCCATCATCACCCATGGCAAAACTCCATCACAAGCTGTTACTACTCTCCAAGATGAAGAGGTATGTGGTCCCATATCATCACAAAACCATTTAAATCAGAATCTAAACCATACCAATTAGAAGCCAACGAAAACCGAAATTTCTTCCCCAATTTTCGGCGTCGACGTCAACAATTACGGTCACACAACACCACCATTACCTTCTACTCATCAAGGCGAACAAGATGCACATATGGGTCCTCACCAATTTATCTCGAATCAGCCAATTACCATACCTGCATCTTCTACGCTTGAAATGACTGTCAAACCCATTTCAATTCAGCATTCAAATCTGATCCAACCTACAAATAAACATAGGGGAACTGAAATTCATCATCAAACAACTCTGGTTAACCCTTCAATTGCAGATATTACAGCTCTCATTTGTCAATTTTGGGGTTGAAGGTTGGTCTTCACACCCCAATTTTCGGCTAGCTCGATTTCTTCAAATCAGGGACATATTTGGAGTAAATGAAATTAGATGGAATTTACACTTGAGGTCCTCAATTATCCAATTCACGTGTTTTGGTCCTTCAGTGACCCTTAGTGGAAGTTTAAGTAAGTTCAGTGACCGTTTGAGCAAGTTTTAAACTTCAGTGACCGTTTTGTGATTTTAGAATAACTTCAGTGACCGTTTGTAAAATTAACCCTTAAAGGATTTGAAAAGAGGCCAAAGATATATATATCTGATTACAATGATCGAGGGAAGTGACCGTTTGTGAAATTAACCCTTAAAGGATTTGAAAAGAGGCCAGAGATACATATATATATATATATATATATGATTACAATGATCGAGGGAAAAAAATTGGTAGAATGGATGGTAAGACGCGAATTATTGAATTATTCCCAATAAACTGGAGAGGGTACATGAATCCTTTGTTGCCTCTTAATTCTGTTTATTGCTATGTTTACTGTAAGATACAAAGAAATAGATCCCTTGGCAACTATTACATGCCATGATAGTTTGGTCCACCCCTCCATCTTCTAACATGTTGTATTGAGATCATATCAATAGTAAAATAAAAAACTGATTAAGTTTAATAAAGCATGTGACATTATAGATAGTTAAACCATGACAAATGTCATTGGACGCATTATGACATAATTACTCTCTTTACTCCAATCTTTTCTACCCATTTCTCTTTCTTGTCCTCCTTCGAAAATAAAAGTTCATCACAGGATAATTTTTAGGAAGCTACAACGTAGGCTTTTCAAATCATAAATAATTTAACATGTTCATAGAAAATCAGAAGTAAATGATCCTTCATCAGTGTTAAAAATAACAGTAAAAACATTATAACACTTTACAAAAACTTAGAAGTTAATGAAATGGGAATATTTTGTACATAATCCATACCTCTTTTCTCCTATTACGTTTCCTTTTGACTTCATGGAATTTATCTGTACAAGAATCTGATTAAAAAAAATCCCTGTCAGCTTGCAATAAAAACTCATACAAGGAAAAGATGGTATCCATCAATTTTGCTTTGAAAATAGATTCTGTAATTTGTTAAAATGTAGAAAAATTAAGCAAATGAATCACAATTTTGAAGTTTGAGTATGTATAATGATCAAATCGATATCAGGAAGAAATCTTAATCTCAAGAGGTTTCAACAGAGTATTCCAGTTACAGACCCCAAGCATCTACATATCAACTATGGAAACTTATAAATGTACAACTACATTGCTTAACCCATATTCGGAGGTAGCTAGGCAAGGAGACACCAGTGTCCTACCTAGGGCTGGGCATATCTCCCGATTCGACCCGAACCGAACCGAATCGAGCGGTTCTTCGTAAGTTAAATACTCGAACGGGTATCTGAACCGATGGGTTCGATTCGGGTCTCGGTTCTAGACCAAGAACCGAAGAACCGAATAAGAACCGAATCTTTTTAAAAATTTTAATTTTTGTATTTGGGATAAATTAAATTATTTTTTTCTAAACAAATTAGCAAATTAACTAATTAGGTGATTAATGCTCCAACTCCTAAGTTCATGCCTAACTAGCCCAACCCAACACAATTTTTTCTTGTAAAGTTTCTTAGTACTAGTTACTAGTTAGTATGACAAGTCAAACAATTGATGGTTAAATCAAATGTTGGTAAGTATTATCAATCATTTAAAATATTTTATCTCTATAACTTCTAATTTATATTTCATTTTTTTATATAGACGTGAAGGTTTGAAACAAATGAATTATTAATATGGATCACCGATATTTTAATTTGTAAAATCTAAAATTGAACGTGTCAAACTGTCAGTATTTATGTAGTGCTGTTATAAATGTTTAAAAAAATTAATTATAGTATAGAACCGAAACCGAACCCGAACGGTTTCAAAATTATATTTGGATCCGACGGTTCCGTTTACTAACTACCCAAAAATTTTCGGTTCGATTCGGTTCTAAAGAGAACCGAACCGAACCGTGTCCAGTCCTAGTCCTACCCGAGAGCCTCAAATTTAACATGCAACTCAAATTTCAGATATACAAACTGTCCAATAAGTGAATCTACAATTTTGGCTCTTCCAAAAGTTAACTTAGTCACAGGAACAACAATTCTTAGCATATTCTAAATCTTGGATCCAACATGAAAAGAAAAAAAAAAAACAAACGCAGAGAGTTCACACACAGAGAACAAAGATTTCCTTCAAAGAGATGTATATTAATGTAATTATGTAAAGACGAACAAGGTCACCTTTTCTCCAAAAATAGCTAATATTAAGAGAAGGAAAGAAAAACTCTGGACTTATTATGAACCCACCATCATGAAAATCTTCTTTCTTCTCTTTTCAAGGGACCCTATCACACACACACACATATATATGAAATAGGAATGCATATACACAGAGAGCATACAGAAACAGAGAAAGATAGACACCCACTAAAAATAACAGATCAAAAAGGAAATGAAACACAATAAATGACCTGTCATTAAAGGAAATGCAACCAGGGATCACATTTTTCTGAAAAAGAGAAAATTACAAGGCGAGAAGTGCACCGAGAAATAAAATTCTAAATATACTTGTGCCTAGTGGTGAAAGTCAGAAGAGCCAACCAAGATCAAAGATTTCGTAAATTCATCAATATCATCCCAGGCTAGTGATCACAAAAATTGTAATTTTCCTTCTAGCTAAAACATCCTGATTTCGTCAGTTATACTGCATGTATACATGTTAAAAACCCTGACTAAACTATATTGTGGGGTGGGGGGGGGGGGAGTTAAATACACGTACGTTTACACATCTACGCATACACGGGGAGAGAGAATCCATTAGAAAGGGGAATAACACAATATCAAATTCAACTGATAATTCTCAATGCCACTACAGATCAAAACGGGAAAAGAGATCAAGCACACCCCTTCACACAGCACACTCTAGTTGAGAGAGAAATAAAGCAAAAAGTCGGTATAAAGAGAGAAAAGAGACCGAGAAGTAGTAGCTTCTGGGCAGTTTCGTTGGGATCCATGGAATATTCCTTGAGCATAGCATAAATCTCATCATCACTATGACTTTGGCCCGTAATCTCCTTTATGTTCTCGATCGTCTTCTTCACGCTGCCCGGAATAGACACCCTACTACTTGTTGCTGAAGCTCCTTTTCCCCCACTGCTCATCTTCTTCAATTCAATCTCCCCGACCCCCCAAAACTCTGTATCTATGGATGTGTATATATCAAAATCAATGCAATTATAAGTATCTGTATGTATAGAGAGAAGGGGTGGGGGAGGGGTGGGGGTATTTGGTGAAATGGAGAAGAGGAGAAATGAAAGACTTGGGGTGAAGGGTTTCGTAATTTTATGATATTCACTCATAGTCTATTCAAATTTTAAATTTTAATTATGAGCTTGGCATCAATTAAAATTTAATTTTAATTTAATTAAATAATTAAATAATTAATATTAATATTAATTATATTTTTTATAGGTCTTACAACTTTTTAATTATATATTTTAAAAACTTCCATCATAATCTACTAAAAAATCTAGTTTTAATCCACACAAAACACCCTTTGGCCCCGTTTGATATACATTTTTTATAAAATGAGAATGAAAAATATAGCTGTTATGGGTCCCACACAAAAAATGTAAAGTCAAATATGGTGGCTGGATGTGATGGATAACGGTCATATTTTTCATTTTTATGGTGAAAAAATGGGAACCAAACGGGGGCTTTATATATAAATGTTAACTTTGTGAAGAAAATAAAATTTTAAAATAGTGATTTTTTAGCGAATGTATAATTAAAAAGTAAAAAAAAAATTACATATAAAAAATTTATTTTGAAAATGAGTTTTAATAGTTGTTAAACAAGGCTTTAGAGAAAATTAAAGGCTATTTAATTTTGTTAAAAATCAAATCTTTAGTATAAAAAGTGATAAAATATGTAGTTAAAAAGTTAATAAATAAGAATTTCATAAAATATGTGAATAAAAATAAGTTTGAAAAAAATTAATTTTTTTAAAAAATGGTAACCAAATAAATGCTCATAAAATCATGTATTTAAAACCAATATAATTAATCATATCTTTATAAGCTCGTGTGTTCGATCCTCATTATCCATAATTTATTTATTTTCATACTTATTTTCAAACACACATTTTAACAATAAAATAATTTACCCGTAAATTCAATTTTTTTTAACTTTTTAATCACATATTTTTCAAAAAAATTATTGTTACAAAATTCATTTTAACATAAAAAAAAGGGCTCAAACAAGACTAAATGTTATTAAAAAATCAAGTATTAATTATATTCTTATTATGTAAAATATATATCTTAATATTTTTAAAACTATAATAACAAATAAGGAGTGTTTAGTAACCTCGAATTTGTACGTTAATAAATTTCACTAACAAATTTCAAAAATTAAAAATCGTGATGATGACCTTCATTACAGATAATAACAATCGGAAATGTGCTCTAAAAGCCTTCTAATTTGAAATCGAATTAATTTTTGCATAAAGTCATATTTTTCAAGGTCATATGCAAAATTGAAACTATATATTGTATTATGAATAACAGTCAAAGACTCAATTACATACTATATTATAACACATAGAAATAGCTTATAATAAACATTTTAGATCATGATCACACAACATATAGTAGATAACACTCACGATTTTTGAACATAATGACATTTTTTTTTTTTTTAAATTCACATATCATATCTTCTTCAGTTATACCATGCAACATAAACCATAGATTGTCACAAACTTGTAATAGGCAATTGTAATCATACAATCTTATAGGTCACACTTAACACATTAGGTCACAATCTCAAAATCTTATAGGACAACTCAATTAACATATTTGAAAATTTCAAATTCATGCTAGAAAAATAGACTCATTGATTTGGCGAAGCCCTTTAGAGGGCATATTCAATTGGAACTTTTGAAAACTTTGATAAACTTTTTTTAAATTATGAATTTTGTAGATTTCGTAAATTTTTTGTAAATTTGTATGGAATTAGTGGAAGTCATTCGTAGACTTTTATTTTTGAACTTTTATTGACTTTTGTGGAATTCAAAATATTTTTAAAAACTTTCATTTGAAATAGAATTCGCGTAAATCTAATGCAATAATGCGAAATTCTTATATACGAGGTAGTGGTTCTCACAATTTCCCTCCCCCTTTCCCTCCCCATAAAATAAAAAGTTATTTTAATTATAAGTTTGGCATAGAAAATTTTATAATTTAATAAAAAAAATAGTTATTTTTCACAAAAAAAAAAAAAAAAAAAATATATATATATATATATATATATATATGTTACAAGAATTCAATTTAATTTTTTCATAGAAAATAAAAATAAACAATAGAGAGAGATAAATATAATCATTAAAAAAATAAAGTTTAGTACATATCATTTTTTTTTTTTTTTTTTTTTTTTTTTGTGAAAATCTTGTGATTAATGAGAGACAAATTCTGAAATTTTATATAAATATTTTTTCCTTAAAAGTTAGTACCCCGAAAACTTTTATAAAAGTCTCTAAGGCCCTATTTAATACACATATTTTCTTAGGAACTTGAAAAATAAATTTCATCTTCCACTTTTGACTTGTTTGATAGTCCATTTTTTCTAGGGAATTATTTTTTCATTTTTGGCTTCACGTGACTAATTTTTTTTTTTTTTTTTTTTTTTAATTTCAATTCCCACCTTTTTGGTGGTTTTTTGTTTTCTATCTTTTTTTTTTTTTTTTTTTTTTTTTTGGCAATCCAAACAAATTCTATCATCAATTGTAAAAATAAAAAATAAAAAATATTCATTTAATTGACAATTTTCATGGAAAACAAAACCAAATGAATGATTTTTTATTTTTCAATTTTTTTGGCAATTGTAACAAATTATATCTCTTTAATTGATAATTTACATGGAAAATAAAGACAAACAAACATCAAAATATAGAAAATTTCATCATTTTTCAACTGAAAAATTATACCAATCAAATACAATTAATTGACAATTTTCAATAAAACAAGTTTTAGGCAATTCAATTCCCTACAATTCGTTTTCTTTCCACCAAAATTCTATCTTGTAATCAAACGGATCCTTACTCTAAAAATCATTAAAATTTGAACACCCCTAGATTTATAAAGACTTCTAAAAAGTTGACTTCTAGAGAGTTTTTAAAAATTTATTATAAAAATCTCAATCGAATGCATCAATACTTTTAGAGAATCTCAAAAAGTTTACAATGAATACCACTAAAAATTTTAAATCCTAAGAAGTCATTAAAAGTCTCAATTGAATACACTCATTTAGTTTTGTCCGTAAGTGGCCAAAAAATTGTGCAAATGACTTGAAATTTTTTCTTTCAAACACTCGTGAAATTGTGGTTAAAAAAAAAAACAATAGTATGTAAATGAATATGTTCAGAATTATGCTTAACCAATAAAATTGATGAAGATAATGTGATTACAAGAACGTAAATTTATTTTAGTACAAATGGAAAAAAAAAAAAATGATAGATGGATTGGATTATCATTCCACCGTATGTGACTGACAAGGCTAGGGCGTTAACCATTTCTAATTTTTAATAGGTCAAAAATAAAATAATAAAATTAGGCTCCTTCCTTTTTTTAGGCACGCAAAAATTTTTGAAGTGTTACAGTTGCAATAGTTGCCGATCTGCTATGTGGAAACCCTTTCATAATACCGAGACGAGATATTTGTACATGGAGAAATTGACTATTGGGTTAATCACACTCTAGGAAATTGGGGTTGTATTGTCGAACCCATACCATTGAGGTATTAACTAATTTTTCATTGAGACAGGTTATACAAAGCCCAGTGCTTAAGGTTCAAACCCTGGCAAACTTTATTACAGAGTTTATCATGGGACCTTAAATGCCCATGGATGTTTAAAAGAGCCTGAGTCAACGGGGTCTAGGTAATTGAAGTTGTTTGCTGATAGTTAATTGTACAGTAAAATCTCTATAAATCAATGTTCGATAAATTAATAATCTCGCTTAAATAATAAAGTTCTTTGGTATGAGCCTATGTACTAAATTAATAATCCCGCTAAATGTATAGTATAATAATTTTTTTGAGATCATTTAAGACCTAACAAATATATAAAATAATTTGCTTAAATTTATAAGAGTTCATACTAATAAAAATTAGCAAACTTTTAATTTGACAATTTTTTTTCAATTCATCTCTTTTAACTTAATAAACTTTTAATTGACTGTAAAAATTATATTCCATGTGTTTTATGAAATAATTTGAATGATTAATCTTTCAAAATAATAAACTTTGAAGTCAATGCATGTACATTAATATTTCCACTTTCATGTATGTATGTGTGTACCTTTTTTTGTGCTTACCAATTAAATTTTGAATTTCACCACATTCATTGTTTAAAAATAAAAAATAAAAAACCCTACATGTAATATGCTAAAATATCATAGAAGTTATCAATAAATTAATAATGAATAAACTAATCAATTATTCATTTATCAATAAATTAATAATTTTTTTCGGCCCCAACATTATTATTATTATATAAACATAATTGTAGGTAAAATCCTAATTTGGATGCACTTGGATAAAATTGTGAGAAATAGGTTAGATTAGAGCATAATTTTAGTTGATTTGAAGTACTTGAAGATCAATTGATTTGCAATTGATCTATTAAAAGTATCAATAGAGCAATCAGATGAAATTCATAAATTTCAAAAGTTAAATTCAACAATTTAATGAGTTTGAGGACTAAATTGTAATTCCAAAACTGGCATTAGATCAATTGTTGATGATTTTGGGATGATGAGGATTTCATTGTAAAGATTAGAAGATAAGCACTAAAATTGCATATTAAAAAGATTCAAGATGAATGAAAGAAGAAATTTGGGAACCAAAATTAAGAAAATGGAAAAAGCTGAGGCATGCAATCGCATGCTATAAGGCATTGCAATCGTTACACCTTGTTTGGCAACAATTGAAAGTAGAACAATGCAACATTGTGGTCAGCGTTCGCATGGTGAAAATTGTAGACAATCTGGACATTTTTAATTTATTTCTTTTTTCAATGAAATTGTTGACATCAAAAAATGTTGTCAATAGATATTGATATTAGACTCGTGACATGTAGACGAATTTCAACCAATCGGCCGAAGACGATGATCGGAATAGTGATAGGAAATTACGAGCCACAATACTGACAGGTGATTATCGTGTCATACAAGTTGTAGCTTATCAATGATATTGGTTTGATCTTAAACAAGATTGTAATTTGATGGTGAATATAAAAGTAAGATGCCAAGATTCTCTTAAACAATAGATGTATTTTGTATTGCAAAGAGTTCTAGCATAAGCCTTTTTTAATTTCCAGTTAAACATCCTTGCTATTTTGTATTACAAGACTTGCTATTTATAGTAAGGAGTCAAGGTGTCCATCGTGGGATGATATCCATGTGGCAACATCCTATCTACCTAGATTTCCAATCACTCATTCACTAAATTTATTACATTGACAATGTGTCAGCCGTCTTATTCCTAGCTTGAAGCTAATTACTAAAAAACATCATATCAGTCACTCTCAAAGATTCTTTAGATTTGTTTGTATTGAGGACTTCGGTGCATGAGGTAAGACCTTTGGATGTAGAGTAGTTCGGTAAGTTCGACAGTTTGCAGCAGGCACTTCGTCACGTTGTATGAAGGTGACTCGGCTCGAGCATAGAGGCGCTTCGTAAAAGCTTGTTACAAAATACATCCAATTCTATTTTGATTCATATATTTCTTAGGTTGAAGAAGAAGAAGAAGAATATGAGAAGAAATTAAGAATCATTAAAACGATTCAAGATTAACTTTCATCTTGTTTCCTATTATTCAATTCAGGGTGTTGTATCACTTATTTTGTGTCCCTTGTAATTAATTTAATGCTTGACTAATTGTTTAGATGGTTGGACAATCTTGTAATTAGATTGTCTTGTGATTTGTATTGACATTCAAGAGAAGAAATTGGAATTTTACACGTAACAACCATTAGGGCTGGTTGTTCACGTGATTCCACAAGTGTACGGATCATGACAAGTAGTGAAATGGATTTATTAAGTCCAATTATCATCCCACGGATATTATTACTATTAACAATAATTTTTTACACTAATATAGCTTCAATCTAAGTTAAAATAGTAAGTAAATATCAATTCAAGAATTCGTTATCTAACTAAAATTAAACTAAATTAACGAAAGTAATCTACTTCTATACGGTCGAGAAGATTATGAGATTAAATAGTTAGAATTTTCTATTTAACTTAGGTTATTTGACATTCATCTAACTTCAATTTATTCAACACATTTTCATGTGTGTCAACAATCGAGTGAACATATTGTGGCTTGTGATTTCTCTGGAGCAAAACTAATCATATTCATATGCTATTGGTCTCTTATAATACCTACGTTATTTATTAGATAAGCTAAGTTAATACATTATCTCTCAGTCTCAGTATTATCCCTAAATCAATCAATTATTGTGCAGATAATTGAAAATAATCAAATACACAATAAATAATTAACTCATATCCAAGTGGCATGAATTCTTAAAATTAAACATCAATTGTTGCGCGGACAACTGAAAACAATTAAACTCCTGTTTGGCCCCCGTTCTTCCAAATTTTAATATTTGGAATAGTATTTTTGGAGAATGTGTGGTTGAAAAAGAAAGAAAAGTTTTCAATTTATGTTTAATATTATGTTATGAAAGATTGTATGGTTGAAAATAAGAGAGAAGAAAAATTTGAAAGAGAATGGAGGCCAAACAGGAGCTAAATACACAATAAATGATGAACATATATTCAAGTGTCATGAATTCTTGAAATTAAGCAAATACTAAACCATAAGCTACGTCATTATCATAATTATAAAATGTATTTAGCCACTCATACTGTCAGTATTAAACAAATAAAGATTAAAAAAACATAATGTGATTAGTTACAATGAATAAGATAAAAATAACTCTATGCCATTGTTGTTATTCGTGTAATATCAATAATTGTTCTTGGTTCATTCCTTGATTATTGTAGAGTTTCCGATAATTCGATGACAGTACGTGATTAATTCCAAAAAAATCTAGCACAATTGTCAATGAAATTTATGAAAAAAAAATAAAATTGGAATTTTTTTCTCCAATATTTTTTCCCCTCCTCTTTCTTTCTCGTACCTTTCATTCATGTTTTCTCCTTTCCCAGCCCCTTTGAAAGTCTGCTTCAATAGAAATTTATTCCCATCCAATATTTATATGTTCTAGCCATCAATTAGTAATTTACGCCAACGATCACCAATCTTTCAAAATGTTTATTTTATTCATTAATTCCATTTATTTGTGCAGGGCAAGTCTTCTTTTTTTTTTTTTTTTTTTTTTTAATTTCAATTCAAGTCTTTCATCTTCAAAATTTAGAGTTTGATCCCCAGAATTGCATGTTTTATTCAAATTTCATTTGAGGTGATTTGATTCCGAGTATTCTTTTAACATAAACCAAAAACACAAATAATAAGCATCAAGTTAACAGGAATACACTCAAAAGCCACTTTTGGTAGCTTAAGTATAAAATTTATAAATTTAACTTACCAAACACCCTAAAATGAACATTTATTTGTCTTCGAATATAGCAGAATAGATACTTGACTCTAAATTATTATACTCAACTTGATATAAGTAATTCAATGTTTCCTCAAAGTGCATATCATAATCTTCGACAATGATACCAAAAACTTATTCACGCGATTCCACAAATGTACAAATCGTGAAAAGTAGTAAAATATATTTATTAAGTTCAAGTATCATTCCACCGAGACTACTATAAAGTATAAATTTGTGCATTAACCTAACTTCAGTCTAAGTTAAAATACTAACCAAAAATCAATTCAATAATTTGTTTTCTAACTAAGCTAATTGACATATATACGTTAAGAAGATTATGAGATTAAATAACTAGGTTTTCTAATTTCACTTAAATTGTTTAACATTTATCCAATTCTAATTTATTCAGCCCATTTTCACATGTGTTAACAATCGAATTAGCCTATTATATCTATTTATCCAAAAAAATGTTGTCAACAAATGTAGATATCGGACTCGCTAAACGTAAGCGGAATCCGACGAGATACGACCGGAGACGACGATGGAGGCGATAAAGTACGACGAGTCGGAATACCAATAGGTGATTATCGTGTCAAGAAGATACAAATAGTCCATGATATTTGTAGGATGTTAATCGAGATAAAGACTTGTTGATATTTGTAAGAACAAGATGAAAAATCTCCAAACAAATGTGTACAACTCATATTAGTCAAGAGAATTCAAGCACATGCTTTTCTAATATCAAATTTGGCATCCTTAGTTACGTTACGAGACTTGCTATTTATAGTAAAGAGCAGAGGTGTCCATCGTTGGATAATATCCACGTGACAACATCCTATATACCTAAACATTCAATCACTCATTCACTATATTAATTACAATGAAAAGGGTTCAGCCTCCCTACATTCCTAGTTTAATGCTAATTAAGATAGACGTCCCATATGTCACTCTCAAAGATATCCTCTAAATTTGTTTGTATTGAGGACCTCAGTGCATAAGATGGGGCTTCGGATGTAGAACAGTTCGATAGAGGAGGTTCGACAGTCACAACAGGCACTTCGCCCTTAAAGAGGTGGACTTCAGCTACTTCACTGGCACTTCGGCCAATGCAGATTTAACCCTTGCTTGGCGTTGTTGCCAAGTGTCTTCACATGATGCTTCCAGATGGAGGTTCCATTTTAATGGGATAACAATAGTCCTCCAAGTCTATGTATGGTCATTTATGTAAATGCATGGACTTTTAAGTACTTAGTATTTTATATTCCCCCAAATCTGATTTGCGAATATTCATATGGAAATTAAAGTTTGAAAATGTAATATGATGAATGACCGGGGGAATCATGCCCAATAATTGCAGAAATATCGTGAGAAAAATGTTACTGTAATAGCCGAAGTTGGTTACTGGTGAGGCACTTTGTTGCCAAAGTGGTCCATGACACAACTGAAGTGGTGATCACTTCGGACGATAAGTCATATGGTCAGAGTGACGTGCTTTAGGAGGAACTGGGGACATCTCGACCGAAGTCCATAATGTCTGAAGTGAGTCATGCCGAAGTTGTATAGGCTTGAGCTGAGGTGCCAAAACATCTGTTGAATGCGAGAGGTTGTTGGCAACGAATTTGAGGAGACTCAGTAGTTTAGTGTTTGTGGACACGAGTAACCATTAATAATTGCACTATAATGATTAATGTCCTATTACACTCCCTAAGAATAACGGCTGCGACGGTTCGAGTACCAAAACACGCAAAGGTCGTAGCATTAAATGTGCAATGATAACAGTTGTGGGCATGCCAGTAGTGGCAACGTCACGGTAGGACATGTGGGGGAACACGCCAAGATCCAGGTCATCGAAGATCAAAGGGCAAAGATAGTGAATGGTTTGGATTAACTGATCGAATGGACGGTCAGATGGGTCAAATGTAATCCAACGGCTGGGGTCGACTGGGTCTACCTATAAAAGGTAGGATCCTTGGGCAAAAATCACTTTTGCAATCAAGACCAAGAAACTCCCAATTTCTCTCCATTCGTGCTTGTGCTTCCCGTCTTCATCATCTTCTCCTCATTTCCTTTGTGGGATTCATTTAATCCAGTAAGTGTTTTTTCAAAGATTCTTTGATTTTTTTTTCTTGAGCAATGGCTTCGTCAAACTCTAAGGGAAGGGTATATTTGAGTGAATTAGCCTCGAAATTTGGGGTAGAACTTACGAACACAGCTGACCTCATTCGAGCCATTAATGCTGGCCGAGAAGCCCTACCTCAGACAGTGGGTGAGAAAAGTAGAGGGTCGGCCTGAGGGGCTGCTAAAATTCCTTCCACAATCGATTCTATCCAATTGATGACCTGGATGGAAAAATATTGCATACCCTATGACATCGAGCTCTTAGCACCTTCCCCTGACGAGCGAGCCTGCTTTCCTAGGCCGAGGTGCGTAACCATAAGTGAACACCTCCTCAAATCAGGCCTTAAGTTACCCCTGCACCCCTTTTTCAAGGCAATGCTTAGGTTGTTTGGGCTAGCCCCTACCCAGTTCGTCCCTAATGCTTGGGCACAATTAGTGGGCTCTTAATTTATGTGGAAGGAGACCTCTTTGGGGGAGACCCCCCACGTGACAGTTCCTACCTCATACTCCGAAGCGAGTGAGTTGATTCTCCTTAGTGGTTTATTGATAACTCGTCTGAATGTTATTTGACCTTGTTTACTTGCATTCTGCTGGAACCGTTGACTGCTTTGAACTTGACGAGGTTGATCTTGAGCTTATCAGGGACATCTACCAACGTTACCTATTGTCAAGGGAGTACGAGAGGTTGATCCTTTCGAATTGCTTCTTTGAGGAGTTCAACTTGATGGCCAAAAGGGGTATGCCTCATTTACCCGATCTCCTTACCTTCTTTGATCTTTAGCCCGAACTGACCGTCTTTTCCTTTTGCAAAGAGTTTCGAGAAGAGGAGGCACCCCACACCCGACATGGCTATGATCCTTGCTGCCACCACTACTGCGGGGAAGAAGGGCCTCAAGCCCTCATCAGTTGTAGCTAAGCTGGTGAAGGAGCAAGTGGAGAAGGACAGTAAGGAAGCTGCTGGCCAAGAAGGAGAGAAAAGACCCCCTTCTAAGGACAAGGGGAAGAAGGCAGTTGAGGAGGCTCCCAAATCGAAGTATCGGTCTCTTCCCACCGGGGAAGGGGGGTCGAGGGATGTCCTCTACTTTCTTAAAGGTCCCAGCGGGGGAGAAGTTGATGGCTAGGTCGATGATCGTGGCCTTCACAACCAAGAAAATGACATCGGAACCATCGAGACAGGAGAAGCCCAAAAAGGCGAGGACGTCGAAGAATGCGTAAAAATCCCTCTTCTGGATGTGTTTAGGGTTATAAATGAGGCTAGGATACGTTTTCATAAGTAGTTTATTCAAATAAGAAAACTAAATTTTTCGCATCAGAAACGAACCAAGCGACCGCTTGGTTTGATAGATTCGCCTTTTGGATTCCCTGAAACTACTTGGGTGATTGCTTGGGATTTATTTTAAGCGACCGCTTGGTTAACTTTTTTCTCTACTAGACAACTTTTAGTATTTTGGTCATAACGTTCTTATCCGATGTCCGATAAAAATGTTTCAAAGTTATTTGGAAAGCTAACACAAAGAGCTACAATTCTTCTTGAAATAGATATTTTTCAATTCGGACGTTTACTATCCCAACAATGGATCTCAAGTAGAGACCAAAAATTTAGAGCATAACTTTTTCGCCTCAAAGTTGATATGTGATAATGCTTCTACCATATTTCATATCTTTGACTTCTTTCTTCATCCTATAGATCCCTAATACTCTTGAATCTTCATTCCATCGTCTGTCATATCTATGGATTGTTTCCATGTTATTCATTTTGATCCCCAAACTTTATTTTCTCCAATCTTGACCTCTTTTCTTCATTCTCCTCATTCTAGCATCTCATGATTTCACCAATTTGTTACTTAGCTCGTTTTCATGCTCGATTCGTCCTTTGGGTCAACTTTGAAATAATTGCATCCTAGTCCCTGAACTCTGACTTTCTTCCTGTTCTGGTCCTTTCTTGCTAGTTTTCGCATTCTTTTTGTTCCATCCATCAATGTAGCCCTGCAAACACAAATTGTACCGAATTAAGCCATAATTCAACATATACGTTCACAATTAGCCATGTTTTGTGGCTAAATAAGTGTGTAAAACGCACTTATCAGTACCTTTCCATCCATAACTTTGATTCTATAAGTCCCAACTCAGACTTCTTCCTTTATACGATAGGGACCTTCCCAATTGGGTCCTAGGGTCCTTGTTCTTAGCTCCTTTGTCGATAACAATACCCTTCGAGGACGAGGTCTTCTAAGCGAAAAGATTTCTTCTTTACCTTCGAGTTATAGTATCTCGTCATTTTTCTCTAGTAAACTGCTAGCTTGGCCTAGGCCTCATCCCTAATTTCTTCAAGGAAATCGAGTTCGCCCCATCTCAACTCGTCGTTCAATATTTCATTGAACTGTAATCGACGCGGAGACGACAGTCCCACTTCCAATGTGCTCATTGCTTGTGCCCCATAAGTCATGGGATTTGACCCATGGCCATTCGGCTCGTGGTTCGGACGACCTACAAGACTTGTGGCAGTTCATCTACCCAAGCACCTTTGGAAGCATCTAGCTTCCTTTTTAATGTGTATTTAATGGTTTTGTTGACTGCTTCAACTTGACCATTAGCTCGTAGGTGATGAGGTGAGGAAAAATGCTTTCTAATACCAGTTCGTCACATAGATCTCTGACCTTCTTATTGTCGAACTGTCGCCTATTGTCAGAAACAATCAAATGAGGGATGCCGAACCTACTTATGATGTTTTTCCACATAAATTTTATCGTTTTTGCTTCAGTGATTTTGGACAGTGGTTCAGCTTCAACCCACTTAGTGAAGTAATCAATGGTGACGACAGCGAAGTAGGCGCTACCTTTCTCTTTAGGCATAAGTCCAAAGAGATCAATTCCCCATTTAGCAAATGGCCATGGGCTTGAGACAACTGTGAGCTCCTGAGAGGGCTACCTTTGGACTATTGCAAACTGTTGGTGTTTATCGCACTTTTGGGCTTACTGCTTGGCGTCCTTTTTTAAGGTCAGCCAATAGTACCCTTATTTTAGCACTTTCTATGCCAGGGCCCATCATCCGGAGTGGTTGCCACATACTCCCTCATGCACTTCGCGGAGTATGTAACTAGCTTTCTCTCTTCCTGTGCATCGAAGTAGAGGCATGGAAAAGCTTCTTTTGTATAGCACATTGTCCTGGAGGACAAAGTGCGCGGCTCGTCTTTTGAGCTTATGTGCTTCCTCTTTGTTAGAAGGTAGAACTTGGTACTTTATGAATGCTATAATTGGTCCTATCCATGATGGGGTATCTTCTACCGACATCACTTCTTCACATTTTGCAATGGATGGCTTCAGAAGGTGTTCTATTGGGACCACATCAAGCAGTTCGAAATCTCTACTGCTTGCCAATTTTGAAAGAGCATCTACATGATGGTTTTCACTGTATGGGATGTGTGTCAGGTTGAACCTGTCGAAACTAGGTACGAGCTCCATGACCATCTTGAGATAAGCAGCCATGCCCTCGTCTTTGGCAGTGAAGTCACTCTTAACTTGGCTAATGACTAGCTGGGAATCGATATTAATAGATAGCCTTTTGACTTGCATTTCTTTGGCGAGGCGAAGGCTGGCCCGAAGAACCTCATATTCAGCCACGTTGTTGGTGGTCTTGAATCCAAATTTTACGGCGCAATTCAGCTTGTGCCCTTCTGGGCTGACCAATACCACTCCTGCACCAGAATCGGCCTCTCTTAAGGATCCATCGACGAAGAGGTTCCAGGTGGGAGGTTTTGCAATTCCATTTCTGGAACAGGAGTGAACTCTGCCATAAAGTTAGCCAAGGCCTACCCCTTGATGGCAGTTCGAGTTTTATACATGATATCAAATTCAGTGAACCTAATGGCCCATTTTAGCAACTGCTAAAGGTATTAGGTTTTTGGAGTACCTGCCTCAATGGGAAGTTGGTTAGCACTTCGATGACATGAGCCTAAAAGTAGGGCATCAGCTTTCGCGAGGCCTTAATGAGGGCCAAAGCCAACTTCTCCATTTCAGGGTATCGAGTTTCTGGGGGAAGAAATGCCTTGCTAATGTAGTATACGGGCAGTTGATGACCAGCTTCCTCCCTAACTAACACCGAACTAACAGCTTCGGTAGTCACTGTAAGACATAACAACAAAGGTTTTTTGACCTTAGGCTTCGATAGGAAAGGAGCTTGGTCTAAGTGTTTCTTCAGTGCTTGTAAGGCCTCTTCTCTTTCTTCAGCCTACTGGAACTTGCTCCCACCTTTTAAGACCTTGAAGAAGGGAAAGCACTTATCCGTGGCTTTTGAGACGAAGCGACTCAGAGCTGCCACTCGACCAGTGAGGCTTTGCACCTCCTTAGGTTTTTAAGGTGACCTCATCTCAATGAAGGCCTTGATTTTTTCCAAGTTAGCCTCAATGCCTTGTTGGTTCACCATGTAGCCAAGGAATTTCCCCGAGGCTACCCCGAATGCACATTTTAGTGGGTTCGATCTCATTCTTTATCTCCTAAGTACTTTAAAAACCTCCTCGAGGTGTGGGATGTGATCTTTCACCCTTAAGCTCTTAGCAAGCACGTCATCCACATATACCTCCATTGTTTTTCCAATGAGGTCAACTAATATTTTATTGACCAACCTTTGGTAGGTGGCTTCGGTGTTTTTCAACCCGAAAGGCATCACCTTGTAATATTATTAGCCCCGGTCCGTGATGAAAGAGGTATGCTCTTCGTCCACTGGGTTCACCGAAATTTGATTGTAGCCTGAATATGCATCCATGAAGCTCAATAGCTCGTGTCCAGCCGTGGAATCAACAAATTGGTCAATCCATGAGAGTGGGAAGCTGTCTTTAGGACATGCTTGGTTCAAGTTGGAAAAATTCACACATACCCTCCACTTCTCGTTGTGCTTTTTTACTAGCACTGGGTTGGACACCCACTTTGGATATGTGGCTTCACATATGAAGCGGTTGTCAATCAACTTTTTTACCTCATCTTTCATGCTTTGTGCCTTTCAGGGTTTAGGGCTCTTCTCTTATGCCTGTTAGGAGTGACTTTTGGATCGATCTTCAGGTGGTGGCAATTGAATTTGGGGTCGGTTACAACCATATCCTCGTGCTTCCACACGAAGATATCCAGATTGTTGCTAAGGAAGCTTTTCATCTTTTCCTTTTCAAGAGATGGCAAATTTTTGCCGACTTGCAAGTACCTCGCCTCCTCGCCTGATCTGAGACCCTACCAAAAAGTTCTCCAGCTCCTCCATCGGGGCTGTTTAAGACTAACAATCAATTATGCAGGAGTCCAATTCCTCAGCGATGGTACTTCTTTGCAGTTCTCCATTCTTCAGAGGTTGAGTCGATCTCCATGATCACCTCTTATTCAGAGGCCTCGATCATTACGACGTCTTCCCCTTGTACAGGGTACTATCCTTGTACAGGGTTTTCAACTTCCATTAAGATTACATTTATATTCCTTGGTTCGGCTTTCCGAATAGAGCTAGTATAGCATTCCTTAGAACCTCTTTGATCGCCTCGGATAATGGCAACGCCATGCTCCGTAGGAAACTTCATGAATAAATAGTGGATGGAGGTAATTGCCCACAATTCTTTCAAGGTAAGTCATCCTAGTACTCCGTGATAAGTGGAGGGTGATCCACAATCAAGAAATCCATGAGGTTGTGTGCCATAAGAGGTGCCACTCCCATTTCTGTTGCCAGAGTGATTTTACCTCGAGGAATGATGCTATCTCCAATAAATCCGTATAGTAGTGATGTAACGGGGGTCATCCCATGATCAATTTCTATTTCTCAAAGGTAGCTCCAAATATGATGTTGACTGAGCTCCCATTGTCTACTAGCATCCTCTTGAGGCCGTTCCTGGCCACCACAGCCTTTACAACCAAAGCATAACAGTGGAGATAGTGTACTCCCGTAGCATCGTCCTGTGCGAATGTGATGGGTTACACTCTCCCAATGGAGGGTTGGCTGCTGCTTACTATCAAGCTTGACATTGGGGAGGTCTTTGGCCTCCCTAGCGTAGTTTCTTTGGGCTTTTCTCGAATCTCCACCAACGTATGGGCTTTCGAATATTGTGTCAATTTCTCGGATAGGCTTGCCTCCATCGTTGGCATAAGGACTTCTTCGGTGTTTTTGACCTTCTTCAAGTCGCTTATGATCACCTTTTTTTCCTCTTCCATTAATATTGTTTTGTTACCATCCTTGTGGATGCGCGTCATTCCTTTGTTGGTCGTTTTGCGGGTTGTTGGTTTGCTTTGCCAAGTCCCAGTATCCAGAGGTGCTGTGGCCATAGGTATGGTGGTAGGAACAATAGGGAGTGTCATTCCTATTTCTAGGTCTGGTATTCCTTCCTCTACCTCTTGACCCACATGTTGGTGGCAGTGGCTGTCTTTCTTGTCGCACTTTAGGATTGGGGTTGACCTTTTCATAGCCCAGGTTTGGAATTGCATTCAATGTGGTTGCACCCAATGCTTCCTCTGGATTAAGGTTTCATTGTCCACATTGATGTTCAATGAGGTGAGATGTAGGACCTCGTCCTCTTCGCATCTGAGGATGTGGGAGACCTCGACTTGCCTTGTTATGGTGATCTCTCAATTTTTCATTGATGATCTCTCACTTTATCATTTCCAACAAGGCATCGTAACTGGTGGGGTCCTTATTTTCCACATTTCTCCAGAAAAATATAGTTCATGTCCAGCCTTCCTTTGAAGGCGGTGAGGGCCTCTCTGTTCGTGACCTAGACACAATAGGTCATTTCATCCGTGAAACGGTATAAGAATATTTTTAGTGGTTTCCCTTGTTGCTGCCTCATGTCTTGGAGGTGCTGAATTGGCCCCTCACGTTCTTTGTTCATGGTGAAACGCTCGAGGAATGTTTTTTTGAATTCAGATCGAGGTGGTTCCAAGGGCCTATTTCTAGGCGCTGAAGATTGGTTCGGCCTATTTCTAGGCGAACCAGAGATTCGGTCAAAGACGCTCCTGGTCCTTCTTAGGGCATTTGAGTCATAGTTCAGTGGGAAGTTGTATGATCCCTCATTGGGGAATTCATCAGCATAGTTAGCCAAAGAGTCAACTTCGACCTCCCTTTCTAGGGGTCCTTCCTGCTAATATGGAGGTTGACCTCCCATGTGCCTATTAACTTCATCGTATGGATTGTATTGATAAAACCCATCTCCTTGTGCAACATTGGGAGGAATTTGATATCCCCCTTGGGCTTGCATGTTCATGAGCATTTCATGCATGACATGATTCTATTGACTAATATTTCTTATATTTCTATTGAGTAATATTTCTCTTTGAAATATTTCAATTATTTCATTAACATTTATTATTTTTATGCAACAAATTTCTCAATATAATTTATGTCATTTTATTAGAAAATTTTACATGGGGTATGACGTCAAAAAATTTCGAAATTTTACATTTGAAAAATTCATACTGCATGTAAAATTTCAGATGTAAAATTCGGTGTAAATTTACATGGGTAGGGCTTTTTTATGTAAATTTTCAAATGTAAAATTCGGTATAAATTTACATGGGTACGATTTTTTTTATTGTAAATTTTCGAACGTAAAATTTCTCATAATTTTTTTGCAAGTTTGATTATGCCCCTAACTCAAAATGTCTACGTCTACCATTGTTGACGAGCACATTGACATCCACACATGAATCATATATTTGCAAATGTTTTTACACACAACCGAGTGGTTGATTGATCGTAATGAACAACAATAAGAGAACCCTCTTCCTTGGTAAACATGCAAGGGTTTTACCAGTCACTATCCCAAGTTTGTAGACTACTGCATACGGTATCTCATGATAGTCCTAGTGACACCTTGAAGAGGAAAGTTGCTTTGTTAGAGAGAAAAGAGGAAATGCAAGAACTATAGAGAAGATCAACTATTTTTTAAAGTTCCTAAACCAGGATCTTACCTTGATACGGAAACTATGCCAATGATATTTACTGCGGCGGGAGTTACACTACTTACATAGCTCGTGATGATGGTACTATCTCATTACTAAAATCTTGCTTTAATATACTCCGGTTAACAAATTCCTTCGCCTAATAATGGTATGACAATTAGACGATTGTCCAAATATTTATGCCATGTTCCCAAAAGTTGCATTCTTTTAGATTTTGAGAATGAGTTTTGCTTGAATATGGGAACCTTATCTAGTGTGGATAGCTTTAAAAAAAAGTTTGAGCCACCTATGTGGAATGTGCCTCGTACTTTTGCTAAGTTTGAGATCTTATAGAACGTTACCCGAATTGAAATGGTAATCTCTGTTGGGAAAATTAGGTGATTTGTGTGTAGATTTTTATCAATTAATGTAATCAAATAACAAATACAGTTCAATAATAATATAAAAATAAGAAGATAAGAGCAAGGCTTCATATGGCTTACAACCGATTTCCTTCTATGGGAACGACCACAGAGAGATAAAGAACGAGCCTTTATCGAGTTGCTAAAATACATAAATAGAATGTATATGGAGGATTTTGTGGATTCAAGTTGTATCTCAAGTTATATATCAAGTTATATGAAAATCAATCCCTTTTATATGGAAAATTTGTACCCCCACATTCATGGAAATAAATCCAATTTATATACAATTACACTATAGTATTAAAGGGTTTTAATTTTTTTTTTTAAAACTAAAAATTAAATGGTAAAAAGATTAAAACTTATTTTATATTTTACAACAATTCCCCACAAGTTTTAAACTTTCAAAATAAATAAATATATATAATATATAGTGGCAACGTTATACTGTGCAATAGGAGTACGTGTCTTTTGAACTTGAACCTATCTTAGTGATAACAATTTCAATTTGAGGGAGCCGTAATGGACTAGGCCTTGAATTATGTCCCATTGTCCAAATTTCAATTGTTCCACAAACAGTAACAATTTAGGCTCTAATTCATAGCAGGTAGCATTGTTAATAGCTATGCGCTCTAATCTTGATTCTAGTAAGTCTCTAAGGAATAGTCCAATCTCATAGCCTCATCACAACTCTTACATAGGTGAGTCTTCCAAGGGTGCGTGTGACCCACACCTAGCGAGAATTCTCGTCTCAATACTCATTCAGGGTTAAACCATTCCTAACATCACATCATTATTAGCACTATATCACCATAGGGATGCTCACAAATAAAATAGTGATATCACAAGTCATGCTACGGGTTGCTTCTGCCACATTGAACATTCTTCATGGGATCTCCAATCACAAAGGTTGCGTTATTCTCGGAGGTGACTCCCTTTAGGCTTAAACCCATCCCCCTCGATGATTTATTATGTCCATTATGAACTATAATTTATTTTATGTCCCTCTTGGACAATAATTTGGTACCATCAATTTGAAAAGCTCTTATTCATCGCCTGCAGTTCTATGCATCAATAAAATCTTTTAAGAAATTTTCAAAATACAATCAGATAAATACATGAAATTTTTAATATTGACTTCAGTAACATGTTTGGGCATATACATCCATTGATCTCTTGCATTTCACTTGCAAATCTACAATTCAACTTTTAACACATTTCAAGAGTCGGTTTACAAAGAATAATAACATATGAGATGTTTGTTTGGGCATATGCATCCATTGAGCTCTTGCATTTCACTTTTAAATCTACAATTTAGCTTTTAACACATTTCAAGAGTCAGTTTACAAAGAATAATAACATATAATATGTTTTTTATTTGAAATTTTAAACACCAAAACTAAAAATTGAAATGAATGAAAACTGAAAATTAAAGTCTAAGTTTTAAAGTTAAAAACTTATTATTTTTATTTTATACTTGGGATGTAAATGAAATTATGCAGATTAGTCATGAAATTATACCTCTTTAAAATATTAATTAAACACATTATTGAAAGTTAAATCTTTTAACTCTTTGTTTAAAATAAAATCATAGAGTTCCCTTAAAATCAATATAATCCATGAATTCATGTGCTTGACAAATACTAGTTTTATTTCAACACTCTTAAGATTTCAACATTTAACTTAATACACATGAAATAATATGTACATACAGATATAGTCACGTGTGCACTTATATAAACTTGCATGAGAAAACATGGTCTTACCTCTGGAACCTAATGTAATGCAGCCAACAATTAATATTGTAAGATATTAATTCATTTATCCTTTTCTCAACGTCGCTCCTGCTTAATTCAGGACGGATTGTCACATCAGCTCGGATCACAACCGCCATAATCTCCGGAGACACAATGATTACCTGTATTGCATACCCTGTCAAACATACTATCAGCCTAATGTACTTGGAAATCATGACATCAGCACCGTCCATGACCACCAATCATCTACAATTCTTCCTTATCCTGTAGCAAACCATCATTTCCTGGGTTGCAGGGGTATTGTCATGACATGATGATAACCGGCCTCATTAGCCAATCATAAAGAAGATCGACGACACACTATCCAAGCTTGGTAGTGTAGACGATTAGATTGATATGTACATAACTCCATGAAATTTGTGTTTAAACCCTTCTATAAATAGAAATGAGGGGTTTAAGCTAAGGACATGTCTTCTTGGGTATACGATTTTCTTTCTTTTCCACTATTCCAATAACTTTCCTCATACAAATCACCAGTCAAAGTTGTTAAAAATCAACCCAGTAATTTTTAAACGACAAACAACCCTTATTATCAATAAAAGTGTGTGTGTTTACCTAAAAGTTGGCTTAAAACCGTGCTTAACGTTTTTTTGACTTCAACAATTTGGCGCTATAAGGATGGCCCAATTGTGTAAAAACATTTCATTCTTCCTAAAAAGCCATGAGTTATGATTCTACCTCAGGAGGCCAGTCCCTCACACATCCTAACGACACTGTCAATCCATGCAGTCCACGGAGGAGACAAGATCAAGCCGAAGTGAGCAATCCCTAGATAACTGCTATGAAGCAGGCCATAGAAAAATTAACAAATGCGGTCAGTAGATTGGAACAAAATCAGGCTCACATTTCCCCACCTAGTACCGAGCTGGAGTCTCTAGTAAGGGGAAGGACTGGAGGACTTCCCACTAGGAGATCCCTCTACTTCTCGAGGGGAAAATCCTCCAAAAGTCGAACCGACGAAGTCAAAAGTCCTCTTCCAACAACGGAACCAGTCACTAGAAAAGGCGGAAGTGTATTCAATAGGTTAGGCTCCCAACACTCACTGATACCTCCCAAAATGGATGTTGAACCTAATTTGAAACGATTGTTGGAGTAGACAGAACCTGAGATAAGCACTTTGAAAAAAACTGAAGATACCTCAACTTACTGTATATGAAGAGGAAGGAGATCCCCTTAGCCACTCGGACAAATACACTTCGTGGATGGAACTCTAAGGGACGAGTGACGCCATCATGTGCTGCACATTCCCCCTTACTATAGGAGACAAGGTACAAAGATGGTTCGGAAGACTATACCAAATATCTATAAAAAATTGGAATGACCTGGCTACGACCTTCCTATCTCAATTTATGGGATCTAAGGCCAGAACTATGCCTAAAGAATGATTGGTACACATCAAGCACGAAAAAATCGAATCACTCAAAAGCTAACTCAGCAAATCCAACAAACAATCCATGGGAGTTGAAAAGATATCCGATGATACTTCCCTCATGGCAGTCCTTTTCGGACTAAGGCCTAGAATGAGGTTTTGGTGGTCTATGCACGAGGATGGACCCCAAACATACCATGAATTCCTTAACCGGGCTGAAAAACACATAAGTGCGGAAGAAGCGACGTCAGATCAGGATGATGCCAAGAATGATCCCAAATTGCAAGCTCGACAAAGGATAAAAAGATGGATAAAAGTGCCCCACCTGAAAGGAAAAGAGACAGGAGAGACAAAGACCGTCCTAACTCCCATCCTTACAGGTTTCATGAGTAACATCCACTAAAAACACTGTGGGAGATGTTTTTCTGCAAACAGGAGACAAGGTAGTATTTCGCAAACCAGCATTCCAGAAAAAAGAACCAGTCGAAAAAAACCAAGGTAAATATTGTTGATATCATAGGTCGACAGAGCATAATATAGATGATTGTCGAGATCTGAAAGAAGAGGTTGAATCTTTAATTCGACAAGGTCGTCTGCAAGAGTTTGTGGCTAAAGTAGGGAATGCAAACCAATCTCAACCTCAGCGACCTCAACAGCAAGAACGAGGTCAACATGTCCATCCAGTTGCCCCCAATCGCAATCCGTCTCCCGAGCTGAGATCAGAATGATGATCGACGACAATAGTTTATCGAAAGATTAAGGAGAGAACGACTTAAACAAGCTCGAAACACTTGCATATAGCAAAATTACAAGATGGGCAGTCCAAAGTTCGACTCAGACACAATGGCAGATTCTGAGTGGTTCTAGTTTTCAAAAAAAGACTCTTAAGGAGTTCTACAGGACCAAAGTGATGCTCTAGTAATCACTATGCCCATAGCTGGAATACATGTGCACAGAACACATGTAGAGAACGGACGCTCGATTAACGTGCTATACTCTCGAACCCTAAAGCAGTTGAAGATATCAGAATGTTACCTGTAACCGTATTCCAGAAAGTTACAAAGATTCTCAGCGGATCCCATCGAAGCTAGAGTACAGATTGTTCTGACTGTGGAGCTAGGTGAAATATCTCGGCAAAGAAGAATTCTAGCCTACTTCATGGTGGTTGATTTGCCCTCTAACTATAACGCCATACTAAGTAGATCCTTACTACATGAGCTCAAAGCAGCCACATCAATATACCGCTATTACATGAAGTTTCCCACCTCAAGTGGAATAGGAATTGTACATGGAAACCAAGGAGAAGCAAGAACGTGCAATGTTGATTTACCTAGATCCTATAGCTGCATGCTAGGGAATGAGCAAAATGTTTGTGCTCGAGAGGCAAGGCTAAAAAGCCCATTGTTGCTGACCTCTCTGAGATCGATATAACAAAAAAATTGCAAGGGGCCTATGGATGACCATCTGTCTTTCAACAACAATGAAGCAGACCTCCATCCATATCCTGGGGTCCTGGTAATCTCAATATCAATGGCTGGAGTCATCATACCTAGGGTCTTGGTTGATAGCAAAAGCGCTCTCAACATACTGTACGTCAGCATGCTCAAATGGATATGTGTCCCCATTCACTTCTTACAACCCTGTACAAACATCGTTCTTAGATTGAATGGGGCCCTAACTAGGGCGAATAGATCAATCAAACTCACAGTTAAGGCTAGAACGACGCCTCGATTAGTTAAGATAAATGCTGAGTTCGTCGTGTTCGACTCCACCTCTCCATTTGACGCCATCATGGGATAGCCCTTGTTATTCAATCTTAAGGCTGCCGTATCTTTATCCCATTACTCACTTAAATTCCCAACACCTCATGGTATGGGTGAAATTAAGGAAAATAAGGACCTTGCTGAGAAAAGCCAGATGAGGATTTATCTAGCCAGTCAAAACACACACTCTACGCCAGGAATGTACATGGTGTGCTCGTCAAAGCATGACCTCGGTCTATTAAACTCGCGTTAAAAAATCAAGGGAAGAGAACCTATAGAAGAGTTGGACGAGGTATCAGTTTGTGAAAGTGACCCGTCGAAAGAACTCAAAGTGGGGCACGAACTACGACCATAGATCCAAAATCACATCGTAAGCTTCCTTCGACAGGATCTCAACGTCTTCGCTTGAAGTCATAAAGATATGGAAGGAATTTGATCCCGAAGTTGCCTACCATCGGCTACATGTAGATCCCTCTATTCGGTTGAAGCAACAGAAGTGACGCCCTCTGAACCCTGAAAGTTACGAAGCACTAAAAAAAGAGGTGAAAAAATTACTTCGTAATGGGTTCATCTGTGAAGCCTGGTACCCTAAGTGAATACAAATCTCGTTCTCGTAAAAAAGAACAATGGAGACTAGAAAGTGTGTATTGGCTTCACCGATCTCAACAAGTCTGCCCAAAGGACAGTTTTTGTGACACCCCGAACTTAAGCTTCGAGGGTCACGTACTAATCATAATAGCTTCTGCCTTTGGTACATGTAAATACTCTTAAACAGAAGTATTATATGTTAGAAACTTATTTTCAATTTGGTAAAATATTTCTCATAAAATATAATGGGCAGCAGAAGCTCATGCCGACGTGAAATTTTTATTTTACAAAAAGGGGACTCGGTGCAGCCACGGTTAGTTGGGGCAGTAGGTTCAACTATTTTTATAAAATTTATCCCAACTCCGTTTTCTATGAAATTTGCGGAATTAGAAATATAATCTCAATTAGTTTTCTAGGTTAAAATATGAGAATTTTCCGAGATCATATAGTATGAACGTTTTACTGAAAACAGTGTAGTGTTGCACAGAAAATTCAGGTTGACCCTTCAACGTTTAAAAATTCATATCTCAGGCCACAGACATCAAAATTGAGTAATTCTTGCGCCCATATTTAGACAACTCGAAGAGGAACGCAGAAGTATTTTTAGAGTCTCAAATGGACGTCTATATAGTTGGAAATAATATTTTGAAGTTGACCTAAAAACTGAGTATTTTTAGAGTCTCAAATGGACGTCTATATAGTTGGAAATAATATTTTGAAGTTGACCTAAAAACTGCCCGGATTCTGCCTCTTTTGGTCATTCGGGAAAAAGGGTCTATAAATATGTCTCTTAGCATAACATGGAAGACATAACTACTTAATTTACTTCCGGTACCATATTACATCATGTCTTATATAAGTTTTTATACAATACCATAGGAAAAACATTTGTGAAGCAGTCGAACAAAACATGAAAAAACAAAACTTCGATGCAAATTAACTTTGTCCTTAACCCATCATCGATTATGCCGATCGACTTCCACCAACTTCACATCTTATGGATCTGAAAATTTAGTATAGAATATTATGAGTATAAAGAATACTCAGTAAGATACCATGCTTGGATTTAACATGTTAATACTACACAAAAGAAAGCATTCAAACACATACTTGCACATTCCGGCTTGCCAGTGCCCTTCGGACTTGTCCTAAGGCATAGATATCTAACTTTGTGGACTTGTCCACATCTTTCATATTATGGTTTTCATGCATAGCTTAAGCATAAATATTACCATGAAATCCTACCACTTAAGCAAGGAAAGTATCTTACTATAAAACTTGAAGAAATTTCGGTTGATAGATGAATTGAGGGTGCTAGGCTTTGCTTCCCTTTTTTCTTCCTTTTCTTTCCCTTTCCTTTATTTTTTTTCTTTCTTCCTGCACGTTTTTTTCTCTCTATCTCTCCATAAAAATCTGATTTTGCAAGGGATATAAATGGCAGCAATACTTCTTATTTATAGGTAAGAGGACTTAATGGTTAAGTAAAGGTGACTCTTCAACAATTGTCTCCACGTGGGCTGCACAAAATCTTACTTCATGCATGCCATTCCACCTCCAACTTTGTTTAAGATAGTCATCACCTCTTACATGCCCAACTTAACACCTCAAGCTTTGGTTAAATACTAACTACCTCATGCATTTAATCCTCTACAAGGTGATGCCCCCAATTTCTCTCGGCCAAATGGATGGAAAAAAAAAGTTTATCTATAATACTAAGAAGATAGATGTAGAATTTAACAATTATTCTAAACCCCTAATCAACTAGTCTTGGTAAACATTTAATAAATTGACCAATGCAAATTTGGCAACCATTAATAACTTTGGCCATACTAAAAATTAAATGAGCAAATTAAACGAGCATAAAATTTCGGAGTATCACAGTTTTCCATTGCTAAGGATAGATTAGATGGTTGACGCCACGGCTGGACATGAGCTACCCAGTTTCATGGATGCATATTCATGATATAATCAAATACCCATGTATGAACCCAACTAGGAGCACACCTTGTTCATTACTGACTGCGATCTTTACTGCTACACGGTAATGCCTTTCGGGCTAAAAAATGTCGAAGCCACATATTGACGCCTCGTGAATTCCATGTTCGAACAATAAATTGGCAAAACCATTGATATGTATGTCGATTATATGCTGGTAAAAAGTACTAATGCAAAGGATCACTATCAACATCTTGCTAAAATGTTTAAGATCTTGAGGATGTACAAAATGAAACTAAATTCGAGAAAGTGCACCTTTGGCGTGAGCTCGAAAAAATTCCTAGGATACATGGTGAATTATAGAGGGATCGAACCTAACCCCGAAAAGATATGGGCCATTATTGAAATAAAACACCAACCAAGCCCAAGGATGTGCAAAGCCTAACTGGAAGAGTTACCGCACTTAGCTGTTTTGTTTCGAAATCATTAGATTGGTGCAAACCATTTTTTGATACATTACGAGCAGGAAAGAAGTTTGAATGGACCCCTGAATGCCGAAGTGCCTTTGATGAGCTAAAAAAATAGTTAGCCCAACCACTGATCCTATCAAAGCCAAAATTGGGAGAGGTTTTAATAGTGTACCTTGCCGTCTCATGACATGAATCAGCCCCGTCCTAGTGAGGGAAGTAGAGGGAATGCAACACCCTGTTTACTATACCAGCAAAGTACTCCATGATGCCGAACTCCGTTACTCTCCACTGAAAAAGTTGGCCTATGTTGTGGTTATGGAAACTAGGAAATTAAGACCATACTTCCTAGAGCATCATATTGAGGTATTGACCAATTTCACATTACGGCAAACTTTGCAAAAACCTAACACCTCAGGTTGGACGGTCAAGTGGTCAATTGAGTTCGGGCTGTTCGACATCAGATACAGACCTCGTACTTTCACCAAAAGATAGGCACTCACTGATTTTGTGGTAGAATTTAGTGATGAACCCCATTGCGAACCTCCACGGGATGCTCCCTGGTAACTCTTTGTGGATGGTTCCTCCATTGAAGCAAGATTCAGAGCAGGAATAGTTCTAGTCAGCCTAGAATGACACCTGTTTTATGAAGCTCTACTCTTTGACTTCAAAACCTCTAATAATAAGCCAAGTACAAAACCTTAATAGCAGGAATAAGAATGGCCAAGGGATAGGGAGTCACTGGCCTAATAATACATAGTGACTCTCAACTAGTGGTTAACCAAGTCAATAAGGCTTACCAAGCAAAGGAAGAAAGGATGAACAACTATCTTTAGGTTGTAAGGAAGGAGCTCAGAAACTTCGAGTTCGTCCAAGTCAAACAAATCCCCCGATCTCAGAATGGCCACGTTGATGCTCTGGCCCGATTGGCTACTAGCGAAGGAACAGAGTGTTCGACAACATCCTCGTAGGCAGGATCACACACCTCGCCATCGAACTAGTTGAGGTAATATCCATGGTGATAGATCCTATGCCAACCTGGATGGATGAAATTATTTCCTATCTAAAGACATGAGTCTACCCTGAAGATCCTACAGAGGGAAAAAAACTTCGAATCAGGTCGGTTAGATACACCTTGATTAATGAAGTCCTTTACAAATGAAGAATTTCGACCTCTTTGCTGAGGTGTTTGTACAAGGAGGAAGTAATGTATGCCTTGCAAGAGGTACAAGAAGGCATGTGCGGAGATCATTCTGATGGGCAGACTTTGGCCTACAAAGTCATACGTCAATGATACTTCTTGCCCTCACTGAAAATGGATGTGCTCGAATTTGAAAGAAAGTGCGACAAGTGCTATCGCTTCGCTCCCCCCATCAGGGCACCACCACAAGAACTTAATTTTGTGATGGTTCCTTAGCCTTTTGTAAAATGGGGGGTCAAATTGATTGGCCCAATGCCTATAGGAAATGGGGGATCAAGTTTGCTATTGTTGTCATTGACTACTTCACTAAATGGGTCGAAGCAGAACCACTTATCAAGATTACCGAACAGAAAACGACCGATCTCATCTGGAAGTCTATAATATGCCGAATTGGGATACCTCATTCTATCGTGACGGATAACGGGAAACAGTTCGACAATGCTTGCTTCACAAACTTTTGTGAAGAACTCAGCATAAAAAAGGGTTTCTCCACTCCAAACCACCTATAGGCTAATGGCCAAGTTGAGGCGGTTAATAAGATTATCAAACGCACGTTGAAGGCAAAGCTTGATACTCTTAAAGGAGGATATGCCGAAGAACTCCATAGCATTTTTTAGTCTTACTACACAACGCTAAGGACCAACATGGGAGAAATCCCATTTTCCTTAACCTTTGGTGTAGAAGCTCTTATCCCACTGGAGATTGAAATTCCATCATTTTGCGTAGCAGTCTACAATGAAGCTGAAAATGGACCTGCCCTTCGTAAAGAATTGGATATAGTGGAGGAAAAAGAAGTGAAGCCAAACTCAGAAATGTTGTGTATAAGCAATGAAACACCAAGTACTACAATCAGAAGGTGCGAAAACGAGAATTTGAAATCGAGACTCTTGTCTTAAGAAAGGTTTTTCTTACGACAAAAGAAGTTGGATCAGGGCTCCTAGGTCCTAACTAGGAAGGACCCTACAGTGTGACTAAAGTCCTACTCAGGGGGCCTTACGAACTAGAAGATATGGATGGACGAGCCTTGTCACATCTTTGGAATGTTGTGCACCTTAGAAAGTACTATTAGTAGGCTAAAAGCCTATTGTAATATGCGTACGCGACTATGATAACTACTATAATAAAACGGTTTCTTTCTTTTAATTTGCTAAATTAGACAATCGACCTCAACATTTTGACCTATAAATTTCCTCACAAGGAAATCCATCTGATCTCACTCTCAAGTAGGATCGACCTAAGGTTGCATGTGCTGCAATACTTAGATAAATTTCTTCACAAGGAAATCCATTTGATCTAACTCTCAAGTGAGATCTCTCAAGTGAGATCGACCTAATGTTGCATGTGCTGCAACACTTAGATAAATTTCCTTACAAAGAAGTCCATCTGATCTCACTCTCAAGTGAGATCGACCTAAGGTTGCATGTGCTGTAACATTGAAGCAGGCCACATCTCAAGTGAATTCATGTGATTTCAACAAACAATCTAAGTAGAGATGAAAGTGAAATCATAAATAACAATGGAATTATCAAAGTCAAAATACAAAAGTTAGCAAAGATGACGGAGGTAATGTTTTGAAATACAAAAATGACTAAGGGGCTGAGGGGTTCTGGGAAACAGAAACATTATCCTATGGATCCTCATCAGCAGGTGAGAAACGAACTCCCGATGCCTCCGATAACTTGTGAAGTTCCTCCCTCTGCTCATCTAGAGCCTCAGCCAGGAAAGCGGTATCAAAGTCCGACCTTACCCTGCCTATATGGTTCACCACCTCTTCAAAGGTCACCACATAGGCATCCTGAGCCAGTACTTCAAATTCAAGGGAGGCCCTCCAAGCATATACTACCCCAGTAGCCTTAGCCTCTGCCTTTGTAGTCCTCTTTTCTGCCATCTCGGCTCTTTTCTCAGCCTCATAGTGCAAGCTCGCTCCGCTTCTGCCAGAGCTCTCTCCTCTTCAGCCATTTTCCTTTCAGCCTTAGCTTGGGCATTGGATTTCTCTCTCCATATCTACAACGCCTTATTATCGTCCACGAGGCTTAATTCTGAGGCCACCTTTACCTCCAGCTCCACTCCCATTTTATTAAGGCGATCTTCATATTCTCTCAATTTTTCAGCAAACATCTCCCTCTCAGCCTCCATGATTTTATGAAGGTTCAATGCTTGGTTCCTGACCTCGAGCATCTCATCCCGCTCAGCCTTCACCTAAGACAGACACAAACATAACTTAAGACCAAGTATTGAAATAAAAAATTATTCAAGTACACAAAGATCAATACACATACCTTATCCACCATAGACGTCAAGACTGGTCTGTAGCTGTGGAGCTGAGCAGAGATTATAGGTTTCCCAATAGGCATATCAGCCAGAAAGCTCTGCTCCCTCTCGTTCCAGCTCCTGGTGAGGAGGTCGGCTGATTTTCGCAGGGAAGGGAGAGCGCGGTAGTTGTCTCCCTAGCTGGTGATGGAGCTCTAAAAAAATCCAAATAGATTTCAGGGCATCCAAGTAAGCCTTCCAAGCTTGGCCTCTGAAGGTCATGACACTTTTCCTGAGACTGAGCTAAGCTAAAGACAGGGAAAATAGGAGGAAAGGGAGATGGTGGAGGCACTGTAAGCTCGACAACAGGCATTGACAATTGCACCTGAGGTGAAGCCGCTGCAGGTGTTCTTACCTCTGGAATCTCGGATCTTGCACTCTTCAATGGAGGAATATTCTTTTCCACCTCAGCTTAGGCCAAATGGCTGATGACCTCAATTGGAGGTCTTTTCTTCTTTCCTTTTTGAGCAGCCGCCACCTTAGTTGCCTTATATCCCAACATATATATATATCTTGAGCTACAGATATAAATGGACACGAGTCAATACTTAATACCTCTAAGATCAGTTGTGGCACACATAGCAAAAATTCAATCCTTACTGGATGTGGTTGTGATGGAAGTGGACGCTCCTACTGTTGCTGATCTTGGAGAAACAACTCGGATTAACCCCACTTGGTAAATATTGGAATCCAAGATCATGAACTTGCAAGATCTCTGTCTCTTAGGCAAAGTCCTTATTGCCTCAACTAGCCTTTGAGTAGTCGGGGTTAATGTAGCCCTCTTGTAAATTGCAAAAAACACACAAGAGAATGTTAAAAACCTTCTCGATCAGATCGATAAGCAATGAAGGACTTCTACTTACATAGTGAATGATAGAGGGTAGGAACAACGTCCTCCCAGTTCACCTCGGCAGGATGAAACTACCTATCTCCCAGTACGAGAAGAACTTCTCCTTCCATTTCTTGATTGAGGACTAAGTATCTAAAACCAAAAAGCCCCCAGTCCTAGGCCTAACACTCGTATACCACCACCCTGAGTTCTTCCCATCCTCTTTAAAGGTGAAAAGTGAGTTAAATTACTCTACAGTGAGCTCGGGATTACCTAACTTCTTCCACAAGATTAAGGTAGCTATCGGTATTTGCCACCCATTGGGGCATAGCTGAGTGGAAGCTATACCCTAGGAAGATAGAAATTTCCTAATAACCTTAGGAAAATGGAGCCTAAGGTCGGCATTTAAGATCGTCGAATTCAATGCTACACATCCTTTGGGAGGAGCATTAGCTCGGTCATTGGGTTCAGGGATCAAAAGCTCAATTGAGCTAGGAATGCTATATTTCGCTCTCCAGCTCGCCAAGATATCTTTTGTTACTACTGACCTGTACGAGCTCGCCCCCACTCCTCTGAGCTATTCTATTCACCCTCTCCACGAAATCCGAGCTCATTCTCCCTAGAATCCTTTGAATTTACTCCTATATCTTCAGGATCACCTAAATCTATCGGGTTAACTACTGAGATAGGGACTGGGGTAAAAGTTTCTTGACAATCTGAGGTCAAACTAGAAGAGGAGACCGATTATTCCTGTTGGTGACCTTAAGAGTGAACCTTAGATTCGTTCGAACTTATTCCACAGTCGAATTTATAGAATAAGAAAAGAAGAAATAATTTTTGTTAAGAGGAATACCTAGGAGTAAAAGAACGGACGACCTCACACGAATATGGAAAGTTCGTGCTGAAAGAGTTATCTTGTTTTCGTGAGAGGATATGCGTAAATGCTAGTGTTAAAATGAAAAGGGAGTGAGATTCAAAATAGTGGGAAGGTCAACAGTCACCACCTGGACCATTAGATGAAGAGATGGAGGGAAAATTAAAGGCTCAGATTCACTAAAGCTAAAACGACGTAGTTTTGATAAAACTTCCAAAGGAAGCTGATCAACAGTGTGCGACAGCTCACCAGTGTGAATGCATGACACGTGCCAACTTTTTAAAATGATTCGCATACCTCTTAGAGAGACGGACTAACTGAGTTTTAAAGGTCAGTACATCCTACAAGGAAGCCCTGACCTGGGGGTATTTGTTAACCATTGATCTCCAATCTCACACGAGTTTCACAAAAATATTGTGAACACGTCGCTCTTGCTTAATTCAGGATCGATTGTCAGTTCAGCTCGGATCACAATCGTCGTAATCTCCGGAGACAGGATGATTACCTGTTTTGCATACCCTGTCAAAACATATTGTCTGCCTGATGTACTTGTAAAGCATGACGTCAGCACCGTCCATGACCATTAGTCATCTACAATTCCTCTTTATCCTGTAGTAAACTATCATTTCCTGGGTTACAAGGGTATTGTTACGACATGATGATAACCTACCTCATTAGCCAATCACAAAGATGATCGGCGACACACTATCCGAGCTTGGTAGTGTAGATGATTAGATTGATATGTACATGACTCCAAGAAAATTGTGTTTATACCCTTCTATAAAAGGAAATGAGGGGTTTATGCTAAGGACAGGTCTTCCTGGGCATACAATTTTCTTTCTTTTCCACTATTCCAGTAATTTACCTAATACAAATCACCAGTCAAAGCTGTCAAAAATCAATCCAGTAATTTTTAAACAACAAACAACCCTTATTATCAATAAAAGCGTGTGTTTTACCTAAAAGTTGGCTCAAAACGTGCTTAACATTTTTTACGTCAACGGGATGTATGTTTTAGGAGCATAAATGAAGATTTACTTGCTTGTTCTCGACACATTTTAGCTAGTTATCTGTTAGATTAAAGTTGGTCGAGTTAAAACCTGATTAAATTAGTTTAATCGCAGGTTTATTATTGAAAATTTTCATCTTAATTAAAAACTGCTAGATTGAGCTGTTTGGTAAAAAAAACATGGTTCCTTTGATACCTGAATGGAATTAGCCATGAAATTGAGATGAGTTTTGTGGGAAAGTCACCCATATGGCTTATAGTCGGTTCTTCTTCTATGGGCACGACCACATGGAGATAACGAACGAGCCTTTATTAAGTTGCCAAAATATATAAATATAATGTATATGGAGGATTTTGAGTATTTAAGTTGTATCTTAAGTAATATATCAAATTATATGAAAATCAATCCCTTTTATAGGGAAAATTTCAACCCCACATTCATGGAAATAAATCCAATTTATATACAAGTTACACTATAGTATTAAGGGGTTATAATTTTTGGAAAAACTGAAAATTAAATGGTTGAAAGATTAAAACTTATTTTATATTTTACATCAATGTTTGCTTTTCTACTCAACAAATTATACAATTTGAGGTCTTTCTTTTGTCCAGGGTCAGGAGAGATCTTTGATGTTGCAGTTATACCCATTTATTAAGACAATCCATATCTTAATATGTTGATTTCGATAGTTTGGCTGGGTTTCTCAGATGTAAGATGCAAGTGATGTGATAATCTTGCATGCTGACAGCTTGATGAGTCCAACTCTCAAGAGATGATTGAGCGGAAAATAAAGAATGCCCATGTTGGTCAAGGAACTGTTAGGATGCTCAGTCGTGAGGAGAGGGATGAAATTCAAGAAGTACTCAATTTGAATCTAAGTTTGCTCGTCCAAATGCACGAATAAGGACCGGGAACCATTGCACTTTGGCGTGCTGTAGTACGCACCCTAAAATACGTTCCTTAACTCCAAAAAATGTAGTAGTGAGAGTAAGGTCGATCCTATAAAGAGCGTGTCATTTAACATGTTGTGCTTTGCATGCAATTATGAGGGGGGATTTTGTGTGTAATCACGAGAATTGTAAATAACACAATTGATAGCAATGTAAATTAAATTGATGAAATTAATTAGAGAACTAACCTTGATCTAAGTCCACTCCGCCATTGAAATCTCATAATTGATCATTGATCCACTAGAAAAATTATTAATTCATGTTCTAAGCATTCATCGTTGGTGAAAAATCCTATTTCTCCTTAATTATAATCAATCAAAATCAAGCAATTCAATTAACCCTAATTGTCAAATAACCCTAAGCAAACATCAAGATTTAATTCAACAATTGCAATGGGAATGAGAGAAATCGATGAACATGACAATATAATCATAGAGAATTATATTTAATCTTGAAAAATATTCTTTTTAAGAATTAACAATCCCTAACGTAGTGAACTATTAATTCCTAGTTGCTTCACGAGTTAAATCAATCAAACAATTACGGATTTGATGATTAATCTAGCAATAGATTGGAAAATATGAAAACTATCAAGATCTAGCAATCAAACATTCAATCCATAGAAATATACGCAAAAGAACATTTAATACCAGAAAACATGAATTAAAACCTAAAAATAATGTAGATCTCACAATTTAAATGATTCCAAGGTTTCATCGATCAAGACTTGAATGTTTAGTTACACATGATAAAAACATTGTAAAAACCAAAGAAGAAGATGGGGAGGCGTCCCTAGATGATGAATCCTCGAAATCTGGTGCTTTGGTCGAGTTTTTGGATGAGAAAACGCGTTTAGAATCATTTCATAGATGAATTGGTTGCTTTCCAAAAATAGGCAGATTTTCCCGAAATTAAGCCTATGCGACCGCATAGTGTAAAGTATTACGGTCGCATAGAACAACTGTTTTCAGTCCTGAAGCTCTCGGGTTCTTCAATGCGGCCGCAAGGGTTTTGTTCTATGCGACTCCATAGTTATAAAAATTTTCTCCGCCGGATAGCTTTCAGTATTTTGGCCATAACCTTCATTTTCAATGTCCAATTGAGTCGATTCGAAGTACGTTGGAAGCTAACTCAAAGAGATACAACTTTTATTCAGACGTCATCTTCCAATTCAATCGGTTACCATGAAAATTCGAGGCATAATGTTTCGATTGGAAGTTGATGTGTGATCCTACTTTGGCGATATTTCATCCCTTTGACGTCTTCTTTCAACCAATTGACCTCTAACACTCTCAAATCTTCATCGTGAAGTTCCACATAACTTTTGAGTATTTGTATGTCAGTCCTCGAACTTTCATTTCCTTTCACTTTTGGCCCTTGTTCGCTTATTTCTTTCAAATTACACCATATCCATAGAATTGCCACCTAAATCAAAATATGAACATAATGAGTACATTTTGGCATTATTTTATCATGCGAGCGCATAAAATAGGGAGGGAAAATCATGCATTTTACATTCCTATCACACGGTAAAACTTCATCTATTTTTCCCCTTCTTAGTTTTAACTGTAATATAATGTGTTTTTTGTTAAACTAAAATAACCATATTACTAGGGCCGGCCTTGAAAATTTAGAGGCCCTAGGCGATTCATTATTATGAGGCCCTTCAACAAAATATTTTATTTTACAAGTGTAATAATACTTAAATATTTAAATAATTAATACTTTTATATTAAAAAGAAGACTTTATACAATTCAAAAGATAGAATAGCAAAATAAAATTTTTCTCACAACTCGATAGAGTAGGCTAGCATAAGATTTAGCCTTCTCACATTTTGAGATGTAAAATTAGTGATCAAACTACTAAAATCAAGTTTTTCCAACATATTTTTTTCAATAGAAATTATAACTAATCTATTCAATCGCTCAAGTGCACGTAATTGCAATGCAGCCATCAAATAATAGGTTGAGAACTTATTTACTACATTTTCAAAAGGAAAAGGACTCCAATTGAATCATCCTCAAAATATAATAGGAGAAAGCGTGGGCCAAAACGTGCCCTATTTTTTCCGCTTTCAAAAGTCTCAACATTTGACTCGCATTTCAACTTCATTTCGCATAAATTTTAGGATCATTTCACTTTTGCATTTTAGTTTCTTCTCAATTTCATGTTTAAAACTATCTCATAATCTTGAGGACTTTTTCTCACTACAACATGATGAGGTCCCTCTTTTTCTCCCTCCCTATCTTTCTATAGATACACCCTTTTATATATAATATATACATGGGTACACGACTGACTATGCCTCTCTCTCTCGCCACTTATAAGTTGTACCATGAAGATCACTGTTCTTTTCATTTTCTCTTATTATTCCCGAAGTAAGATATTACCGAATGAGTGAATGACCCAATATTAAAGGCCTCAGATCTACGAGAAAAGCTTCCATTTTTTAACCATATGTAAGTTTTGCTAGTTGGGTTAGTGTTTTTTGGGTAATTTGGGATGGTTTTTGGGAGGCTTTTTTTAGAGGCCCTTAAAATCTAAGGCCCAAGGCAGTGGCCTTGCTTACCTTGGGCCAGGGCCGGCCCTGCATATTATTCAATATTGTGAAACTATTACAAAGAGTTTATTTATAGACTGTAAACCATAAGACGTAATCCTAACAAATGTAAAGACTATACTACCCTTCATAAAGAAACTAGATTACAATTACATATAACACTAACTACATGGAAAATTTTATTCCATACCCTTTTAGTAGACAAGGACTAAAGCTACATTAAATACGATGTCAACATTTTATAGACTTACTAGCTTCATAGGCAGCATTCCGCCTATAAGTTTCAAGTCTAACTAAGTGTTAACTTATGGTACTATGATTTCATGTTCTATAGTAGCTCCATTTTATACTTTCAAAATTGTTATTGTTTCATATTTTTTCTATCCTTTTGCTTTATTTAGGTAAAAAGGTTAGAACGTCAAGGAGAAGGAGACGAGGTTTCACAAACTACCACTTACCACTTAATATAGTTAAAAAATAAAAATATAGAAATATAGAATTAAAATAGAAGAAAAGAAAATTTATGTACTTCTCTTTTTCTCTTACAATAAAATATGTTTTTCCTACTTTCTCCGTCCCATAGAGATAAGCTTTCTTTCCTTTTTTGTTTGCCCTTCATCTTGACCCTACCCTCGGTTCAAATGCCTCAAAAAAACCTTTGGACACCTTACTTTGATGTCCATCCCTTTCAGATGTCCAAAGCATCCTTCATAAGTCTAAGGTCCTATTTGGACGTGTGAAACAATTTGAGATTTCCTTGTTTTAGAAAATCCAAACTTCCTTAGCTTGATGCCCTAGGTTCCGTTACCCTTTGGGTGAAAGTGTTGCTTCTACATATATCCTTGTTTTCTTTTTCACTCATTATCATTTCTTTTGCATCAGAATTCCTAAAGAACAAAAATTCACATCTTAGTTTCAGTTGAATTGATGTAGCAATTTCTTTCTGAATTTTTGCTCTGATCTAGCAATCTCTTGTTCAAATTGTTTAATTTCCATCTCAGGAAAACATGAAGGATTGGACTGTAGATTCGCTTACGGATGCACTCACGCGATCTGAACAAACTGTCAAACGTGGATCTAATTAGTTCTAGTATTCTTCTTTTCAACTTCATGATAACAACATCAAGATTTGATTAGATCTGGTCGACACTCGTAGTATTCTTTTCAACTTCATGATATCAGCAAGTTACCAGTCGAACTTCCACATTCTTTGAAAGGATTTATCAACGCCCACTAATAGCAAATGTGTGCAAATTCTCAAGTGCCTAATTACTTAGTAGCAATATATTAGAGTATAAAAGTGTTGTTGACCTCGTTTTGGATTAGGGCCACGCGGACAACAGATGATAAACCCACTCGCACATTCATGAGCTAGTTCCAATATGCAAAAATAGATCATCGGTCTAAAATACTCCCAAATCGGGCGTGAGAGTAGCTCAACGATATGAGATGATAAAGTTCGAAATCCCACGATATATTTATGAATGAATTGCACAATAATACCAAGGGCGTGAACTAACATGAAGTAAATACCATTGTCGTCCAAGAAAGTAAATGAAAAGTAGTGTTTCATATTTAAAGTCGCATTTTTGTGTCTAGAATTACAATAGACCCCAAATGTTATGTGGATGGGGGTATTTATAGCATTACCAATGAAATGGTGGCCCTTGTATGAATATACAGGTGATTTCATCTCCTCAACTAGAGCATCTAATCCTAGACATTATTTTGACTTCCTAGCTTGTGGCGCATTTAACGTACCTAAACATAGCAGCCATCCTATTGACAAAACAAGACATTTGCACTCATTGCAAAGGCCACATCAATTATTCAAATAAGATCTTTATGTAAATCTCTTTGAAGAAGTGATAATGGAAGGTGCTTCGGAGGCTTCTGCCTCAGTGAATTTGGCTTCGGCTTTATGGTCCTATGCTTCTGTTGAGGCACTGACTTCGGTGATGTGATCCAAGCAACGAGTCCAAGGAAGCCGAGCCCCGACCGAGACCCGTTGCTTATAGAAGGAGGTCCGATGACGCGATCAAGGGCAAAAAGGGTAAATCAAGCATTGGGATTACTTGTGCAAGTAACAATGGACGACGCCATGATCTACACGCAAAAAGAGACAAGTTTCATGTTGGGGTCGAGGTCGGAAACCAATTGGATCAACAAGATACAAGTGACCGAAGAAGGAGCTCAACCGGATTGCCTAAGCGACCGCTTAGAGTAAAAACCAAGCGGCCGCTCAGCTACCAACCGAAAGGCACAGGGCGTCAAAAGGGTCTTCCAAGCGACCGCTTGGAATATAACCAAGCGACCGCTTGGTTATAAAATTCAGCGACTTTTCTATTTTTGGCGAGAATCCTAGTTTAATTCAAATTCTATTTTTTTTATTGATGTTTTAACATGTTTGGGGATTATGCACGAATTTCATAGGGTTTTTAGCATTAGTATAAATAGTTTATTTATCATTATTGTAAGGACCTTTGACAATTTATCAATTAAGTGAGATTATTGCTTTTCATCTTGTTCTTCTTAGAACACCGCGAACTTATCAAGATCTTCTTGTGACGTTCAACATCGAGTGCAGATCACGGGTTTTTGTAATCAAGAGGTCTATCAAGCGTCGTTCTTGTTGGGTTGCTTGATTCAACATTCTTGGTTGAATCTCTAAACCGGAATTATCTTTGGGCTTTCTTGGGATTTCAATCTAGTTGCGGGGTTGCGTAGTGTTCGTTGCTACGTGGTTCTCATCAGTTGGTATCAGAGCAAGGCTCCAAAATAATTAAGGTTATATCTTTTGTTGCTTGAGTCTTGTATTCCTTTTCTCTCTTTGTTCTTCGTGTTCTTGTGTCCAGTAAAAGTTCTTGAGTCTTTGATCCAAAAAAAACCAAAACAAAAAGTCAAAAGTTGTTTCTGGACTATTTACAGGTCCGAACTAAGTCTCGTTTGTTTTGCTGGTTTTCTACTCAAATTCCCAAGAGTTAAAAAAAAAAAAAAAAAAAAATATCCGAAAGTTACAAAAAAAAAAAAAAAAAAAAAAATTATTTATTATTGTTACGGGAATTTCCAGCATCCTTGAATTTAACTTTTGAGTAAAAAAAAAAAAAAAAAAAAAAATATAAACAAACTTCAATTCGAATCTTACACTTGTTACTTCTTGAGTTTCTTGTTCCAAATTCATATAATTGGTCCTTGTGAGTCTTTCTTCATCTTTTTTCTTTTTTTTTCTATCAAATTCGTGATCACACTCGGTTGGATACACGGGATACATCTGTTGAGTTTACCTTGTTCTTTGAAGATCCTTGAGCGAAAGCATTGAGTGGTAAAAGGCAAGAGTGGTGAGATTAATAGAGGGTATAAAAGCCAAATTTGAGTGATACACGAGTGACATTTTGTGAGGCTACAACTCTTAAGTATTAGGATGTCAGATAGAGAAGGTTCGAATTCCATCAAACAGCCGAATCAGAACTACATGGGAGATGATGCAATAAGGAGGTTTGAGAGGGTGCTTGGGGATGTGACTGACAGGCTTGGTAGGCTAGAAGCGTCGGGAGCGAATAGTCATAGGGGGCACTCAAATGCAAGGAAACCGGGTAAGAGAGAGCCTAGGAGAGAGTGGCATGATGACTATGAATATGGTAGTGATTGGGAAGAGGATGCGTCTTTAGTAGGTGAAATGGGTAGAGTGAGAAACAAAGGGGGTAGGTTTGAACGAAGGGGTATAAACCACTTTAGAGATGATGTCGATGGGAACATGAGTAGCATTAGGATGTCAATCCCCCCGTTTAAGGGAAGGAGTGATCCGGAGGCTTATTTAGAGTGGGAGAAAAAGGTAGAATTGATATTTGAATGCACAATTATTCGGAGGAAAAGAAGGTGAAAATGGCAATTCTTGAGTTTGTTGACTATGCCATAACATGGTGGGACCAAGTGATTACATCTAGGCGGAGGAATCGGGAGCAAATGGTTAACACTTGGGATGAGTTGAAAACTTATCATGCGGAAGAGATTCGTGCCTAGCCACTATTATAGGGAGTTGCATCAACGATTGCAAGGATTGTATCAGGGGTCGAAAAGTGTTGAGGATTATCATAAGGAGATGGAAATTTTGATGATCAGGGCGAATGTGGAGGAGGATCGGGAAGCCACCATGGCTCGTTTCTTGAATGGCATGAATAGGGAAATCGCTAACACTGTGGAATTGCAGCATTATGTGGAGATTGAGGATATGTTGCATGTAGCCATGAAGGTGGAAAAACAATTGAAAAGGAAAGGGACAACTAGACAACCGTTGGGCACTTCGGGTTCTAATCCAAATTGGAAACCGAGGTGGGATAACAGGGGAGATGGTGCCGTGTTGAAGGGGAAGGATGAGAGTGCTAGTAGGGCCGTACCAAAATCAGATTCACAGCCAACCAGAAATCGGGATATTCAGTGCTTCAAGTGCTTGGGAAAAGGGCACATCTCTTCTCAGTGCCCAAACAAACGGACGATGATCTTGCACAATGGAGAGGTGGAGACTGAAGGCGAAGATGAGTTTGAAGACATGCCTGAATTGGAGGACGTTAGTGATCATGGAGACAAGGTGGAGTTTGGGGTTGGAGGAGAACTACTAATTACAAGACGAGCCCTCAACACTCAAATCAAAACAGATGACTTGGAACAACAACGAGAAAATATTTTCCATACACGATGTCACGTCAACAATAAGGTATATAGTGTAATAATTGATGGAGGTAGTTGTACTAACGTAGCTAGCACCACCCTTGTGGAAAAATTGGGATTGACACTATTAAGACACCCTAGACCCTATAGGTTACAATGGTTAAATGATTGTGGGGATATTAAGGTGAATAAGAGGGTGTTGATTAATTTTTCAATTGGTAGCTATCGGGATGAAATTATGTGTGACGTGGTACCTATGCATGCGGGGCATATTTTATTGGGTAGGCCATGGCAATATGATAGGAAAGTTAGTCATGATGGGTACAAGAATCGGTATAGTTTTAGCAAGGACGGGAGGTCCATTACCCTTGCGCCATTAACACCGACACAAGTGTATGAAGACCAAATTAAATTGAAAACTGCGGAAGACGAGAAAGTGAAAAAGTTGGAGAAGGTGAGAGAAGATAGTGAGGTGGCTAGTAGTGGGAAAAAGGGAGTGGAGTCATATGAGAGAAAAGAAATGGAGGTGTCTGAGAGGAGAGAAAAGCCGAAAGCTAACTTCTTTGCAAAAGGGAGTGAGTTGAGAAAAGTGGTAGAGGATAAAAGGCAAGTAATTTTGTTAGTCTATAAGGAGCCCTGCCTCAATCTTGAGGAGTCTAACCCACCCCTCCCCAGTTTAGCTACATCTTTGTTGCAGGAATTTAACGACGTCTTCCCGGAGGACATGCCTAGTGGGCTACCACCCATTCGAGGCATTGAGCACCAGATTGACTTTGTTCCTGGAGCTGTGATTCCAAACCGACCCGCTTATCGAAGTAATCCCGAGGAGACAAAGGAGTTGCAAAAGCAAGTGGAGGAGTTGATGAGTAAAGGGTATGTGCGGGAGAGTATGAGCCCCTGTGCTGTTCCAGTGCTACTTGTGCCGAAAAAGGATGGAACATGGAGGATGTGTGTGGACTACAGAGCCATCAATAACATAACGGTAAAGTATCGTCACCCTATCCCTAGGTTAGATGACATGTTGGATGAATTATATGGTGCTTGCATGTTTAGTAAAATTGATCTTAAAAGTGGATACCACCAAATTCGAATGAGGGAAGGTGATGAGTGGAAGACTGCATTTAAAACTAAATATGGCTTGTATGAGTGGTTAGTAATGCCCTTTGGACTCACTAATGCACCGAGCACCTTCATGCGATTGATGAATCATGTTTTACGCGCTTTTATAGGTAAGTTTGTTGTTGTGTATTTTGATGACATCCTGATCTATAGTAAGGACCTAAATGAGCATGTAGAACATCTTAGGAGTGTACTTGTGGTCCTAAAGAAGGAACAACTTTATGGTAATTTTAAAAAGTGTACATTTTGCATGGAAAAGGTTGTTTTTTTCTAGGATTTGTGGTGGGTGCTAATGGGGTTGAGGTAGATGAGGAGAAAATAAAGGCTATTAAAGAATGGCCAACACCTAAAAGCATAACTGAAGTTAGGAGTTTCCATGGTTTGGCTAGCTTCTATAGGCGTTTTGTAAAAGATTTTAGCACAATCACCACACCACTCACTGAGATTGTTAAAAAGAGTGTGGGTTTTCATTGGGGTGATGAACAAGAGCATGCATTCAACACAATTAAGGATAGGTTGTGTAAGGCACCAGTTTTGGCACTCCCTAATTTTGATACAGCTTTCGAGATTGAGTGTGAATGCATCAGGAATAGGTATTGGAGCAGTCTTAATGCAGGATAAGAGGCCTATAGCTTACTTCAGTGAAAAGCTAAGTGGAGCAGCGCTCAATTACCCTACATATGACAAGGAGCTGTGTACTCACTGGTTCGAGCCTTGGAGACTTGGCAGCACTACTTGTGGCCTAAGGAGTTCGTGATACACACGGACCATGAATCCTTGAAGCACTTGCGGGGTCAAGGTAAGTTGAATAAAAGGCACGCGAGATGGATGGAGTTTGTGGAGACATTTCCTTATGTCATCCGGTACAAGCAAGGTAAGGAAAACGTGGTGGCAGATGCACTGTCTCGAAGGTATGCGCTATTAACTTCTCTCGGTTCTAAGTTACTTGGTTTCGAACATATGAAGGACTTGTATGCTAGTGATTTAGATTTTTGAGATATTTATTCATCATGTAGTAAAGGAGCTATAGATAAATTTTTTAAGCAGGATGGATATTTATTTCGGGAAAATAGATTATGTGTCCCTAATTGTTCGATGCGCGAAGTGTTAGTTAGAGAAGCACATAGTGGTGGATTGATGGGTCATTTTGGAGTAACAAAAACTTTAGATATGGTAGGGGAACATTTTTATTGGCCTAGGATGAAAGGTGATGTTGAAAGGATATGTAGTCGTTGCATAACTTCTAAGCAGGCTAAATCTAAGGTTTTGCCTCAAGGGTTATACACACCATTGCCTACACCTAACGAACATTGGGTTGATATTTCCATGGATTTTGTGTTGGGTTTGCCTAGGACAAAAAAGGGTCGTGATTCCATTTTTGTGGTGGTAGATAGGTTTAGTAAAATGGCACACTTCATTGCATGTCATAAAACCGATGATGCCACTCACATAGTGGACTTATTCTTTAAGGAGGTTGTGCGTTTACATGGGGTACCTAGGACTATAGTGTCAGACCGGATGTTAAGTTCCTCAGCCATTTTTGGCGGGTTCTATGGGGTAAGTTAGGCACCAAGCTCATGTATTCCACAACTTGTCACCCATAGACCGATGGTCAAACCGAGGTAGTGAATAGGACCATGACTCAACTTTTGCGCACTATGGTTCATAAGAACTTGAAGAGTTGGGAGGAGTGTTTACCTTTCATAGAATTTGCATATAATAGGGTCACGCATTCTACTACTTCACTTTCACCCTTTGAAGCTGTTTATGGTTTTAACCCACTTACGCCTTTGGATTTAATACCTTTACCTGTGAATGAACGAGGTAGCTTAGATGGTACAAGAAAAGCCGAGTTGGTAAAGTCCCTTCATGAAAGGGTAAGATTGCAAATTGAGAAGAAAAACAAACACTATGCATCTCAGGCAAACAGGGGTCGAAGAAGCGTGATATTTGAACCTGGTGATTGGGTCTGGGTACATTTCAGAAAGGAACGATTCCCGGAGCAGAGGAAATCAAAGTTGCAGCCTCGAGGGGATGGTCCATTTCAGGTCTTGGAGAGAGTCAACGACAATGCATATAAACTGGATCTTCCAGGTGAGTATAATGTTTCGGCAACTTTTAATGTGTCTGATCTCTCTCTTTACGATGTAGGTACAGATTCGAGGTCGAATCCTTTTGAAGAGGGAGGGGATGATGTGATCCAAGCAACGAGTCCAAGGAAGCCGAGCCCCGACCGAGACCCGTTGCTTATCGAAGGAGGTCCGATGACGCGATCAAGGGCAAAAAGGGTAAATCAAGCATTGGGATTACTTGTGCAAGTAACAATGGACGACGCCATGATCTACACGCAAAAAGAGACAAGTTTCATGTTGGGGTCGAGGTCGGAAACCAATTGGATCAACAAGATACAAGTGACCGAAGAAGGAGCTCAACCGGATTGCCTAAGCGACCGCTTAGAGTAAAAACCAAGCGGCCGCTCAGCTACCAACCGAAAGGCACAGGGCGTCAAAAGGGTCTTCCAAGCGACCGCTTGGAATATAACCAAGCGACCGCTTGGTTATAAAATTCAGCGACTTTTCTATTTTTGGCGAGAATCCTAGTTTAATTCAAATTCTATTTTTAATTGATGTTTTACCATGTTTGGGGATTATGCACGAATTTCATAGGGTTTTTAGCATTAGTATAAATAGTTTATTTATCATTATTGTAAGGACCTTTGACAATTTATCAATTAAGTGAGATTATTGCTTTTCATCTTGTTCTTCTTAGAACACCGCGAACTTATCAAGATCTTCTTGTGACGTTCAACATCGAGTGTAGATCACGGGTTTTTGTAATCAAGAGGTCTATCAAGCGTCGTTCTTGTTGGGTTGCTTGATTCAACATTCTTGGTTGAATCTCTAAACCGGAATTATCTTTGGGCTTTCTTGGGATTTCAATCTAGTTGCGGGGTTGCGTAGTGTTTGTTGCTACGTGGTTCTCATCATTCGGCCACGCTAAGGGTGGGCTCGGCGTAAGGGCCTCAACCATTATAAATGGTGCTTCGATTTAAGTGGGTAGGACATGTGGAGCCACGTGTTGCGAGGCGTAACAATTGTCCCCAAAGACAAAGTATAGATGTTTATATCATGATTGGAGTTAAAAGCTGATTATGTAGTACCGAATGACAAAAGTATATAGAATTTGGTCATATCGAGGTAGAAAGAATATCGAACCATCGAGGCCCATTGTCTTAGTAATAGCTGAATTTCTTTTTGAGCCGAGGCAAAAAATTGATGAACTATTGAGGCTCATTGTCTTAGTGATAACTGAATTTCTTTTCGAGTTGGGGCAGGAAATTGTTAAAATGTCGAGGCTTATTGTCTTAGAGGTTAATTTTGATAATCGTGTTAATAATTTGACACTTATGCATGTTACCAAGGAAAAGTAGTGGAACCGTTACAATTTCCAATACACGTACGGCCGTCATATTAAATGTTTGATGGCCATAATTTTGAAATATTAAATGGAAACGATGAGCCAAGTGCGTGATTCTCACACATTGATTTAAAACATTGGTAGAAAAGTCTGTTTGAATTCAACGACTGTGATGTGGTGAAAAATAGACGACTCTGATCGCACAGGCTTTAATCCAGTAGCTGGAGTTCGTTCCCCATTTATGTAAAAACTAAAAGAGTGACGTTGTCTAGCCTTTACTTTTGCAAAAATCTCTTAGCCCTCCTTGTGTTCTAGATTTTTCCAGCGTTATCCTATTTTTCGGCGATTGTCCATCCTTAGATCTTCTTTTTAGTTAGGTATTTTCTTGTCAAATTCCTTTTTTTTCGTAATCTTCACCAATCTGTCTTTCACAATGGACTCCGACGCTGCTAGGGATATAGTATTAGGTTATGAGCTAGGAGCCCATAGATAACGAGGAAGATTGGGGGGCTATCAAAATACCTGCTGCCATGACCTCCAAAAAGTTAGCCAAAATTAGGGAGAAATATTGCATACCTCACTACATAGAGATTTTAGTACCCGAAGCTCACGAACATGCCTATTTTTCGAGGTCGGGATGTGTGGCAATAAGTGAATACTTGTTCAAAGCAGGTATGCATCTTCCTCTGCACCCTTTCTATAGGGCGGTGCTGCGAAACTATATACTGGCTCCAACCCAGGTTATGCCCAATGGGTAGATTGGTGGGAGCCTACTTTCTTTGGAAGGAAGTATCTTTAGGCGAGGATATGCCTCTGCATGTCTTTTAGACCACTCCGGATATGGCCTATATCCTCAAGCCCATCTCGACTGTAGGGGTCAAGGCTCTGAAGCCCAGCTCCGGAGCTTCCAAAGAAGTGAGGAGCAAATTGGAGCGCCTCAGCAAGGATCACGCTGATTAAAGGTGTTGAGGAGGCGCATGTTAAATTAGATCAGGGCAAGGAGGATAAAAGAAAGGAAAAATCCTTTGATGATCCCCACAAGAAGAAGAAGTTGGTCCAGAGCAGAGGCTGTTAAAAAGGTACATACTGAGATGACACCGGGAAAGTTCGGCAAATTTTTAAAGAGGCAGGATGAGGAAATCGTCCCTGCTGTGATGGATATATTGCTAGCTGAGGTCCGAGGCACTACAACCAATTTTTACAAGTTTTAGACGGACTGGTGGCAGACATATGTGTCCACCTGTGATGTGGTGGACTTTACAGCGACCCTGGTAAGCCAAAGTGACAGGGCCTTTAGCATCGCTTTGGAGTGCCAGGAAGTGTTGGCAGATATACAATTGAGGAATAAGGCTTCGGTTGATAAGCTGGCCTCCACCGAGGAGGAATTGAAGAAAATAAGGACCGAAACTGAGGTGATGAGGGCCTAACAAGAAAAAGATACGGCTAAGCTAGACTCTGCCTTAGCCAAAATAGAAGCTCTGAAGAAGGAAGTTCATGAGTTTCAGTGCAAAGTTGCCTTTTTAATGAAGAAAGTCGAGACATCAAACAACCATTAGAAGCTGACTGTAGAGGCTCTGGAGGAAGCCAATTTAGAGCTTGTTGGGTTCAAGGACTTGAACCAATTTTTGAAGTCCCAAATAAGTATTACATGGAGGATACCCAAAAATCCAGGGAAGAGGTTGAGGTGGCAAAAGAAGAAGCGGTAAGGGTCTACGTGGCTAAATTCCATCTCACCGAAGAGTACCAACGCTTCGGGAAGTACTGGAAGAACTTCGCCTATGCCGAGGTAGTAGGAAGGGTAGAAGAACTTTATCTCGAACTCGATGTGGCCAAGCTGAGGTCACAATTTTTGGAAGAAGTCCATCAAACACTTGCTCAGTATGTAGTGGAAAATGAGGTGGACCAGGAGGAGGCTCTTGAAGAAACCTCAAGTCAACCAACTGCAGAGGCTCCTGCTGCTGAGGCGTCTGTCTCCCAACCACCTCTGACTTAGTGCAGTTATCAATTTTCATATATGTAATGGCCTCGGCCCTCCAGTTGTAATATTTTTTCTTTCATAATATATGAATTTTTTGGAATCTTTGTCTTTGTCATTGTTTTTCTTTCAAGTATGTGAACTTCGGCTAACAACTTAACTAAAACATATTGCATAAGTTACATAAACGAAATGTATTTATCAAAACAATATGCGTAATCTTACGTTGAATCATTTTACTTTGGCACCTCAAGTTGACATATCTGGTTTCCTTTTTCATCTTTTGTAAATAACATTTATTTTCGGTATTAGAGGCATGTGGTGTATGCCTCGAAGTTCAAACAAGGTGATTTCCTTTTGGAATCTGATCCTCTCCTTTGAGACACCCACACTTTCCTATATGGTGGATGGTTCATCCATGTAAAGGCTTTTCCCTTGACGTTCAGCTTCGTCAAGGTGAGGTATGTGGTGTGCGCCTCGGAGTTCAAACGAGGTGATCGCCTTTTGGGATTTGATCTTCTCCTCCGAGGTACCTACGCTTCTCTACATGGTGGATGGTTCATCCATGTAAAGGATTATCCATTGACATTCAGCTTCGTTAAACAAGGCATATGGTGTGCGTCTCAGAGTTCAAACAAGGTTATCGCCTTTTGGGATCCTCTCCTCTCCTCCGAGGCACCTACGCTTCCATACATGGTGGATGGTTCATCCACGTAAAGTGATAAGACATAAAATATCATGTTTTTCATCCATTAATGCTTGCACTTTTATGATTTATTGACACCTAAATGTACTGAGTACCTTTATATTTTGATTTAGGTTGCAAATGGATGAAAAGTATGGAATTTGGAAGAAAAGAGCGATAAAGAACCAAAATGGAAGAAAGTGAAAGTTCAGGGACCAAGTTGAAAATAATCTATAGATGTGATGGATGATAGAATGAAGATTCAAGAGTGTTAGGGATCAATCGGATGAAGAAAGAAGCCAAAGAGATGAAATATAGTCGAAGCATTATCACATATCAATTTTTAGGCGAAAAAGTTATAATCGATTTTTGGTCTCTACTTGATATCCATTTTTAGGATAGTAAACGTCCAAATTGGAAAATATCTATTTCGAAAATAAGTGTAGCTCTTTGTTCTAGCCTTCCAATGCACTTTGAATAACCTCAATCGGACATCTAAAAAGAAATTTATGGCCAACATATCAAAGGTTGTCCAGCATAGAAAAATGGTTGAACCATGCGATCGTACAACACAAAAGTCATGCGACCGCACAACATGCTTCCAAGAATTCTAGGTTGAAAATATTTGTTCGATGAGACAACAAGACTTTATACCATGTGGTCGCATAGAAGAAATCTAGATGCAATTTTCTAATTTCCTAATTCCAATGAAACACTTATGGAAACAAATCTCTTTCACAATATATAAACCCTAGACTCGTCCCAGAACGTGGAGAATGCCTCTAACCTATTTTCTCTCTCTTTGTACTAGGAATTATCAAATATAACTAATTTCTTATTCTTGGTTGAAGGAGATTGAAGCCTTGGATTCATTCAAACTGTGAGATCTAAAGTATTTTTATTGTTTTAATTTATATTTTGGGTATTAAATGTTCTTCTATGCTTGTTCTTATGATTGTTGTATTTGATTTTTAAGAGGCCTATTAGATTATCTTATGTTGCAATCTATTACTTGATTAAAGCTCAAATTCGTAATTGTTTGATTTCTTTAATTCATGAAGTAACTAGGATTTATTGATTTACTAATTTAGAGGTTATTAAATCTTAGGAAGAATGTTTGACAAGATTAAATACAACATCTTATGCTTGTATTGTTTAGCTTCATCAATTTCTCTCATTCTTAAAGCTATCATTGAATTAAATCTTGAGATCTTATCCTTGGTTGTTTGATAATTAGGGTTGACTAGATCGCTTGTTATCTAATTAATTATAAATAAGGAGAAATAGAAATGATTCCAACAACGAATATTGGAAATATGAATTGATAATAACGTGTAAATCTATGATCAGTTTGAAATTCCAACGGTGGATATTGACTTAAAACCAAGGTTCATTTTATTGATTTAATCTAACTTATTAATTTGCATTTTGTGTATTTAGAATTAATTTCGTTACAAAAAAATCCCATTCGCATTTACATTGCATAAAATCGAACTAAATACTCTTCGTGGGATCGATCCTTACTTCCACTGCTACATTTGTTTCCAGAAGTAAAGCTATTATTTTTGGGTGCCTGCGACAACACACCATCAAGGCTTCTTCCTTGACGTTCAGCTTCGTCAAGGCGAGGCATGTGGTGTGCGCCTCGGAGTTCAAACGGGTGATCGTCTGTTGGGATCTGATCCTCTCATTCGAGGCACCCACGCTTTGAACAAAATTTACATTTTCCTGTTTAGACTTTGAGAAATTTTTATTCCCATTCAAAGTTTTTTATAAGGGCTGGGAAATATCTTCAAGCAACATAGTAGATTCACTGGTAGTACACCCTTAAGTGCTCAATATTCCATGAACGAGGTTGTACCTTTCCATCCAAGCTATCAATCCAGTAAGTATCGGGTCGGACTTATGGACCTTCCCCAGTTCGGACCCAAAGTGCCTATCCCTGGTTCCTTGGCAGATAAGAACACTCTTCGGAGTACTAAGTCACTTATCCGGAGGGACCTTTTTTTACCTTCGCATTCTAGTAACGGGTCATCCTCCTTTGATATGTAGCCAGCTTCAACTGGGATTCGTCCCTCTTTCCATCAATGAAATCGAGCTCATATCTCCTGAGCTTATCATTTGTTATTTCACTAAAGTGAAAATAGTGCGGAGATGGTAGCCCGACCTCAACAGGGTTCATGGCCTTAGTGTCGTAGGCTATTAAAAATGAAGTTTCTCCTGTAGGAGTCCTTCTAGTAGTTCAGATTGCCCACAACATCTATGACAGTTCATCAACCCATGTCCCATTGGACACATCTAGCTTCCTCTTTAGGACATGCTTGATTGTCTTGTTCACAGCCTCAATTCGCCCATTGGCCTGTGGATGATGTGGTATGGAAAAGTGCTTCTTGATCCCCAACTCGTCACACAAGTCCCTGACCTTCTTTTTATCAAACTATCTTCTATTATCAGAGATGATTGAATGGAGAATTCCAAACCGGCATATGATATTCTTCTACAAGAACTTAGAAGTGTTTGCTTCCATGATTTTAGCTAAAGGTTCGGCTTCAACCTATTTCTTAAAATAGTCTATAGCAATGATTACAAAATTTGCACTTCCTCTATCTTTCGACAGGGGACCTATGAGATCCACGTCCACATTGAAAACGGCCAAGGGGATGGATACTATAGTCAATTCTTGGTAAATGGCCAAAGTCCACGTCCCACTTGACAAACAACCAAACGCTCCATGGGGGATTTGGACTAGCTCAAACATTTCAAATGATGGGAGCAAATCCATTACTAACTTTAGGTAAGAATCCATGCCCTTATCTTGGGCTGTGAAGTTGCCATTAACTTGGCTCACGATCAATTGGGAGTCGTTGTTGATGAGTAGGCTCCTCACTTTCATTTCTTTGGCTAGTTTGAGGCTGGCAATGAGTGCCTCATACTCGGCCACATTGTTGGTGGCGTTGAATCTGAACCTTACTGCTGACTTTAGCTTGTGACCTTCGGGGCTTACTAAGACTACCTAACTCCCGAACCTGTGTCTCTAGTCGAACCGTCTACGAACAAGTTCTACATGGGGGGTTCAATAGGTTCCATTACTTCCTCCACCTTGGGAATGGCAAATTCTACCACAAAATCAGCTAAGGTTTGGCCCTTGATGGCTGCTTTTGTTTAGAAGTGGATATCAATTGACTTAGTTACACCGCACATTTCAATAGTCTCTCCAAGGCATCAGGTTTCTAAAGTACTTTCCTGAGAGAAAAGTTAGTTAGCACATATATTAGGTGTGCTTGAAAGTAGGGCCTCAATTTTCTAGATGTTGTGATCCAGGCCAATGCTAGCTTTTTCATGTCGGGGTAGCGAATCTCGAGGCACCAGGAGTGCCTTGCTGGTATAATACATGGGTAGCTAGGTGGTACCTTCCTCTCTGATTAGAACCGCACTAATGGCCTCATTAAAGATGGCTAAGTACAATTGTAGGGCCTCTCCAAGCTTAGGTTTCGATAGGATGGGGGCTTGTCCTAGGTTGCTTTTTAGGCCCTGGAAGGCCTCTTCGCATTCCTCCATCCATCGAAACTTATTCTCCCCTTCAAGAATTTAAAGAACGGGAGACATTTGTCGATGGCCTTCGAAATAAAGTGACTTAATGCAGTTACACAATCGGTTAAACTTTGGACCTCTTTCAGCTTCTGGAGAGACCTCATCTCAATTAGAGCATGGATTTTCTCGGGTTTAGCTTCAATTCCTCTTTGGTTGATCATGTATCCTTAAAAACTTTTTCGAACGCCACATCGAACGTGCATTTGAGGGGAATGAGCCACATTATATACCTTTGCAAAATTTGAAAAGTCTCGTTCAAGTGTGCCGCATGGTCATCTGCTTTCAAGCTTTTAACGAGTATGTCATCTACGTAGACTTCCATTGTCTTACCAATGAGGTCGGAAAACATTTTGTTGACTAGCTTTTGGTAGGTTACCCCAACTTTTTTCAAATCGAAGTGCATCATTTTGTAGCAATAGAGACCCATATCTATGATAAAAGATGTGTTTTCGTCATCGGTCGGGTACATGGAAATTTGGTTGGAGCCTGAGTAGGCATCCATGAAGCTCAACAACTCATAACTAGCGGTAGAGTCTACTAGTTGATTGATCTTAGGGAAGGGAAACTGTCTTTGGGACATGCCCTATTAAGGTTGGTAAAGTCAATACATACCCTCCACTTTTTGTTATACTTCTTTACCAGCATCGGGTTGGAGATCCACATCGAGTAGATGGCCTCCCTGATGAAGTCATTCATGATCAACTTTTACACTTCTTCCTTTAGGGCCTCGTATCTTTTCGAGCTGAGGGCTCTCCTTTTTTCTTTATGTAGGGCAGCTTTAGGATCAATTTTGAGGTGGTAGTAGCCGACCTTGGGATCAATGCCCACCATGTCCTCGTGCCTCCATGCAAAGACATCAAGGTTCCTACTTAGGAAGTCCTTAAGTTTTCCCTTAATTTCTGTTGAAAGGCCTTTTCTCACTTTCAGCACATTGGTGGGATCCTAGGGGTCCACTGAGAAAATTTAAAGATCCTCTACCGGAGCTGTTTGAGACTTGGGCTTAGTCACATGGTGGTCAATTTCATCAAGAATGAACACTTCCTTAAGAGCGTCAATCATTTCGGCGTCCTCATGTTCGTGACCTAGCTCATCTGGGACGTCCACCATATCCTTGTCAACTATTATAACGTTGATGTCCCATGGTTCAGCTTTTCTTATTGAACTTAGGTAGCACTCTCGTGCTCCTCTCTAGTCGCCCTTTATAGTTGCCATCCCATGTTCAGCCAAGAATTTCCTGTACAAATGGCGGATAGAGGTGACGGCCCCTAAGTCTTTCAGGGCGGGTCTTCCCAGCACCAATAATAAGCTGACCTGCTGTCAACTATCAAGAATTCCATGAAGTTAAGAGTGGTTTGAGGTGGTTCTTCCATTTCCACCGCAAGTGTGATCCTTCCCCTCGGAGTAACCTATCTCCATTGAACCTATACAAAGGAGTGGTGATAGGAGTTAGCTCGTGGTCCAAAATCATCTTATCAAATGTGGCTCCAAAAAGAATATTTACGAAATTGCCATTATCTACTAGCATTTGTTTGAGCCCATTCCGGGCCACCATGGCCCTTACAACGAGGGCATCACAATAGAGGTAGCGGACTCCCTCTGCATCTTCCTGAATGAATTGTACAATAATTAGCAATGGCATGAACTAACATGAAGTAAATACCATTGTCATCCAAGAGTGTAATTGAAAAGTAGTCTTTCATATTTAAAGTTGCATTTCTGTGTCTGGAATTACATTAGCCCCAAAATGTTATATGGTAGGGGGTATTTATAGCATTACAAATGAAATGATGGCCCTCAGATGAATATACACGTGAATTCATCTCCTCAACCGGAGCATCTAATCCTAGACATCATTTTGACTTCCTAACCTGTGGCGTATTTAATGTTCCTAAACATAGCAGTCATCCTATTAACACGATAAGACATTTACAGTCATTGGAAAGGTCACATCAATTATTCAAATAAGATCTTTATGTAGATCTCTTGAAGAAGTGATAATTGAAGGTATTTTAGAGGCTTATGCCTCTACTAAATGGGATTCGGCTTTATGGTCCTATGCTTCTGTTGAGGGGCTCGGCGTAAGGGCCTCGGCCATTATGCACGGTGCTTCAATTTAAGTTGCCCAACAACTACAGTGGGTCGGCCACGTGTTGCGAGGCGTAACAATTATGATCACATTATTTATAATTTCTTGAGCCAACCAGGATAACGTAATGCACGAGAAGATAAATTTAAAAGGGATAAGGTAAGATAATGTAAAGTTTAACTCTACAATAACGATTACAATCACATTATTTCACTTTACTCCACGATAATATTTTTCATTTATTATTATCTGCTCTAACTTTGATGGTTAACAAAAATGGAGGAACACCAATTCGACTGATTGCACTTTTCACAAGAATAAAAAATTTCATCTTCTAATTGACCAACAACACTTGCATTTTTCACTCTTATCTAAAATTCTTCTTGACCTCAATACAACCCTTGGTCAATCCACGTTAGACATCAAATGTTCATCGTCGAACATTTATGGGTTAAACTCAAAAGTTCATTATTCATCCCCTCTCATTTTTCTTGTGCCGATTGTCCTTTGTTACTCATTCTATGTCGATTATTCTTAATAGCTAATTGATTATAGATCTTTCGATATAAATCTTGTGTCGTGAGTCTTTTGCTTAAGTAGGTCATCCACTAGGATAGGTCATTAAGTGACTCATCAACGTAAAATTTACTTCTAATTTTTTATATCCTTGAAATTTAATGCCACTTGTCATGCACGTGAGCCGGTCATGTTCTTTTCAGTAGTAAAATACATTCTATTCATTTATGACTATTAGAGTGTGTTTGATTACATTTATTTTCCATGGAAAATATCATTTTTCACCCAAATTCCTACTTTGGAGTGTTTGATTGCTATTTTTTCCATTGAAAATATTTTTCAACTTTTGAAAATATGCCTAATTTTCCTTGTTTTTAAGGAAAATATTTTCTTTGCGGGGAGTAGGTTTTTGTTTTCCTGAAAACAAGGAAAATGTTTTATTTTCTAGGTGATATTTTTCATGTCAATCAAACACATTGTCACACGTTTTATGTAACGTGAAATTGCCGCAAGTGTACAATGTCAAGTTTTGTATTAGAGTAAAAGAGTTAGGATGTCGAACCCACATGGATTTTAATTTAATTCCAATAAGTACTACAACTATGTAACTTTTATTTTATCTAGATGAGTGAATGATTGAATGATTGACTAGCATCTAATCATTCAAATAGTGGTCAATTAATTGAAAGCATTAAAATGATGACACAATTAAATAGAAGCAGGAATATTAAATAGAAATAATCATAAAATCACCAATCCATAATATCAAGTTCAGCTACATCAAATCCTAGATAAATTATTTAGCTCATGATAGGGAATATGAAATCCACACAATTCATAATAACCAACATAAAGAAAATGATATAAAAACTAGTCTTTTGGGTAGATCTTCAATCTTCTTCATTGATATTATTTTGCCTCCTTTTGATTCTTCAATCTTGCCTCCTTTTGAATAGTGTTATTTGCTCCCTTCCATTCTAGAGGAAAATAGGACTTTTGGATGGTATTTATAGTATCTTGAAGTCCTTGGACGAACTAGGGTTCAATTGGGCCAATAAAAGAGTCCAAAAACATTAAAAAATATTTTTCCTGCAAGGCGACGCCACGGCGCCACCTATTCTGTTGGTTTTCAGTAACGTGGGCACTACAGCGCCCGGTTCGGATAAAAAATGCAGACTATGCTTATTTCAGTATGTTTATCATAACTTTCTTGTCCAATGTCTGATTAAGGTGATTCAAGATGCGTTGGAAATATAATGCCAAAGGCTACAACTTGGATTCAGACATCCTTCTCCAATTCAATCGTTTACTATGTTAACCATGGGTCTCAATATGAGACTAAAAATCTGGGGCAAAACATTTTCGGTTGGAAATTGATGTGTGATCATACTTTATCTATACGTCATCCCTTTGACATCTTTCTTTATCCAATTGAATCCTAGCACTCTTGGATCTTCATCGTGAGGTTCAACACAACTTTTGAGTATTTTCACTTTAGTCTCCGAACTTTGGATCTCTTACAATTTGGCCATTTTTCTCCAAATTTTCCTGTTTCCTTTAATTTCATCAACCTATATCACAACATCAAAACACACATTAAAAAATTCTAAAATACTCTCAATGGGAACAAAATAATAAATTATGTGGCATAAATATCATGAGTGTAAAACACTCATCAAATATCTCCAAACTTAATATTTTGCTTGTCCTCGAGCAAACACCAAACTAAAGAAAATTACTAACACAAAAAAAAAAAACTACAAACAAAATCACTTAAAACAAATTGTGCTAGGTATCTTGCCTTCATAGCTCAGGATTGAAAATATAATATCAATTATGAACCATATCAAAGCTATAATGCAAAAGCTAACTTCTTACCTATTCAATGCAAAATGGGTGTGTGTATGGAGAGTCAAGTGCAACGTTGTACAATCATAAGTTGATCCAATTCTAGACCTTAAAAGTCAAATAGTTCCTTATTTTGCTCGTAGGATTTACACCCCAAACTTGTTTTCTTTTCACTTGCCAAGGTGCATTCTAGAGTTGATTTCCAATACTAAGTTCTTACACCGCTCAAGTTTGTTTAGATTTCACTAATCGCAGTTCAACGTGTCAACAAACATAGATTCTCCTTATTTTTTACTGCTCCAACCTCCAAGACTCAACCAAGTTACTAACCACTTATCAAAGGCCTAATCTTCTAAAATAAGTGTCCGGGTTTAATCACGACATATAGTGCGTCTTCTGTTTTATGCACCTGTTTTTTCATATATGTATTTTTTTTTTAATTTATGTGTAGTCGTCCATTCATTAAGCTTTCTTAATGACCCATGTAGCGAGCTTTAGGCCGATGACTTCCCAATCAGATGATTTTAGGGCACCAGGTTTTAAACCCTTACATGATTATTTACTTGAGTCATAAAGGCTACGAAAAGACACTTTACAATTGTCCTCATTGGGATCTTTTGTAGTGATTAGTGCAATGCCCTTTATTAAATACTCATTCTCGAAAATAGACCTTTAACTTAAGGTTTTCACCTAATTTTCATCCTTTTGGTTTCAGATAGTCCACACAGAATTTTTGTACACACGGAATCCACATCTATCTCCATGTCTCCCTACAACAGATCAATCATCCAAACATTCTAAATTTTTTTAAGGGTATAATGTTGTTTAATGACTATTTGGATTTAGCATCTAAGTTCTTTCATTCAACCTATAAACATGAATCAACCTACTCATGCACAACATCACAATCAACCCACGTGCATAAATAATTTCCATTTCACATGAATAGGTAAACATTTAACTCAAACACATAACTTATCCACAATTCATAAACCAATACATGTTATCAATTATAAACATCAACGCCGACAAGGTTATCTAACTCACACAAGCATGCAAAAATACGATTTAAAAAAAAAATAAAGATAAGCATACAAATCACACAAAATAAAAAAAAATGAAGGCACTTACACAATTTATAATACACCCCCAAACTTAAACTAAACGTTGTCTCCAATGTGAAATTAAATTCAAAGGAGGAGAACTTCTCTGAATTGTCTGAGTTATCCATAACGTTTTGGTACTGATGATGCTGGAGTTGGTGGATGTTTCTTCTGTCTTTTCCCCCAAACATGATATTTATCCCATTTCTTGTTCACGAAAATATGTTTCGATTTAAAATCACCGCAAGTGTACGGTTCGTTACAAGAAATAAAGTGGACTTTTAGAGTTCGGATTGTCGATCCCACAAAGATTGAGTAGTTCAATGATAATTATCTCGACCTTAACCGAAACTAGATGAGTTTTTGATGTGTTTTATACAAAATTCTAACCAAACTAAGTTAAGAAAGCTGAGATAAATGAATTGACTAAACTAGATGCGAATTATACTAGAATGCAATATAAAATTCGAATGCAGATTGATTAATTTAATAAGAGAAAAATGCACTAGGATTACGAATCCGCATGCAACAATCTATTTCAATCCTAGTTTTACAATTTGACAACACGATTAAATATTGAAGAATCAATGTTCCTATTGAATTTAACAATCTCTTTCGAGTAATGTTAAACCCATCCTATCATGCGATCCGACTATATTTCTATGATGAATACAACATAAAAGAATGCATGAAGTTTTGTAAACACTTAAAGATTCACATAGAGCATAGCGGTATATTTATATCCCCTATCGGACCCCATGATGATTTATACATTGTCGAATCTATTTCCCTTCTTTCGAATGCATGAAATAAATCATCAAACTCATACAACCATTGTGCATATAATTGTAGAGAAATTAAATTGCATATAAACCATTCAATAATTCAAAAACTTGTTTATAATGTCAAAATATAAAACTAAAGATTAAAATATCATGTTACAATCGATCCCGTAGTACAAGAAAAACTAGCCTAACATGCTAAAGAAAGAAAAACAAAAGAATAGTTGAAGAAATGTCATCACCCGATTAGATATTCAATTAATTCCTTGGAGTGCTTGATGATTTTTCGCGTTGTTCCTTGTGTTCTTGCTCTTAAAATCACCTTTTCTTCTCCAAAATGGTGTAGTCCCATTTCTGGTCGAGTTTGGGGTTATAAAGGAGTCAACAATCGAGTTTCTATAGGTGTTTAACTTTAAAAAAGAAATCAGAATTTTTCGCATAAATTACTACCATGCGGCCGCATGGTTCATTTAAAATGTCCCTGGGATGCTCTGTCGTAGCCATGCGACCGCATGGAAGATTGCACCATGCGGTCGCATGGTACAACCAACTTCCAAATTGCGTCGTTTTGATCCTTGGCTCCATTCCTCCTTGTTTTGACTTCTTTTCTTCATTTTCTTCCTTCTAACACCCCTTTGATATCGTTAATCTTGTACTTAGTTCTTCCTTGTTCTTGATTTGGGTTTCGGGTCAACTTTTGAATAATTGCATCCTAGTCCCTAAACTTTGGCTTTCTTCCATTTTGGTCATTTCTTGCTCGTTTTCACTCAATTTTCGTTATTCCCATCGATATAGTCCTGCAAACATAGTTTATATAGAATTAAGCCATATTTCAACATAATTACAATCAATTGTCCATGTTTTGTGACCTAAATAAGTGCTTAAAACGCACTTATCAAACTCCCCAAACTTGAACTATTGTTTTTCCTCAAACAAAATGGTGACTTAACTCAACACAAAACATGGTTCAATGACTTGCCGTGTCTCAGGATTAGAACTCAGTAATCAATTTTTGGCTTAATTGACCATCCCGACACCTAATGCCTCGTTTTTCATGCCTAACAAATTAAAGTGAGTGTGCTGAGTGTATGCAACATGGAAAAATTATAAAATTCACTTAACTCTTCAAAAACTTGTCTTTGGCCATTTTACCCCAAAATTTCAACTTTTCATCTATAAATCCACTCGACCACTCGACGCCCCCAAAACTTATCAAAACACGTATTAAACTACGGGAAGCTCAAGTACACTATAAAAGCATATTCAAAACCACTTTGAGCCAGAAAATCACTTGTTGGCTCGGAAATTTGTCGAAAAAGCTCGTTTTACCTCGAAATACGTGATTTTGACCCCAAATCTCCCAAACTTGATTTTTATGCCTCGAGTGGATTATACATCGACTCTTCATGAACCAGCTAGATGAAATATAACCTATAACTACTAAATATGCATAGAAAACCTGAAAAATCCTAAATCTACTGCAAAAAGTAGAATAAATAAAATGGTAGAGATGATGGGTTGCGTCCCATCCAGCGCTAGTTTATAGTCTATAGCACTACTATACCGTATTAGTTTGACTCCTTGTAGAGTTTTGCATTCTCATAAGCCCCCAAACGAAATTCATCCTTTTCATTGAGCTGGAGCATCCGTTTTTCACACGTTGCTTGCAAATCCAAGTTTTACTGTCTGAAAGCCCAATATACACGATGCTCCAATTCTACTGGCAAGTGGCACATTTTCCCAAAAACAAAGCGGTAAGGTGACATGTCTATAGGTGTCTTGAATGTTGTTCTGTACGCCCTCAAGGCATCATCTAGCTTCTTGGACCAATCTTTCCTTGAAGAACTCACTGTGACCTCAAGTATTCTTTTCAATTGCCGATTAGAAACTTCAACTTGACTTCTAGTTTATGGATGATATGGTGTCACCACTCAGTGTCGGACTCCATATTTACTCAACAACTGTTCAAATTGGCGATTGTAAAAAAGTTTTCCCCCATCACTTATAATAGCTCTAGGTGTGCCATATCGAGTGAAAATGTACTTCTTCAAGAATCCAATCACCATTTTTGCATCGTTTGTTGGTAACTCTACTCCTTTCACCCATTTGGAGACATAGTCAACTGCTACTAAGATGTACTAAATTGAGAATGAAGGATGGAATGTACCTATGAAGTCAATCCTCCATACATAAAAAAGCTCCACCTCTAGAATACTGTTCTGAGGTATCTCATTCCGTCTCGATATATTTCCCGTACGTTGACACCTGTCACACCTCTTCACAAACTCAAATGTGTCTCTAAACATTGTAGGCCAATAGAATCCTGACTGCAAAATCTTCACTGCTGTCTTAGAAGCCCCGAAGTGCCCCGCATATGCAGATGAATGGCAATGCTCTAGTATCTGAGGTACTTCTTCTTCAAGTACACACCGTTTGATAATTTGATCAGCCCCTCTCCTATAAAGTATGGGATCCTCCCAAAAGTAGTATTTCAGCTCTAAAAAGAACTTCTTCCTCTAATAACTTGAATAATCCGTAGGAGTGATAGATTTCACCAAATAGTTTACTATATCTGCATACCAAGGTACAGCTTCTACATGAAAAATCTGCTCATCTAGGAAAACTTCATTTATTTCCACTGCATCTGTCTGATCTCCTTGTTCAAGACGAGATAAGTGATATGCTATCCCATTTTCCGTTTTTATCTCGAATCTCCAGGTCAAACTCTTGCAGAAGTAAGACCCATCGAATCAATCTCGATTTTGCATCCTTCTTTGTCATCAAGTACTTCAATTCAGCATGATCCATGTAGATTATGACCTTCGAACCAACAAGATAGGTTCAAAATTTATCGAAGGCATAGACCACAGCTAGAAGCTCCTTCTCAGCAGTGGCATAGTTGAGTTATGCATCATTCAGTGTCTTGCTTGCATAGTAGATCACGTGAAAAATCTTGCCTTTTTGCTGCCCCGGAACTGCCCCCACTGCGTAATCACTAGCATCACATATAAGTTCAAACGATAACTCACAATCTAGTGCTATGATGATCGGTGCTGAGATGAGCTTGTCTTTTAGAGTGCTAAACGCCCGTAGACAATCCACAGAAAAGTCGAAAGTGGCATCCTTGAGTAGCAGATTGTAGAGAGGCTTAGTAATTTGAAAGAAATCTTTAATAAATTGTCTATAGAACCCAGCATGCCCCAAAAAACTGTGAACACCCTTAACTGATGTAGGTGGCAGTAATTTCTCAATGACCTAAATTTTTGTGTTGTCCACCTCGATCCTCTCAGTTAAAATGTGATATCCCAACACGATGCCCTCTTGTACCATAAAATGGTACTTCTCCCAATTTAACACCAGATTTGTTTCCTTACATCGCTGTAAAACTAAACTCAAATGCTTCAAACACTCGTCAAAAGATGATCCGAAGATCGGGAGTCATCCATGAAAACTTCTATGAATTTTTCCACCATATCAGAGAAGATCAACACTGAAAAGTGGTCGGTGCGTTACAAAAATCGAAAGGCATTCTACGGTAGGCAAATGTACCATAAGGACAAGTGAAAGTAGTCTTCTCCTGATCATACAGCGTTATAGGTCTCTGATTATAACCGAAATACCCATCAAAGAAGCAGTAATGTGAGTAACCTGCCAACCTTTCCAATATCTGATCAATAAATGGCAGAGAAAAGTGATCCTTACGAGTAGCATTGTTGAGTTTGTGATAGTCAATGCAAACTCTCCATCCTATAGCAGTCCTGGTAGGTATTAATTCATTCTTCTCATTCCTTACCACTGTAATACCTCCCTTCTTCGGTACAACCTGAACTGGACTAATCCACACAATGTCTGAGATAGGATATATGATGCTTGCATCTAAAAGTTTAATCACCTCTGCCCGGACTACCTCCTTCATGTTTGGATTGAGCCGCCTCTGACAATCTATACTTGGCTTGAAATCATCCTCCATGAGGATCTTGTGCATGCAAAGTGAAGGGTTGATCCCTTTTATGTCAGCAATAGACCACCCAATAACTGTTTGATTATCTCTGAGTACCTGAAGCAATCTTTCCTCTTCCACCCCGTTAACTGAATTTGATATTATGATCTGGAGTGTAGAAGACTCCCCTAAGTAAGCATAACGCAGATGAGGTGGTAGTTGCTTGAGCTCTAGCTTAGGTGGTTGTTGTACTTATGGTACTTTGTAGGACCGGTTCCCAACTCCTCAAAATTTCGTTTTCTTGCATAAGGTGGGTTTGTTTCCATGAATCTTGCACGTATTTTCTACGTTTATTTGGGGCTTAAAACAATAGAATTTTATTGTGCTTTTGGCAAAATACGACCTAAATTGTATTGTATTGTTTTTCTTAGGTAAAACTCGTGTTTGGATGGAGAATTGGATAAAAGAATGCAAAAATAGCAAGAATGGAAAAATTACAAGTATGGGAATTAAATTGGCCATTGAATGAAAATTGAGGACTTACAAACAAATAACACCATAATGGGCTTCAACTTTTGGAATTGGACTGCTGCTGGTTGAATTATAGTGGGCCTGGATTTTTTTTTATTAGTGGATTAAAATTCTAAATACACCACAACATTGCTCGTCGGCTGTTGAAATTAGTGGGGAGTCCTTTTATTCTAATTGGACTACAAAAGGGCTGAAATTTACATATAAAAAGGAGGCAAAAAAGACAGAAAAGGGGGACTCCCAATTGTACAAACAAAGCGTGCGGCTGCTAGGTTGCATCATATTTTTATACACAGGAGAGTCGACAAAAAGCGGAGAGAAGAGTTGGCGGCTGATTTATTTATATATATACAACACACGCCAAACGGTGGAGGAGGATTGAGCTGCCAGTTGCTGAAATATAAATTTATATACACACAAGGCAGCAGCTTTGAGAAAAAGAAGGCAAAAATTGGAGTAGTCAAACATTACGGCCGGAATTATATACACAGAGAGGAACCCGGCGGATTGGTGGTGATAATATACTTCACAGTGAGTTTAGAACGCGGCAAAACTGACATGTGTAGTTAGAATTAGGAATAACATCTTTTACACATGCAATCACTTAGATAACCTAAACTAAATGCGTGATTTTCATATGAATTCAGACTAGGAATAGGATCGGGTCGTGTTAATATAGGTTCACATGTCTTGGAAAAGAGCATTGAATAATTTAGTGTTATCGATTGTAAAAATAAATGGCTGGATTTATATATACAGAGAGGAACCCGGCGGATTGGTGGTGATAATATACTTCACACATTCAGAGGGCAGCAGATTTGGGAAATAAAAAGGGGTGGAAGAAGACGACACATGCAGAAGACGTCGAAGAAGAAATAGACAGCAAATTCATTTGGAAAAAATTTAATTACGTTTCGTCAAATTTTGGTGATGTCTTTACACTTTTATTTGCTTAATTCCAACAACATGCTTAGCTAGATCTGTTTTGTATTAGATGAATGATGAACCCTTTTGTTATTTATTTTAATTCAAAACAAGTAATTTAGGTACTTCTTTATTGACTTTGATTGGTTTTACATTCCCATTGTACTAGTTGATTACTTGATCACAAATTAGATAGTCAGTTGCTTGTTGTAGTGTAGGAATACTCACAACGAGTTTAGAACGCGGCAAAACTGACATGTTAGTTAGAATTAGGAATAATATCTTTCACACATGCAATCACTTAGATAACCTAAACTAAATGCGTGATTTTCATATGAATTCAGACTAGGAATAGGATCGGGTCGTGTTAATCATATGGTCATGTGTTTTGGAAAATAGCATTGAATAATTTAGTGTTATCGATTGTCAAAATGCATGGTTGGAATTATATACACAGAGAGGAACCCGACAGATTGGAGGTGATAATATACTTCACACATTGGAGGTGATAATATACTTCACACATACAGAGGGCAGCTGCTTTGGGAAATAAAAAGGAGTGGAAGAAGACGACACATGCAGAAGACATCGAAGAAGAAACAGACGACAGATTCATTTGGACAAAAATTAATTACGTTTCGTCAAATTTTGGTGATGTCTTTACACTTTTCTTTGCTTAATTCCAACATCATACTTGTCTTTACACTTTTCTTTTCTTTGCTACGTGGGACGATAAACTCTTAATTCACTTATTATTACTTGTCAACGATCCTGTACGCTTGCGGGTTTTGCACGAACACAAATCTCAATCTCACTCGAGTTAGTGTGAATGGATTGAGAATGCATGATGCAAGCTTCATAAGTGTCGACTGGATGCTGCAACTAAAAAGTTTCTTGAATTGCTCTGTCAACCACATCAATCTAGAAACAACTTTCAGTCTCTGTAGGAAATTTCATAGCCTTGAAAACGTTGAATGAAATCTGTTCTTCTCCCAATCTCAGAATCAACTACCCTCGCTGTACATCAATAAGAGCCCTTCCAGTAGCCAAAAATGGTTGACCTAAAATGAGTGGCACTTGTTTATCTTCCTCCATGTCAAGAATGAGGAAGTCCGCTGAAAATATGAGTTTCTCCACTTTAACCAAGACATCTTAGATGATTCTCCGTGGATGAGTGATAGACCGATCAGCTAGCTGTAAAGTCACTGTAGTTGCTTAAGCTTCTCCCAATCCTAGTTTCCTAAAAACAAAAAGTGGCATTAAGTTAATACTGGCACCCAAGTCACATAAAGCTTTATCAAAATGAAAATTTCCTATAGTGCAGGGTACAGTGAAACTCCCGGGATCTTTTCGCTTTGGAGGAAGCTTTTTCTAAATTCTTGCGCTACATTCTTCTATTAGCATCACCATTTCATGTTCTTCAAGTTTGCGCTTATTGGATAGGATGTCCTTGAGGAATTTGGCGTAGCTAGGAATCTGCTTGATTGCTTCAGCAAACGGAATGTTGGTATAAAGTTTCTTGAAAACCTCCAAAAACTTCATGTACTGTTGGTCCAACTTATGCTTCCTTAACCTCTGAGAGAATGGGTTTTAAGGTTCATATGGATTGACAGGAATAGTTGTTTTGACCTGTGAAGTGTCTGAACCCTTTTTGGCGGATGTCACCTTAATGTGGTCTACTTTTTCCTCATTTGTAGGAGATACTGTTGCTTTGTCTGCACCCAGTCTTTTTACATGAATTTCTGGCAGCTGAACCTCGCTTCTTGTAGTAATCACCTAAACATACTCCCTAGGGTTCACCTCAGTATTTCTTGGCAAGGTAACTGGTGCTCTTCCATTCACTGCATGTGCTATCTGTCCTACCTGAGTTTCAAGGTTCTTGATTGCTGCACCTTGATTTTGGAGAGTTGTTTCTGTCTTCTCCATAAATTTTGCAAACATTTCATCCAGCTGGATTTTCTTCTCCTGGTGAAACTGTCCTTGAAGTTTATTCTAATTTTGGAATTTGTTCTGATCTCCTCTCCAATCCTTGTTTTGATCCAAGAGAAATTTTGATGATTTCTCCACCCAGGATTGTAGGTTTCAGAGTTAGGGTTGTTTTGTTGGTGTTGACCCCACTGTGCATAATCTTCCTGTTCTACCCCTTGTGAAAGAATTGAACATTCCTTTGTGTTGTGTTCTACCCCACACTCTTCACAATTCGATTTTATTGCTTGTGCTACGTGTGCTGAATGAGATATGCTTTCTACCTTGTGAAACGATGAATCAATTTTAGCAGATAAGGCCGAATAGGTGTCAACTTCATAGATACCCACTGATTTCTTCTGAACTACCCACTCGGACAACCACATTGCGAAAGTATCTGCCATCCTTTCAAACAACTCCCATGCTCCGTCGACAGTTCTTGTGGTTAATGAGCCATTGGATGAAAAGTCTACCATGCTTCTAAAAGATGGAAGCAGTCCTGTATAGAAGAATCGAATCTAGGTTGTCTTGTCAAAATCGTACTGAGAACACTTCCCTAGCATATTTTTAAACCTGTTCCAGACCTCATCGAAAGATTCGGAGTCATTTTGCGTAAATACTGATATAGCATGTCTCAGTTGTGCTACCTTGGTTGGTGAGAAGAACTTTGTGCAAAACCTATAAGCTAGCTCATCCCAAGTGGTGATGCTTGCAACAGGAAGTGAATCCAGCCACTCCAGAGCTTTATCTCGTAAGGTGTGTGGAAAAAACCTCAGTCTGATAGCGTCATCTGAAATTCCTTGGTATTTGAAGTGTTGACACATATCTAAGAATCGCGATATGTGTGTATGTGGATTTTCAGTAGCCATCCCGTGAAATTGATGTCCATTCTGGAAGAGTTGGATATATTTGTTTTCAATTGGAAGTTTGGCTGCCCGAATGGTGGATAGACAATGCTAGATTAGCTTTGGACAACAAATGGTGACATGAAATCTCTTAGTAGCCTATTCTCTTCATCTTCTGCCTCTGCATTCGCTAGAGGTGCCGGATTGAGTTGTTGATTTGCCATTAGTACTGGCTCTTTCTGATCTGTTTCTTGTGCTGCTGCTCTTTCCATTGTCTACGATGAAAGGTTCGTTCGATCTCCAGATCAGTTGGAATCAACTCACCGTTCGTTCGATCTTCGCATGTAAGACCTGAGAAAGGAACAATAGTGGCAGTCAGATAACTGAGAGAAACTAACCTCAAAATACTAAATAACAGAATATTAATTAAAAAGTTTGAATTAGTGTCAAAGTAAATAAAATCAAACTAAATTAAATCGCCGGCAACGGTGCCAAAAACTTGTTCACGAAAATACGTTTCGATTTAAAATCACCGCAAATGTACAGTTCGTTACAAGTAATAAAGTGGACTTTTAGAGTCCAGATTGTCGATCCCACAGAGATTGAGTAGTTCAATGATAATTATCTCGACCTTAACCGAAACTAGAGGAGTTTTTGATGCGTTTTATACTAATTCTAACCAAACTAAGTTATGAAAGCTAATATAAATGAATTGACTAAACTAGATGCGAATTATACTAGAATGCAATATGAAATTCGAATGCAGATTGATTAATTTAATAAGAGAAAAACGCACTAGGATCACGAATCCCCATGCAACAATCTATTTCAATCCTAATTGTACAATTTGACAACACGATTAAATATTGAAGAATCAATGTTCCTATTGAATTTAATCAATGTTCATCAAACACATACAACCATTGTGCATATAATTGTAGAGAAATTAAATTTCATATAAACCATTCAATAATTCAAAAAGGTGTTTATAATGTCAAAATATGAAACTAAAGATTAAAATATCATGTTACAATTGATCCCGTAGTACAAGAAAAACAAAAGAATAGTTGAAGAAATGTCATCACCCGATTAGAGCAAAAAGTATCTTCTACATGTGGTTTGTATCCATATCGAGATTACGTATTGCAATTAATTTGCTCTCTTGTCAACGTTAGAATCATGCCTATATTATTGGATAGTACCTGAAAAAATATATATATCAAAGACATCAAGATGGGTAGCCAAAATAAAAAAATATAATAAAATAAAATCTAAATTAAAATAAAAGCTACTTGGTAATAATATTAGTGAAAATTAAATTAAACAATTCCCGGCAGCAGCGCCAAAAACTTGTCAAGCGTTTTATGTAACGTGAAATTGCCGCAAGTGTACGATGTCAAGTTTTGTAATAGAGTAAAAGAGTTAGGATGTCGAACCCACAGGGATTGTAATTTAAATCCACCGAGTACTACAATTATATAACTTTTATTTTATCTAGATGAGTGAATGATTGAATGATTGTTTTAAACTAAACTAATGAGATTTATTGTGACAAATGTGATGAATGCAAGTATCAAAAGAAGAAAGCCCAAGGAATGATTTCATCTTGCTCTTGATTATGTTTCAATGATTCCAATTATTTGTGCTTAATTTTCCCATTATTTAAAGGCAAGAATCCTAATATAATTCTCTTCCCTCTCTCGAGTGTCGTCTAGAATTTAATTCTAGAATCCAATTCCAATATCTCTATTCCAAATTAAAACCTAGAATTTACAGAAGTTCCGATTCTTTTATGGAGTAAGCCTCATAGATTTTATACCTTCTCTCAAAGTGTAAAAACCTACGTCATGTCAATCCTATGATCGCGCCTAAATTCCCCTCTCTCGAGAGCCGGAATTGACTAGCATCTAATCATTCAAATAGTGGTCAATTAATTGAAAGCATTAAAATGATAACACAATTAAATAGAAGCGGGAAAATTATGTAGAAATAATCATAAAATCATCAATCTCCATAATATCAAGTTCAGCTACATCAAACTCTAGATAAATTATTTAGCTCATGATAGGGAATATGAAATCCATACAATTCATAATAAACAACATAAAGAAAATTATAGAAAAACTAGTCTTTTGGGTAGATCTTCAATCTTCTTCATTGATATTATTTTGGCTCCTTTTGATTTCTTCAATCTTGCCTCTTTTTTAATAGTGTTAGTTGCTCCCTTCCATTCTAGAGGAAAATAAGTCTTTTGGAGTATCTTGAAGTCCTTGGACGAATTAGTGTTCAATTGGGCCAAGAAAAGTGTCCAAAAACATTAAAAAATATTTTTCCCTCAAGGCGACGCCAGGGCATCACTGTAGCGATGCCACCTATTCTGTTGTTTTCAGTAACATGGGCGCTGCGGGGCCCAATTCGGGTAAAAAATGCATACGCGCTTGTTTCAATATTGTTATCATAACTTTCTTGTCCAATCTTCGATTGAGGTGATTCAAGATGCACTGGAAAGATAACTCGAAGGGCTACAACTTTGATTCAGACATCCTTCTCCAATTCGACCATTTTCTATGTCAAAAATGGGTCTCAATATAAAACTAAAAATCCGGGGCAAAACATTTTCGGTTGGAAATTGATGTGTGATCATACTTTGTCTATACTTCATCCCTTTGACATCTTTCTTTATCCAATTGACTCCTAGCACTCTCGGATCTTTATCGTGAGGTTCAACACAATGTTTAAGTATTTTTACTTTAGTCCCCGAACTTTGGATCTCTTACAATTTAGCCATTTTTCTCCAAATTTGCCAATTTTTCCTATTTCCTTTAATTTCATCAACATATACCACAACATCAAAATACACATTAAAACGTTCTAAAACACTCTCAATGGTGTAAAAATAATAAATTAAGTGATATAAATATCATGAGTGCAGAGCACTCATCACACACTCTTAGAATTGTTTGATTGACTTTATTTTTCATAGAAAATGTCAATTTGCCACCCAAATTCATACTTTTGGGGTGTTTGATTGATCTATTTTCATGGAAAATATTTTTCTCAAAAATAAGGAAAACATTTTTTTTAGGGAGGGGTGATTTTTATTATCAAGGTAATTCACTCTCTTTCCCTCTCATATATTGCCTCTCTCTCATCTACCAATCATTAAAAAATGGCAAGTATAATATTTTTACTTTTGATTGATAATTTTCATATAAATAAGTTATAGGCAATTGAATTGCCTAAATTTTATTTTCCTTCCATGCAAATTTCGTGCTCACAATCAAATGCACCCTTGAGATAATAAGTGAATAATGAATGAGAAATTTGAAACAATGTTATGAAAATCGGATCGGACCGATCGGTTTGACCAAAAAAATCGTGAATCAAACAGATCACCGATCGGGTTGATGCTTAAAATCCACATATATAAAAACTGGCTAAAATATCTAAAATCCAGACGGGACAACCAAAATCAGTGACACGATTCCGATTATACTGAGTCTTTCGATTGATTTTGAGAGAGAGAAAAAATAAAACTTAAGAAGAATCCAGAATGATCTTTCATCTAACTTCTTCCATTTACCTTATGCTTACTAATGTACTAGTAATATGGTATCGAAAATCTAAAAAGAAACAAGAAAATTTGAATGACCAAAGAATCTATAAATCGCCATCTTCTCTTCTCTTCTCTCAGACGGTATTTGGAGAGACTGTTGGTATTTGGAAGGGGTTGAATGCTTTAGTATATAGGGTTCCTTCTAAATTTATTTGGGCCCATTTAGTTTTTATTTAATATTTAATTTCATTTTGACCCTGTTTTGTATTCATTTGATGTGAAATGGTTATTAAAATAATGGTTAAATAGTATAAAATGTCCCTACCTTTTAATGTCATTGTGGAAAACGCCCATACCTTTTATTTTTTGGCATTTTCGTTCCTATTTCCATATTTCATTGTGCAGAAGGTCATTTTCATCCATTTTTTATGATTTTACCATTCTATTCAAATAAAACAAAAAGAAAAGAAAAATATATAAAGGTATTGTATACAATTGTGTAAAGTGGAAAAGATATAAACATGAAATATGGCGATGATGGAGCTGGACTATGGATTTTTCTTCACTTTTCCCCCTTTCTTGTGGTAGGGAGGACTATAACTCACCGGTGACTAAAAAATAACTGAAAGCTGGAAGTCAAATTTTACAGATTCAAGGTTCTGAACATGCATTTATATGTGAAAATTTCACTAAAAATGTTAGAGATTCAAAATTTGGAAGTTTGTTCGTTTTTTGGGTCTAGATCGAAATCAGGAGGTCAAAATAAGAATATAATGACTGATTTGTAATTTTTTTTTACTCTAAATTTGGGATTATGGTTACAATTAAATCCTTATTTTTTTTTCATTTAATTTCTTTTTGTTTTATTTGAATAGAAGGGTAAAATCGTCAAAATGGATGAAAATGACCTTCTGCACAATAAAAGGTGGAAATAGGGACGAAAATGTCAAAAAAATAAAAGATATGGAAGTTTTCCACAATGATATTGAAAGGTATAGACTTTTTGTATTATTTACCCTTAAAATAATGATTGGAAGTTAAATATTGAATACTAAAAATATTCTTCTACTTGATATAAAATTATAATAGTAAATATATCAATATATGAATTTTTTTATTAAATTATATTAATTCTGGTTCAAATTCGATTCAACCCTCTAATCTTTAACTCTCTCTTTTTCAGGTCAATATTCGAATCGATTTTCAAAATATTGCTTGAACTCTAGATGGGAAAAAATATAAAGGAAAGTGTGATATACATTCTATTCACGTGTTATTAACAAAATGCACATTTATTAGCCACTACACGACATCTCCATACAACCACGGCACATCAAATTAGACATGTGAAAGTAGCTCGTGGCCCTGTGGAATTTATTGGACTTCTAAAAGGTTATAATTAACGTTGTGAGTCTTAACTAAGGTGTTTATGATATCATTAATCAATCATGAATGGAATGATTAATGTGCCATGTTTAATAAACTAAACACATGAATTTGATGAATTAAAAAAATCTTCAAAGTACAATGTTTGAAAATGTTTAACTTGTTATAGTATTTCCCTTTTTTATTTTATAATTTGGTGGAACCTTTCAAGGTTACACACCTTAAGGTAGCCTTCACGAGTCATAAGGGTGGTGCAATGGGCCACTCAAGAGCGAGCATCCCACCCCTCACTCACAAGCATGGATACCACACCACCGTGCACATGTAGAAGGCACGTTAGAGACGCTCATTACTCCTCTGCATCAATGAGGAGCCTTGACTTCTCGTAAACAATGTAGCAATGTGGTTGAACTAACAGTGTTTTGAACTCGAATGAATTTTACATACCCAAGAACATCGCAGCCCCCATCATAGACTCTATGAGAAATTATCCCCATTAACCCACACACTTCCTCCCCCATATACCAGGTCTATCTTCTTATTAACCTGTCATCAACATCCACAAAGCATAAAATAATAAGCATAATGATAAAGTCAATCCCACTATCCAAGTAGAACCTTGACAAGAACAAAATCATGAGATGGTAAGATTAAAAATCAATAGTAAACTTTTAATTTTAGACACCACAAGTCCAACAAGTTATTAAAAAAATCCACCATACCATAATAAAAAAGAGAAATACGTGAGAATAGCCCAAATAAAGGAACATATTTCGGAACGGTCGCGACTGCGGAGGGATCCGGGTTAGCGATAGTGGGGTCCGCGGGGTCGGCGATGATTGAAAGCGAGAAGGCAACTGGAGGGACCGCATGGGAGGGGCGGGATGGCGAAAATTTTACTTTTGCGGCGGGAAGGAAAAAGAAGAAAAAAAAAAAAGATAGTACAAAAGGGGTGCAACACGAGGACTTCCCAGGGGGTCACCCATCCTAGTACTACTCTCGCCCAAGCACGCTTAACTTCGGAGTTCTGATGGGATCCGGTGCGTTAGTGCTGGTATGGTCGCACCCGTCAGTAACTGCGCTCCGAGCGTATTTGATGTGAGTCCAGGGTTCGGAACGGTCGCGACTGCGGAGGGATCCGGGTTAGCGATAGTGGGGTCCGCGGGGTCGGCGATGATTGAAAGCGAGAAGGCAACTGGAGGGACCGCATGGGAGGGGCGGGATGGCGAAAATTTTACTTTTGCGGCGGGAAGGAAAAAGAAGAAAAAAAAAAAAGATAGTACAAAAGGGGTGCAACACGAGGACTTCCCAGGGGGTCACCCATCCTAGTACTACTCTCGCCCAAGCACGCTTAACTTCGGAGTTCTGATGGGATCCGGTGCGTTAGTGCTGGTATGGTCGCACCCGTCAGTAACTGCGCTCCGAGCGTATTTGATGTGAGTCCAGGGTTCGGAACGGTCGCGACTGCGGAGGGATCCGGGTTAGCGATAGTGGGGTCCGCGGGGTCGGCGATGATTGAAAGCGAGAAGGCAACTGGAGGGACCGCATGGGAGGGGCGGGATGGCGAAAATTTTACTTTTGCGGCGGGAAGGAAAAAGAAGAAAAAAAAAAAAGATAGTACAAAAGGGGTGCAACACGAGGACTTCCCAGGGGGTCACCCATCCTAGTACTACTCTCGCCCAAGCACGCTTAACTTCGGAGTTCTGATGGGATCCGGTGCGTTAGTGCTGGTATGGTCGCACCCGTCAGTAACTGCGCTCCGAGCGTATTTGATGTGAGTCCAGGGTTCGGAACGGTCGCGACTGCGGAGGGATCCGGGTTAGCGATAGTGGGGTCCGCGGGGTCGGCGATGATTGAAAGCGAGAAGGCAACTGGAGGGACCGCATGGGAGGGGCGGGATGGCGAAAATTTTACTTTTGCGGCGGGAAGGAAAAAGAAGAAAAAAAAAAAGATAGTACAAAAGGGGTGCAACACGAGGACTTCCCAGGGGGTCACCCATCCTAGTACTACTCTCGCCCAAGCACGCTTAACTTCGGAGTTCTGATGGGATCCGGTGCGTTAGTGCTGGTATGGTCGCACCCGTCAGTAACTGCGCTCCGAGCGTATTTGATGTGAGTCCAGGGTTCGGAACGGTCGCGACTGCGGAGGGATCCGGGTTAGCGATAGTGGGGTCCGCGGGGTCGGCGATGATTGAAAGCGAGAAGGCAACTGGAGGGACCGCATGGGAGGGGCGGGATGGCGAAAATTTTACTTTTGCGGCGGGAAGGAAAAAGAAGAAAAAAAAAAGATAGTACAAAAGGGGTGCAACACGAGGACTTCCCAGGGGGTCACCCATCCTAGTACTACTCTCGCCCAAGCACGCTTAACTTCGGAGTTCTGATGGGATCCGGTGCGTTAGTGCTGGTATGGTCGCACCCGTCAGTAACTGCGCTCCGAGCGTATTTGATGTGAGTCCAGGGTTCGGAACGGTCGCGACTGCGGAGGGATCCGGGTTAGCGATAGTGGGGTCCGCGGGGTCGGCGATGATGATGAAAGCGAGAGAAGGCAACTGGAGGGACCGCATGGGAGGGGCGGGATGGCGAAAATTTTACTTTTGCGGCGGGAAGGAAAAAGAAGAAAAAAAAAAAATAGTACAAAAGGGGTGCAACACGAGGACTTCCCAGGGGGTCACCCATCCTAGTACTACTCTCGCCCAAGCACGCTTAACTTCGGAGTTCTGATGGGATCCGGTGCGTTAGTGCTGGTATGGTCGCACCCGTCAGTAACTGCGCTCCGAGCGTATTTGATGTGAGTCCAGGGTTCGGAACGGTCGCGACTGCGGAGGGATCCGGGTTAGCGATAGTGGGGTCCGCGGGGTCGGCGATGATTGAAAGCGAGAAGGCAACTGGAGGGACCGCATGGGAGGGGCGGGATGGCGAAAATTTTACTTTTGCGGCGGGAAGGAAAAAGAAGAAAAAAAAAAAAGATAGTACAAAAGGGGTGCAACACGAGGACTTCCCAGGGGGTCACCCATCCTAGTACTACTCTCGCCCAAGCACGCTTAACTTCGGAGTTCTGATGGGATCCGGTGCGTTAGTGCTGGTATGGTCGCACCCGTCAGTAACTGCGCTCCGAGCGTATTTGATGTGAGTCCAGGGTTCGGAACGGTCGCGACTGCGGAGGGATCCGGGTTAGCGATAGTGGGGTCCGCGGGGTCGGCGATGATTGAAAGCGAGAAGGCAACTGGAGGGACCGCATGGGAGGGGCGGGATGGCGAAAATTTTACTTTTGCGGCGGGAAGGAAAAAGAAGAAAAAAAAAAAAGATAGTACAAAAGGGGTGCAACACGAGGACTTCCCAGGGGGTCACCCATCCTAGTACTACTCTCGCCCAAGCACGCTTAACTTCGGAGTTCTGATGGGATCCGGTGCGTTAGTGCTGGTATGGTCGCACCCGTCAGTAACTGCGCTCCGAGCGTATTTGATGTGAGTCCAGGGTTCGGAACGGTCGCGACTGCGGAGGGATCCGGGTTAGCGATAGTGGGGTCCGCGGGGTCGGCGATGATTGAAAGCGAGAAGGCAACTGGAGGGACCGCATGGGAGGGGCGGGATGGCGAAAATTTTACTTTTGCGGCGGGAAGGAAAAAGAAGAAAAAAAAAAAAAATAGTACAAAAGGGGTGCAACACGAGGACTTCCCAGGGGGTCACCCATCCTAGTACTACTCTCGCCCAAGCACGCTTAACTTCGGAGTTCTGATGGGATCCGGTGCGTTAGTGCTGGTATGGTCGCACCCGTCAGTAACTGCGCTCCGAGCGTATTTGATGTGAGTCCAGGGTTCGGAACGGTCGCGACTGCGGAGGGATCCGGGTTAGCGATAGTGGGGTCCGCGGGGTCGGCGATGATTGAAAGCGAGAAGGCAACTGGAGGGACCGCATGGGAGGGGCGGGATGGCGAAAATTTTACTTTTGCGGCGGGAAGGAAAAAGAAGAAAAAAAAAATATAGTACAAAAGGGGTGCAACACGAGGACTTCCCAGGGGGTCACCCATCCTAGTACTACTCTCGCCCAAGCACGCTTAACTTCGGAGTTCTGATGGGATCCGGTGCGTTAGTGCTGGTATGGTCGCACCCGTCAGTAACTGCGCTCCGAGCGTATTTGATGTGAGTCCAGGGTTCGGAACGGTCGCGACTGCGGAGGGATCCGGGTTAGCGATAGTGGGGTCCGCGGGGTCGGCGATGATTGAAAGCGAGAAGGCAACTGGAGGGACCGCATGGGAGGGGCGGGATGGCGAAAATTTTACTTTTGCGGCGGGAAGGAAAAAGAAGAAAAAAAAAAAAATAGTAGTACAAAAGGGGTGCAACACGAGGACTTCCCAGGGGGTCACCCATCCTAGTACTAACTCTCTCGCCCAAGCACGCACGCTTAACTTCGGAGTTCTGATGGGATCCGGTGCGTTAGTGCTGGTATGGTCGCACCCGTCAGTAACTGCGCTCCGAGCGTATTTGATGTGAGTCCAGGGTTCGGAACGGTCGCGACTGCGGAGGGATCCGGGTTAGCGATAGTGGGGTCCGCGGGGTCGGCGATGATTGAAAGCGAGAAGGCAACTGGAGGGACCGCATGGGAGGGGCGGGATGGCGAAAATTTTACTTTTGCGGCGGGAAGGAAAAAGAAGAAAAAAAAAAAAAAAAGATAGTACAAAAGGGGTGCAACACGAGGACTTCCCAGGGGGTCACCCATCCTAGTACTACTCTCGCCCAAGCACGCTTAACTTCGGAGTTCTGATGGGATCCGGTGCGTTAGTGCTGGTATGGTCGCACCCGTCAGTAACTGCGCTCCGAGCGTATTTGATGTGAGTCCAGGGTTCGGAACGGTCGCGACTGCGGAGGGATCCGGGTTAGCGATAGTGGGGTCCGCGGGGTCGGCGATGATTGAAAGCGAGAAGGCAACTGGAGGGACCGCATGGGAGGGGCGGGATGGCGAAAATTTTACTTTTGCGGCGGGAAGGAAAAAGAAGAAAAAAAAAAAAAAAGATAGTACAAAAGGGGTGCAACACGAGGACTTCCCAGGGGGTCACCCATCCTAGTACTACTCTCGCCCAAGCACGCTTAACTTCGGAGTTCTGATGGGATCCGGTGCGTTAGTGCTGGTATGGTCGCACCCGTCAGTAACTGCGCTCCGAGCGTATTTGATGTGAGTCCAGGGTTCGGAACGGTCGCGACTGCGGAGGGATCCGGGTTAGCGATAGTGGGGTCCGCGGGGTCGGCGATGATTGAAAGCGAGAAGGCAACTGGAGGGACCGCATGGGAGGGGCGGGATGGCGAAAATTTTACTTTTGCGGCGGGAAGGAAAAAGAAGAAAAAAAAAAAAGATAGTACAAAAGGGGTGCAACACGAGGACTTCTTCCCAGGGGGTCACCCATCCTAGTACTACTCTCTCTCGCCCAAGCACGCTTAACTTCGGAGTTCTGATGGGATCCGGTGCGTTAGTGCTGGTATGGTCGCACCCGTCAGTAACTGCGCTCCGAGCGTATTTGATGTGAGTCCAGGGTTCGGAACGGTCGCGACTGCGGAGGGATCCGGGTTAGCGATAGTGGGGTCCGCGGGGTCGGCGATGATTGAAAGCGAGAAGGCAACTGGAGGGACCGCATGGGAGGGGCGGGATGGCGAAAATTTTACTTTTGCGGCGGGAAGGAAAAAGAAGAAAAAAAAAAAAAAATAGTACAAAAGGGGTGCAACACGAGGACTTCCCAGGGGGTCACCCATCCTAGTACTACTCTCGCCCCCAAGCACGCTTAACTTCGGAGTTCTGATGGGATCCGGTGCGTTAGTGCTGGTATGGTCGCACCCGTCAGTAACTGCGCTCCGAGCGTATTTGATGTGAGTCCAGGGTTCGGAACGGTCGCGCGACTGCGGAGGGATCCGGGTTAGCGATAGTGGGGTCCGCGGGGTCGGCGATGATTGAAAGCGAGAAGGCAACTGGAGGGACCGCATGGGAGGGGCGGGATGGCGAAAATTTTACTTTTGCGGCGGGAAGGAAAAAAGAAGAAAAAAAAAAAGATAGTACAAAAGGGGTGCAACACGAGGACTTCCCAGGGGGTCACCCATCCTAGTACTACTCTCGCCCAAGCACGCTTAACTTCGGAGTTCTGATGGGATCCGGTGCGTTAGTGCTGGTATGGTCGCACCCGTCAGTAACTGCGCTCCGAGCGTATTTGATGTGAGTCCAGGGTTCGGAACGGTCGCGACTGCGGAGGGATCCGGGTTAGCGATAGTGGGGTCCGCGGGGTCGGCGATGATTGAAAGCGAGAAGGCAACTGGAGGGACCGCATGGGAGGGGCGGGATGGCGAAAATTTTACTTTTGCGGCGGGAAGGAAAAAGAAGAAAAAAAAAAAAAATAGTACAAAAGGGGTGCAACACGAGGACTTCCCAGGGGGTCACCCATCCTAGTACTACTCTCGCCCAAGCACGCTTAACTTCGGAGTTCTGATGGGATCCGGTGCGTTAGTGCTGGTATGGTCGCACCCGTCAGTAACTGCGCTCCGAGCGTATTTGATGTGAGTCCAGGGTTCGGAACGGTCGCGACTGCGGAGGGATCCGGGTTAGCGATAGTGGGGTCCGCGGGGTCGGCGATGATTGAAAGCGAGAAGGCAACTGGAGGGACCGCATGGGAGGGGCGGGATGGCGAAAATTTTACTTTTGCGGCGGGGGAAGGAAAAAGAAGAAAAAAAAAAAAAAAAGATAGTACAAAAGGGGTGCAACACGAGGACTTCCCAGGGGGTCACCCATCCTAGTACTACTCTCGCCCAAGCACGCTTAACTTCGGAGTTCTGATGGGATCCGGTGCGTTAGTGCTGGTATGGTCGCACCCGTCAGTAACTGCGCTCCGAGCGTATTTGATGTGAGTCCAGGGTTCGGAACGGTCGCGACTGCGGAGGGATCCGGGTTAGCGATAGTGGGGTCCGCGGGGTCGGCGATGATTGAAAGCGAGAAGGCAACTGGAGGGACCGCATGGGAGGGGCGGGATGGCGAAAATTTTTACTTTTGCGGCGGGAAGGAAAAAGAAGAAAAAAAAAAAGATAGTACAAAAGGGGGTGCAACACGAGGACTTCCCAGGGGGTCACCCATCCTAGTACTACTCTCTCGCCCAAGCACGCTTAACTTCGGAGTTCTGATGGGATCCGGTGCGTTAGTGCTGGTATGGTCGCACCCGTCAGTAACTGCGCTCCGAGCGTATTTGATGTGAGTCCAGGGTTCGGAACGGTCGCGACTGCGGAGGGATCCGGGTTAGCGATAGTGGGGTCCGCGGGGTCGGCGATGATTGAAAGCGAGAAGGCAACTGGAGGGACCGCATGGGAGGGGCGGGATGGCGAAAATTTTACTTTTGCGGCGGGAAGGAAAAGAAGAAAAAAAAAAAAAATAGTACAAAAGGGGTGCAACACGAGGACTTCCCAGGGGGTCACCCATCCTAGTACTACTCTCGCCCAAGCACGCTTAACTTCGGAGTTCTGATGGGATCCGGTGCGTTAGTGCTGGTATGGTCGCACCCGTCAGTAACTGCGCTCCGAGCGTATTTGATGTGAGTCCAGGGTTCGGAACGGTCGCGACTGCGGAGGGATCCGGGTTAGCGATAGTGGGGTCCGCGGGGTCGGCGATGATTGAAAGCGAGAAGGCAACTGGAGGGACCGCATGGGAGGGGCGGGATGGCGAAAATTTTACTTTTGCGGCGGGAAGGAAAAAGAAGAAAAAAAAAAAAAGATAGTACAAAAGGGGTGCAACACGAGGACTTCCCAGGGGGTCACCCATCCTAGTACTACTCTCGCCCAAGCACGCTTAACTTCGGAGTTCTGATGGGATCCGGTGCGTTAGTGCTGGTATGGTCGCACCCGTCAGTAACTGCGCCTCCGAGCGTATTTGATGTGAGTCCAGGGTTCGGAACGGTCGCGACTGCGGAGGGATCCGGGTTAGCGATAGTGGGGTCCGCGGGGTCGGCGATGATTGAAAGCGAGAAGGCAACTGGAGGGACCGCATGGGAGGGGCGGGATGGCGAAAATTTTACTTTTGCGGCGGCGGCGGGAAGGAAAAAGAAGAAAAAAAAAAAAAGTAGTACAAAAGGGGTGCAACACGAGGACTTCCCAGGGGGTCACCCATCCTAGTACTACTCTCGCCCAAGCACGCTTAACTTCGGAGTTCTGATGGGATCCGGTGCGTTAGTGCTGGTATGGTCGCACCCGTCAGTAACTGCGCTCCGAGCGTATTTGATGTGAGTCCAGGGTTCGGAACGGTCGCGACTGCGGAGGGATCCGGGTTAGCGATAGTGGGGTCCGCGGGGGTCGGCGATGATTGAAAGCGAGAAGGCAACTGGAGGGACCGCATGGGAGGGGCGGGATGGCGAAAATTTTTACTTTTGCGGCGGGAAGGAAAAAGAAGAAAAAAAAAAAAATAGTACAAAAGGGGTGCAACACGAGGACTTCCCAGGGGGTCACCCATCCTAGTACTACTCTCGCCCAAGCACGCTTAACTTCGGAGTTCTGATGGGATCCGGTGCGTTAGTGCTGGTATGGTCGCACCCGTCAGTAACTGCGCTCCGAGCGTATTTGATGTGAGTCCAGGGTTCGGAACGGTCGCGACTGCGGAGGGATCCGGGTTAGCGATAGTGGGGTCCGCGGGGTCGGCGATGATTGAAAGCGAGAAGGCAACTGGAGGGACCGCATGGGGAGGGGCGGGATGGCGAAAATTTTACTTTTGCGGCGGGAAGGAAAAAGAAGAAAAAAAAAAAGATAGTACAAAAGGGGTGCAACACGAGGACTTCCCAGGGGGTCACCCATCCTAGTACTACTCTCGCCCAAGCACGCTTAACTTCGGAGTTCTGATGGGATCCGGTGCGTTAGTGCTGGTATATGGTCGCACCCGTCAGTAACTGCGCTCCGAGCGTATTTGATGTGAGTCCAGGGTTCGGAACGGTCGCGACTGCGGAGGGATCCGGGTTAGCGATAGTGGGGTCCGCGGGGTCGGCGATGATTGAAAGCGAGAAGGCAACTGGAGGGACCGCATGGGAGGGGCGGGATGGCGAAAATTTTACTTTTGCGGCGGGAAGGAAAAAGAAGAAAAAAAAAAAAAAGATAGTACAAAAGGGGTGCAACACGAGGACTTCCCAGGGGGTCACCCATCCTAGTACTACTCTCTCTCCCAAGCACGCTTAACTTCGGAGTTCTGATGGGATCCGGTGCGTTAGTGCTGGTATGGTCGCACCCGTCAGTAACTGCGCTCCGAGCGTATTTGATGTGAGTCCAGGGTTCGGAACGGTCGCGACTGCGGAGGGATCCGGGTTAGCGATAGTGGGGTCCGCGGGGTCGGCGATGATTGAAAGCGAGAAGGCAACTGGAGGGACCGCATGGGAGGGGGGCGGGATGGCGAAAATTTTACTTTTGCGGCGGGGGAGGAAAAAAGAGAAAAAAAAAAAAAGATAGTACAAAAGGGGTGCAACACGAGGACTTCCCAGGGGGTCACCCATCCTAGTACTACTCTCGCCCAAGCACGCTTAACTTCGGAGTTCTGATGGGATCCGGTGCGTTAGTGCTGGTATGGTCGCACCCGTCAGTAACTGCGCTCCGAGCGTATTTGATGTGAGTCCAGGGTTCGGAACGGTCGCGACTGCGGAGGGATCCGGGTTAGCGATAGTGGGGTCCGCGGGGTCGGCGATGATTGAAAGCGAGAAGGCAACTGGAGGGACCGCATGGGAGGGGCGGGATGGCGAAAAATTTTACTTTTGCGGCGGGAAGGAAAAAGAAAAAAAAAAAAAAAAATAGTACAAAAGGGGTGCAACACGAGGACTTCCCAGGGGGTCACCCATCCTAGTACTACTCTCTCTCCCAAAGCACGCTTAACTTCGGAGTTCTGATGGGATCCGGGTGCGTTAGTGCTGGTATGGTCGCACCCGTCAGTAACTGCGCTCCGAGCGTATTTGATGTGAGTCCAGGGTTCGGAACGGTCGCGACTGCGGAGGGATCCGGGTTAGCGATAGTGGGGTCCGCGGGGTCGGCGATGATTGAAAGCGAGAAGGCAACTGGAGGAGGGACCGCATGGGAGGGGCGGGATGGCGAAAATTTTACTTTTGCGGCGGGAAGGAAAAAAGAAGAAAAAAAAAAAAAGATAGTACAAAAGGGGTGCAACACGAGGACTTCCCAGGGGGTCACCCATCCTAGTACTACTCTCGCCCAAGCACGCTTAACTTCGGAGTTCTGATGGGATCCGGTGCGTTAGTGCTGGTATGGTCGCACCCGTCAGTAACTGCGCTCCGAGCGTATTTGATGTGAGTCCAGGGTTCGGAACGGTCGCGACTGCGGAGGGATCCGGGTTAGCGATAGTGGGGTCCGCGGGGTCGGCGATGATTGAAAGCGAGAAGGCAACTGGAGGGACCGCATGGGAGGGGCGGGATGGCGAAAATTTTACTTTTGCGGCGGGAAGGAAAAAGAAGAAAAAAAAAAAAGATAGTACAAAAGGGGTGCAACACGAGGACTTCCCAGGGGGTCACCCATCCTAGTACTACTCTCGCCCAAGCACGCTTAACTTCGGAGTTCTGATGGGATCCGGTGCGTTAGTGCTGGTATGGTCGCACCCGTCAGTAACTGCGCTCCGAGCGTATTTGATGTGAGTCCAGGGTTCGGAACGGTCGCGACTGCGGAGGGATCCGGGTTAGCGATAGTGGGGTCCGCGGGGGGTCGGCGATGATTGAAAAGCGAGAAGGCAACTGGAGGGACCGCATGGGAGGGGCGGGATGGCGAAAATTTTTTTTGCTTTTGCGGCGGGAAGGAAAAAGAAGAAAAAAAAAAAAAAAATAGTACAAAAGGGGTGCAACACGAGGACTTCCCAGGGGGTCACCCATCCTAGTACTACTCTCGCCCAAGCACGCTTAACTTCGGAGTTCTGATGGGATCCGGTGCGTTAGTGCTGGTATGGTCGCACCCGTCAGTAACTGCGCTCCGAGCGTATTTGATGTGAGTCCAGGGTTCGGAACGGTCGCGACTGCGGAGGGATCCGGGTTAGCGATAGTGGGGTCCGCGGGGTCGGCGATGATTGAAAGCGAGAAGGCAACTGGAGGGACCGCATGGGAGGGGCGGGATGGCGAAAATTTTTACTTTTGCGGCGGGAAGGAAAAAGAAGAAAAAAAAAAAAAATAGTACAAAAAAAGGGTGCAACACGAGGACTTCCCAGGGGGTCACCCATCCTAGTACTACTCTCGCCCAAGCACGCTTAACTTCGGAGTTCTGATGGGATCCGGTGCGTTAGTGCTGGTATGGTCGCACCCGTCAGTAACTGCGCTCCGAGCGTATTTGATGTGAGTCCAGGGTTCGGAACGGTCGCGACTGCGGAGGGATCCGGGTTAGCGATAGTGGGGTCCGCGGGGTCGGGCGATGATTGAAAGCGAGAAGGCAACTGGAGGGACCGCATGGGAGGGGCGGGATGGCGAAAATTTTACTTTTGCGGCGGGAAGGAAAAAGAAGAAAAAAAAAAAAAAAAATAGTACAAAAGGGGTGCAACACGAGGACTTCCCAGGGGGTCACCCATCCTAGTACTACTACTCTCGCCCAAGCACGCTTAACTTCGGAGTTCTGATGGGATCCGGTGCGTTAGTGCTGGTATGGTCGCACCCGTCAGTAACTGCGCTCCGAGCGTATTTGATGTGAGTCCAGGGTTCGGAACGGTCGCGACTGCGGAGGGATCCGGGTTAGCGATAGTGGGGTCCGCGGGGGTCGGCGATGATTGAAAGCGAGAAGGCAACTGGAGGGACCGCATGGGAGGGGGGGGATGGCGAAAATTTTACTTTTGCGGCGGGAAGGAAAAAGAAGAAAAAAAAAAAGATAGTACAAAAGGGGTGCAACACGAGGACTTCCCAGGGGGTCACCCATCCTAGTACTACTCTCGCCCAAGCACGCTTAACTTCGGAGTTCTGATGGGATCCGGTGCGTTAGTGCTGGTATGGTCGCACCCGTCAGTAACTGCGCTCCGAGCGTATTTGATGTGAGTCCAGGGTTCGGAACGGTCGCGACTGCGGAGGGATCCGGGTTAGCGATAGTGGGGTCCGCGGGGTCGGCGATGATTGAAAGCGAGAAGGCAACTGGAGGGACCGCATGGGAGGGGCGGGATGGCGAAAATTTTACTTTTGCGGCGGGAAGGAAAAAGAAGAAAAAAAAAAAAAGATAGTACAAAAGGGGTGCAACACGAGGACTTCCCAGGGGGTCACCCATCCTAGTACTACTCTCGCCCAAGCACGCTTAACTTCGGAGTTCTGATGGGATCCGGTGCGTTAGTGCTGGTATGGTCGCACCCGTCAGTAACTGCGCTCCGAGCGTATTTGATGTGAGTCCAGGGTTCGGAACGGTCGCGACTGCGGAGGGATCCCGGGTTAGCGATAGTGGGGTCCGCGGGGTCGGCGATGATTGAAAGCGAGAAGGCAACTGGAGGGACCGCATGGGAGGGGCGGGATGGCGAAAATTTTACTTTTGCGGCGGGAAGGAAAAAGAAGAAAAAAAAAAAAAATAGTACAAAAGGGGTGCAACACGAGGACTTCCCAGGGGGTCACCCATCCTAGTACTACTCTCGCCCAAGCACGCTTAACTTCGGAGTTCTGATGGGATCCGGTGCGTTAGTGCTGGTATGGTCGCACCCGTCAGTAACTGCGCTCCGAGCGTATTTGATGTGAGTCCAGGGTTCGGAACGGTCGCGACTGCGGAGGGATCCGGGTTAGCGATAGTGGGGTCCGCGGGGTCGGCGATGATTGAAAGCGAGAAGGCAACTGGAGGGACCGCATGGGAGGGGCGGGGGGGGCGAAAATTTTACTTTTGCGGCGGGGGAAGGAAAAAGAAGAAAAAAAAAAAAATAGTACAAAAGGGGGTGCAACACGAGGACTTTCCCAGGGGGTCACCCATCCTAGTACTACTCTCGCCCCCAAGCACGCTTAACTTCGGAGTTCTGATGGGATCCGGTGCGTTAGTGCTGGTATGGTCGCACCCGTCAGTAACTGCGCTCCGAGCGTATTTGATGTGAGTCCAGGGTTCGGAACGGTCGCGACTGCGGAGGGATCCGGGTTAGCGATAGTGGGGTCCGGGGGGTCGGCGATGATTGAAAGCGAGAAGGCAACTGGAGGGACCGCATGGGAGGGGCGGGATGGCGAAAATTTTACTTTTGCGGCGGGAAGGAAAAAAAGAAAAAAAAAAAAATAGTACAAAAGGGGTGCAACACGAGGACTTCCCAGGGGGTCACCCATCCTAGTACTACTCTCGCCCAAGCACGCTTAACTTCGGAGTTCTGATGGGATCCGGTGCGTTAGTGCTGGTATGGTCGCACCCGTCAGTAACTGCGCTCCGAGCGTATTTGATGTGAGTCCAGGGTTCGGAACGGTCGCGACTGCGGAGGGATCCGGGTTAGCGATAGTGGGGTCCGCGGGGTCGGCGATGATTGAAAGCGAGAAGGCAACTGGAGGGACCGCATGGGAGGGGCGGGATGGCGAAAAATTTTACTTTTGCGGCGGGAAGGAAAAAAGAAGAAAAAAAAAAAGATAGTACAAAAAAGGGTGCAACACGAGGACTTCCCAGGGGGTCACCCATCCTAGTACTACTCTCGCCCAAGCACGCTTAACTTCGGAGTTCTGATGGGATCCGGTGCGTTTAGTGCTGGTATGGTCGCACCCGTCAGTAACTGCGCTCCGAGCGTATTTGATGTGAGTCCAGGGTTCGGAACGGTCGCGACTGCGGAGGGATCCGGGTTAGCGATAGTGGGGTCCGCGGGGTCGGCGATGATTGAAAGCGAGAAGGCAACAAGAGGGACCGCATGGGAGGGGCGGGATGGCGAAAATTTTACTTTTGCGGCGGGAAGGAAAAAGAAGAAAAAAAAAATATAGTACAAAAGGGGTGCAACACGAGGACTTCCCAGGGGGTCACCCATCCTAGTACTACTCTCGCCCAAGCACGCTTAACTTCGGAGTTCTGATGGGATCCGGTGCGTTAGTGCTGGTATGGTCGCACCCGTCAGTAACTGCGCTCCGAGCGTATTTGATGTGAGTCCAGGGTTCGGAACGGTCGCGACTGCGGAGGGATCCGGGTTAGCGATAGTGGGGTCCGCGGGGTCGGCGATGATTGAAAGCGAGAAGGCAACTGGAGGGACCGCATGGGAGGGGCGGGATGGCGAAAAAATTTTACTTTTGCGGCGGGAAGGAAAAAGAAGAAAAAAAAAAAAAAAGATAGTACAAAAGGGGTGCAACACGAGGACTTCCCAGGGGGTCACCCATCCTAGTACTACTCTCGCCCAAGCAGCACGCTTAACTTCGGAGTTCTGATGGGATCCGGTGCGTTAGTGCTGGTATGGTCGCACCCGTCAGTAACTGCGCTCCGAGCGTATTTGATTGATGTGAGTCCAGGGTTCGGAACGGTCGCGACTGCGGAGGGATCCGGGTTAGCGATAGTGGGGTCCGCGGGGTCGGCGATGATTGAAAGCGAGAAGGCAACTGGAGGGACCGCATGGGAGGGGCGGGATGGCGAAAATTTTACTTTTGCGGCGGGAAGGAAAAAGAAGAAAAAAAAAAAGATAGTACAAAAGGGGTGCAACACGAGGACTTCCCAGGGGGTCACCCATCCTAGTACTACTCTCGCCCAAGCACGCTTAACTTCGGAGTTCTGATGGGATCCGGTGCGTTAGTGCTGGTATGGTCGCACCCGTCAGTAACTGCGCTCCGAGCGTATTTGATGTGAGTCCAGGGTTCGGAACGGTCGCGACTGCGGAGGGATCCGGGTTAGCGATAGTGGGGTCCGCGGGGTCGGCGATGATTGAAAGCGAGAAGGCAACTGGAGGGACCGCATGGGAGGGGCGGGATGGCGAAAATTTTACTTTTGCGGCGGGAAGGAAAGAAAGAAAAAAAAAAAAAAGATAGTACAAAAGGGGTGCAACACGAGGACTTCCCAGGGGGTCACCCATCCTAGTACTACTCTCGCCCAAGCACGCTTAACTTCGGAGTTCTGATGGGATCCGGTGCGTTAGTGCTGGTATGGTCGCACCCGTCAGTAACTGCGCTCCGAGCGTATTTGATGTGAGTCCAGGGTTCGGAACGGTCGCGACTGCGGAGGGATCCGGGTTAGCGATAGTGGGGTCCGCGGGGTCGGCGATGATTGAAAGCGAGAAGGCAACTGGAGGGACCGCATGGGAGGGGCGGGATGGCGAAAATTTTACTTTTGCGGCGGGAAGGAAAAAGAAGAAAAAAAAAAAAAAATAGTACAAAAGGGGTGCAACACGAGGACTTCCCAGGGGGTCACCCATCCTAGTACTACTCTCGCCCAAGCACGCTTAACTTCGGAGTTCTGATGGGATCCGGTGCGTTAGTGCTGGTATGGTCGCACCCGTCAGTAACTGCGCTCCGAGCGTATTTGATGTGAGTCCAGGGTTCGGAACGGTCGCGACTGCGGAGGGATCCGGGTTAGCGATAGTGGGGTCCGCGGGGTCGGCGGCGATGATTGAAAGCGAGAAGGCAACTGGAGGGACCGCATGGGAGGGGCGGGATGGCGAAAAAATTTTACTTTTGCGGCGGGAAGGAAAAAGAAAAAAAAAAAAGATAGTACAAAAGGGGTGCAACACGAGGACTTCCCAGGGGGTCACCCATCCTAGTACTACTCTCGCCCAAGCACGCTTAACTTCGGAGTTCTGATGGGATCCGGTGCGTTAGTGCTGGTATGGTCGCACCCGTCAGTAACTGCGCTCCGAGCGTATTTGATGTGAGTCCAGGGTTCGGAACGGTCGCGACTGCGGAGGGATCCGGGTTAGCGATAGTGGGGTCCGCGGGGTCGGCGATGATTGAAAGCGAGAAGGCAACTGGAGGGACCGCATGGGAGGGGCGGGATGGCGAAAATTTTACTTTGCGGCGGGAAGGAAAAAAGAAGAAAAAAAAAAAAATAGTACAAAAGGGGTGCAACACGAGGACTTCCCAGGGGGTCACCCATCCTAGTACTACTCTCGCCCAAGCACGCTTAACTTCGGAGTTCTGATGGGATCCGGTGCGTTAGTGCTGGTATGGTCGCACCCGTCAGTAACTGCGCTCCGAGCGTATTTGATGTGAGTCCAGGGTTCGGAACGGTCGCGACTGCGGAGGGATCCGGGTTAGCGATAGTGGGGTCCGCGGGGTCGGCGATGATTGAAAGCGAGAAGGCAACTGGAGGGACCGCATGGGAGGGGCGGGATGGCGAAAATTTTACTTTTGCGGCGGGAAGGAAAAAGAAGAAAAAAAAAAAAAATAGTACAAAAGGGGTGCAACACGACGAGGACTTCCCAGGGGGTCACCCATCCTAGTACTACTCTCGCCCAAGCACGCTTAACTTCGGAGTTCTGATGGGATCCGGTGCGTTAGTGCTGGTATCGCACCCGTCAGTAACTGCGCTCCGAGCGTATTTGATGTGAGTCCAGGGTTCGGAACGGTCGCGACTGCGGAGGGATCCGGGTTAGCGATAGTGGGGTCCGCGGGGGGTCGGCGATGATTGAAAGCGAGAAGGCAACTGGAGGGACCGCATGGGAGGGGCGGGATGGCGAAAATTTTACTTTTGCGGCGGGAAGGAAAAAAGAAGAAAAAAAAAAAGATAGTACAAAAGGGGTGCAACACGAGGACTTCCCAGGGGGTCACCCATCCTAGTACTACTCTCGCCCAAGCGCCTTTAACTTCGGAGTTCTGATGGGATCCGGTGCGTTAGTGCTGGTATGGTCGCACCCGTCAGTAACTGCGCTCCGAGCGTATTTGATGTGAGTCCAGGGTTCGGAACGGTCGCGACTGCGGAGGGATCCGGGTTAGCGATAGTGGGGTCCGCGGGGTCGGCGATGATTGAAAGCGAGAAGGCAACTGGAGGGACCGCATGGGAGGGGCGGGATGGCGAAAATTTTACTTTTGCGGCGGGAAGGAAAAAGAAGAAAAAAAAAAAGATAGTACAAAAGGGGTGCAACACGAGGACTTCCCAGGGGGTCACCCATCCTAGTACTACTCTCGCCCAAGCACGCTTAACTTCGGAGTTCTGATGGGATCCGGTGCGTTAGTGCTGGTATGGTCGCACCCGTCAGTAACTGCGCTCCGAGCGTATTTGATGTGAGTCCAGGGTTCGGAACGGTCGCGACTGCGGAGGGATCCGGGTTAGCGATAGTGGGGTCCGCGGGGTCGGCGATGATTGAAAGCGAGAAGGCAACTGGAGGGACCGCATGGGAGGGGCGGGATGGCGAAAATTTTACTTTTGCGGCGGGAAGGAAAAAGAAGAAAAAAAAAAAAAGATAGTACAAAAGGGGTGCAACACGAGGACTTCCCAGGGGGTCACCCATCCTAGTACTACTCTCGCCCAAGCACGCTTAACTTCGGAGTTCTGATGGGATCCGGTGCGTTAGTGCTGGTATGGTCGCACCCGTCAGTAACTGCGCTCCGAGCGTATTTGATGTGAGTCCAGGGTTCGGAACGGTCGCGACTGCGGAGGGATCCGGGTTAGCGATAGTGGGGTCCGCGGGGTCGGCGATGATTGAAAGCGAGAAGGCAACTGGAGGGACCGCATGGGAGGGGCGGGATGGCGAAAATTTTACTTTTGCGGCGGGAAGGAAAAAGAAGAAAAAAAAAAAAAAATAGTACAAAAGGGGGTGCAACACGAGGACTTCCCAGGGGGTCACCCATCCTAGTACTACTCTCGCCCAAGCACGCTTAACTTCGGAGTTCTGATGGGATCCGGTGCGTTAGTGCTGGTATGGTCGCACCCGTCAGTAACTGCGCTCCGAGCGTATTTGATGTGAGTCCAGGGTTCGGAACGGTCGCGACTGCGGAGGGATCCGGGTTAGCGATAGTGGGGTCCGCGGGGGTCGGCGATGATTGAAAGCGAGAAGGCAACTGGGAGGGACCGCATGGGAGGGGCGGGATGGCGAAAATTTTACTTTTGCGGCGGGAAGGAAAAAAAAAAAAAAAAAAAAAAGATAGTACAAAAGGGGTGCAACACGAGGACTTCCCAGGGGGTCACCCATCCTAGTACTACTCTCGCCCAAGCACGCTTAACTTCGGAGTTCTGATGGGATCCGGTGCGTTAGTGCTGGTATGGTCGCACCCGTCAGTAACTGCGCTCCGAGCGTATTTGATGTGAGTCCAGGGTTCGGAACGGTCGCGACTGCGGAGGGATCCGGGTTAGCGATAGTGGGGTCCGCGGGGGGTCGGCGATGATTGAAAGCGAGAAGGCAACTGGAGGGACCGCATGGGAGGGGCGGGATGGCGAAAATTTTACTTTTGCGGCGGGAAGGAAAAAGAAGAAAAAAAAAAAAGATAGTACAAAAGGGGTGCAACACGAGGACTTCCCAGGGGGTCACCCATCCTAGTACTACTCTCTCGCCAAAGCACGCTTAACTTCGGAGTTCTGATGGGATCCGGTGCGTTAGTGCTGGTATGGTCGCACCCGTCAGTAACTGCGCTCCGAGCGTATTTGATGTGAGTCCAGGGTTCGGAACGGTCGCGACTGCGGAGGGATCCGGGTTAGCGATAGTGGGGTCCGCGGGGTCGGCGATGATTGAAAGCGAGAAGGCAACTGGAGGGACCGCATGGGAGGGGCGGGATGGCGAAAATTTTACTTTTGCGGCGGGAAGGAAAAAGAAGAAAAAAAAAAAGATAGTACAAAAAAGGGTGCAACACGAGGACTTCCCAGGGGGTCACCCATCCTAGTACTACTCTCGCCCAAGCACGCTTAACTTCGGAGTTCTGATGGGATCCGGTGCGTTAGTGCTGGTATGGTCGCACCCGTCAGTAACTGCGCTCCGAGCGTATTTGATGTGAGTCCAGGGTTCGGAACGGTCGCGACTGCGGAGGGATCCGGGTTAGCGATAGTGGGGTCCGCGGGGTCGGCGATGATTGAAAGCGAGAAGGCAACTGGAGGGACCGCATGGGAGGGGGGGGGATGGCGAAAAATTTTACTTTTGCGGCGGGAAGGAAAAAGAAGAAAAAAAAAAAAAGATAGTACAAAAGGGGTGCAACACGAGGACTTCCCAGGGGGTCACCCATCCTAGTACTACTCTCGCCCAAGCACGCTTAACTTCGGAGTTCTGATGGGATCCGGTGCGTTAGTGCTGGTATGGTCGCACCCGTCAGTAACTGCGCTCCGAGCGTATTTGATGTGAGTCCAGGGTTCGGAACGGTCGCGACTGCGGAGGGATCCGGGTTAGCGATAGTGGGGTCCGCGGGGTCGGCGATGATTGAAAGCGAGAAGGCAACTGGAGGGACCGCATGGGAGGGGCGGGATGGCGAAAATTTTACTTTTGCGGCGGGGGAAGGAAAAAAAAGAAAAAAAAAAAAAAAAGATAGTACAAAAGGGGTGCAACACGAGGACTTCCCAGGGGGTCACCCATCCTAGTACTACTCTCGCCCAAGCACGCTTAACTTCGGAGTTCTGATGGGATCCGGTGCGTTAGTGCTGGTATGGTCGCACCCGTCAGTAACTGCGCTCCCGAGCGTATTTGATGTGAGTCCAGGGTTCGGAACGGTCGCGACTGCGGAGGGATCCGGGTTAGCGATAGTGGGGTCCGCGGGGTCGGCGATGATTGAAAGCGAGAAGGCAACTGGAGGGACCGCATGGGAGGGGCGGGATGGCGAAAATTTTACTTTTGCGGCGGGAAGGAAAAAGAAGAAAAAAAAAAAATAGTACAAAAGGGGTGCAACACGAGGACTTCCCAGGGGGTCACCCATCCTAGTACTACTCTCGCCCAAGCACGCTTAACTTCGGAGTTCTGATGGGATCCGGTGCGTTAGTGCTGGTATGGTCGCACCCGTCAGTAACTGCGCTCCGAGCGTATTTGATGTGAGTCCAGGGTTCGGAACGGTCGCGACTGCGGAGGGATCCGGGTTAGCGATAGTGGGGTCCGCGGGGTCGGCGATGATTGAAAGAAAGCGAGAAGGCAACTGGAGGGACCGCATGGGAGGGGCGGGATGGCGAAAATTTTACTTTTGCGGCGGGGGAAGGAAAAAGAAGAAAAAAAAAAAAAAAAGAGTACAAAAGGGGTGCAACACGAGGACTTCCCAGGGGGTCACCCATCCTAGTACTACTCTCGCCCAAGCACGCTTAACTTCGGAGTTCTGATGGGATCCGGTGCGTTAGTGCTGGTATGGTCGCACCCGTCAGTAACTGCGCTCCGAGCGTATTTGATGTGAGTCCAGGGTTCGGAACGGTCGCGACTGCGGAGGGATCCGGGTTAGCGATAGTGGGGTCCGCGGGGTCGGCGATGATTGAAAGCGAGAAGGCAACTGGAGGGACCGCATGGGAGGGGCGGGATGGCGAAAATTTTACTTTTGCGGCGGGAAGGAAAAAGAAGAAAAAAAAAAAAAATAGTACAAAAAAGGGGTGCAACACGAGGACTTCCCAGGGGGTCACCCATCCTAGTACTACTCTCGCCCAAGCACGCTTAACTTCGGAGTTCTGATGGGATCCGGTGCGTTAGTGCTGGTATGGTCGCACCCGTCAGTAACTGCGCTCCGAGCGTATTTGATGTGAGTCCAGGGTTCGGAACGGTCGCGACTGCGGAGGGATCCGGGTTAGCGATAGTGGGGTCCGCGGGGTCGGCGATGATTGAAAGCGAGAAGGCAACTGGAGGGACCGCATGGGAGGGGCGGGATGGCGAAAATTTTACTTTTTTTGCGGCGGGAAGGAAAAAAAGAAGAAAAAAAAAAAAAAAAGTAGTACAAAAGGGGTGCAACACGAGGACTTCCCAGGGGGTCACCCATCCTAGTACTACTCTCGCCCCCAGCACGCTTAACTTCGGAGTTCTGATGGGATCCGGTGCGTTAGTGCTGGTATGGTCGCACCCGTCAGTAACTGCGCTCCGAGCGTATTTGATGTGAGTCCAGGGTTCGGAACGGTCGCGACTGCGGAGGGATCCGGGTTAGCGATAGTGGGGTCCGCGGGGTCGGCGATGATTGAAAGCGAGAAGGCAACTGGAGGGACCGCATGGGAGGGGCGGGATGGGCGAAAATTTTACTTTTGCGGCGGGAAGGAAAAAAGAAAAAAAAAAAAAAATAGTACAAAAAAGGTGCAACACGAGGACTTCCCAGGGGGTCACCCATCCTAGTACTACTCTCGCCCAAGCACGCTTAAACTTCGGAGTTCTGATGGGATCCGGTGCGTTAGTGCTGGTATGGTCGCACCCGTCAGTAACTGCGCTCCGAGCGTATTTGATGTGAGTCCAGGGTTCGGAACGGTCGCGACTGCGGAGGGATCCGGGTTAGCGATAGTGGGGTCCGCGGGGTCGGCGATGATTGAAAGCGAGAAGGCAACTGGAGGGACCGCATGGGAGGGGCGGGATGGCGAAAATTTTACTTTTGCGGCGGGAAGGAAAAAGAAGAAAAAAAAAAAAATAGATAGTACAAAAGGGGTGCAACACGAGGACTTCCCAGGGGGTCACCCATCCTAGTACTACTCTCGCCCAAGCACGCTTAACTTCGGAGTTCTGATGGGATCCGGTGCGTTAGTGCTGGTATGGTCGCACCCGTCAGTAACTGCGCTCCGAGCGTATTTGATGTGAGTCCAGGGTTCGGAACGGTCGCGACTGCGGAGGAGGGATCCGGGTTAGCGATAGTGGGGTGGGGTCCGCGGGGTCGGCGATGATTGAAAGCGAGAAGGCAACTGGAGGGACCGCATGGGAGGGGCGGGATGGCGAAAATTTTACTTTTGCGGCGGGAAGGAAAAAGAAGAAAAAAAAAAAAAAGATAGTACAAAAGGGGTGCAACACGAGGACTTCCCAGGGGGTCACCCATCCTAGTACTACTCTCGCCCAAGCACGCTTAACTTCGGAGTTCTGATGGGATCCGGTGCGTTAGTGCTGGTATGGTCGCACCCGTCAGTAACTGCGCTCCGAGCGTATTTGATGTGAGTCCAGGGTTCGGAACGGTCGCGACTGCGGAGGGATCCGGGTTAGCGATAGTGGGGTCCGCGGGGTCGGCGATGATTGAAAAGCGAGAAGGCAACTGGAGGGACCGCATGGGAGGGGCGGGATGGCGAAAATTTTACTTTTGCGGCGGGAAGGAAAAAAAAGAAAAAAAAAAAAAGATAGTACAAAAAAGGGGTGCAACACGAGGACTTCCCAGGGGGTCACCCATCCTAGTACTACTCTCGCCCAAGCACGCTTAACTTCGGAGTTCTGATGGGATCCGGTGCGTTAGTGCTGGTATGGTCGCACCCGTCAGTAACTGCGCTCCGAGCGTATTTGATGTGAGTCCAGGGTTCGGAACGGTCGCGACTGCGGAGGGATCCGGGTTAGCGATAGTGGGGTCCGCGGGGTCGGCGATGATTGAAAGCGAGAAGGCAACTGGAGGGACCGCATGGGAGGGGCGGGGGGGATGGCGAAAATTTTTACTTTTGCGGCGGGAAGGAAAAGGAAGAAGAAAAAAAAAAAAAAGATAGTACAAAAGGGGTGCAACACGAGGACTTCCCAGGGGGTCACCCATCCTAGTACTACTCTCGCCCAAGCACGCTTAACTTCGGAGTTCTGATGGGATCCGGTGCGTTAGTGCTGGTATGGTCGCACCCGTCAGTAACTGCGCTCCGAGCGTATTTGATGTGAGTCCAGGGTTCGGAACGGTCGCGACTGCGGAGGGATCCGGGTTAGCGATAGTGGGGTCCGCGGGGTCGGCGATGATTGAAAGCGAGAAGGCAACTGGAGGGACCGCATGGGAGGGGCGGGGGGGGCGAAAATTTTACTTTTGCGGCGGGAAGGAAAAAGAAGAAAAAAAAAAAATAGTACAAAAGGGGTGTGCAACACGAGGACTTCCCAGGGGGTCACCCATCCTAGTACTACTCTCGCCCAAGCACGCTTAACTTCGGAGTTCTGATGGGATCCGGTGCGTTAGTGCTGGTATGGTCGCACCCGTCAGTACTGCGCTCCGAGCGTATTTGATGTGAGTCCAGGGTTCGGAACGGTCGCGACTGCGGAGGGATCCGGGTTAGCGATAGTGGGGTCCGCGGGGTCGGCGATGATTGAAAGCGAGAAGGCAACTGGAGGGACCGCATGGGAGGGGCGGGATGGCGAAAATTTTACTTTTGCGGCGGGGGAGGAAAAAGAAGAAAAAAAAAAAAGATAGTACAAAAGGGGTGCAACACGAGGACTTCCCAGGGGGTCACCCATCCTAGTACTACTCTCGCCCAAGCACGCTTAACTTCGGAGTTCTGATGGGATCCGGTGCGTTAGTGCTGGTATGGTCGCACCCGTCAGTAACTGCGCTCCGAGCGTATTTGATGTGAGTCCAGGGTTCGGAACGGTCGCGACTGCGGAGGGATCCGGGTTAGCGATAGTGGGGTCCGCGGGGTCGGCGATGATTGAAAGCGAGAAGGCAACTGGAGGGACCGCATGGGAGGGGCGGGATGGCGAAAATTTTACTTTTGCGGCGGGAAGGAAAAAGAAGAAAAAAAAAAAAATAGTACAAAAGGGGTGCAACACGAGGACTTCCCAGGGGGTCACCCATCCTAGTACTACTCTCGCCCAAGCACGCTTAACTTCGGAGTTCTGATGGGATCCGGTGCGTTAGTGCTGGTATGGTCGCACCCGTCAGTCAGTAACTGCGCTCCGAGCGTATTTGATGTGAGTCCAGGGTTCGGAACGGTCGCGACTGCGGAGGGATCCGGGTTAGCGATAGTGGGGTCCGCGGGGTCGGCGATGATTGAAAGCGAGAAGGCAACTGGAGGGACCGCATGGGAGGGGCGGGATGGCGAAAATTTTACTTTTGCGGCGGGAAGGAAAAAAAAAGAAAAAAAAAAAAAGATAGTACAAAAGGGGTGCAACACGAGGACTTCCCAGGGGGTCACCCATCCTAGTACTACTCTCGCCCAAGCACGCTTAACTTCGGAGTTCTGATGGGATCCGGTGCGTTAGGTGCTGGTATGGTCGCACCCGTCAGTAACTGCGCTCCGAGCGTATTTGATGTGAGTCCAGGGTTCGGAACGGTCGCGACTGCGGAGGGATCCGGGTTAGCGATAGTGGGGTCCGCGGGGTCGGCGATGATTGAAAGCGAGAAGGCAACTGGAGGGACCGCATGGGAGGGGCGGGATGGCGAAAATTTTACTTTTGCGGCGGGAAGGAAAAAGAAAAAAAAAAAAAAAAAGATAGTACAAAAGGGGTGCAACACGAGGACTTCCCAGGGGGTCACCCATCCTAGTACTACTCTCGCCCAAGCACGCTTAACTTCGGAGTTCTGATGGGATCCGGTGCGTTAGTGCTGGTATGGTCGCACCCGTCAGTAACTGCGCTCCGAGCGTATTTGATGTGAGTCCAGGGTTCGGAACGGTCGCGACTGCGGAGGGATCCGGGTTAGCGATAGTGGGGTCCGCGGGGTCGGCGATGATTGAAAGCGAGAAGGCAACTGGAGGGACCGACCGCATGGGAGGGGCGGGATGGCGAAAATTTTACTTTTGCGGCGGGAAGGAAAAAAAAGAAGAAAAAAAAAAAAGTAGTACAAAAGGGGTGCAACACGAGGACTTCCCAGGGGGTCACCCATCCTAGTACTACTCTCGCCCAAGCACGCTTAACTTCGGAGTTCTGATGGGATCCGGTGCGTTAGTGCTGGTATGGTCGCACCCGTCAGTAACTGCGCTCCGAGCGTATTTGATGTGAGTCCAGGGTTCGGAACGGTCGCGACTGCGGAGGGATCCGGGTTAGCGATAGTGGGGTCCGCGGGGTCGGCGATGATTGAAAGCGAGAAGGCAACTGGAGGGACCGCATGGGAGGGGCGGGATGGCGAAAATTTTTACTTTTGCGGCGGGAAGGAAAAAGAAGAAAAAAAAAAAGATAGTACAAAAAAAGGGGGTGCAACACGAGGACTTCCCAGGGGGTCACCCATCCTAGTACTACTCTCGCCCAAGCACGCTTAACTTCGGAGTTCTGATGGGATCCGGTGCGTTAGTGCTGGTATGGTCGCACCCGTCAGTAACTGCGCTCCGAGCGTATTTGATGTGAGTCCAGGGTTCGGAACGGTCGCGACTGCGGAGGGATCCGGGTTAGCGATAGTGGGGTCCGCGGGGTCGGCGATGATTGAAAGCGAGAAGGCAACTGGAGGGACCGCATGGGAGGGGCGGGATGGCGAAAATTTTACTTTTGCGGCGGGGGAAGGAAAAAGAAGAAAAAAAAAAAGATAGTACAAAAAAGGGTGCAACACGAGGACTTCCCAGGGGGTCACCCATCCTAGTACTACTCTCGCCCAAGCACGCTTAACTTCGGAGTTCTGATGGGATCCGGTGCGTTAGTGCTGGTATGGTCGCACCCGTCAGTAACTGCGCTCCGAGCGTATTTGATGTGAGTCCAGGGTTCGGAACGGTCGCGACTGCGGAGGGATCCGGGTTAGCGATAGTGGGGTCCGCGGGGTCGGCGATGATTGAAAGCGAGAGAAGGCAACTGGAGGGACCGCATGGGAGGGGCGGGATGGCGAAAATTTTACTTTTGCGGCGGGAAGGAAAAAGAAGAAAAAAAAAAAAAGATAGTACAAAAGGGGTGCAACACGAGGACTTCCCAGGGGGTCACCCATCCTAGTACTACTCTCGCCCAAGCACGCTTAACTTCGGAGTTCTGATGGGATCCGGTGCGTTAGTGCTGGTATGGTCGCACCCGTCAGTAACTGCGCTCCGAGCGTATTTGATGTGAGTCCAGGGTTCGGAACGGTCGCGACTGCGGAGGGATCCGGGTTAGCGATAGTGGGGTCCGCGGGGGGGGGGCGGCGATGATTGAAAGCGAGAAGGCAACTGGAGGGACCGCATGGGAGGGGCGGGATGGCGAAAATTTTACTTTTGCGGCGGGAAGGAAAAAGAAAAAAAAAAAAAAAGATAGTACAAAAGGGGTGCAACACGAGGACTTCCCAGGGGGTCACCCATCCTAGTACTACTCTCTCTCTCGCCCAAGCACGCTTAACTTCGGAGTTCTGATGGGATCCGGTGCGTTAGTGCTGGTATGGTCGCACCCGTCAGTAACTGCGCTCCGAGCGTATTTGATGTGAGTCCAGGGTTCGGAACGGTCGCGACTGCGGAGGGATCCGGGTTAGCGATAGTGGGGTCCGCGGGGTCGGCGATGATTGAAAGCGAGAAGGCAACTGGAGGGACCGCATGGGAGGGGCGGGATGGCGAAAATTTTACTTTTGCGGCGGGAAGGAAAAAAAAAGAAAAAAAAAAAAAAAATAGTACAAAAGGGGTGCAACACGAGGACTTCCCAGGGGGTCACCCATCCTAGTACTACTCTCGCCCAAGCACGCTTAACTTCGGAGTTCTGATGGGATCCGGTGCGTTAGTGCTGGTATGGTCGCACCCGTCAGTAACTGCGCTCCGAGCGTATTTGATGTGAGTCCAGGGTTCGGAACGGTCGCGACTGCGGAGGGATCCGGGTTAGCGATAGTGGGGTCCGCGGGGTCGGCGATGATTGAAAGCGAGAAGGCAACTGGAGGGACCGCATGGGGGAGGGGGCGGGATGGCGAAAATTTTTTTTTTGCGGCGGGAAGGAAAAAGAAGAAAAAAAAAAAAAAAATAGTACAAAAGGGGTGCAACACGAGGACTTCCCAGGGGGTCACCCATCCTAGTACTACTCTCGCCCAAGCACGCTTAACTTCGGAGTTCTGATGGGATCCGGTGCGTTAGTGCTGGTATGGTCGCACCCGTCAGTAACTGCGCTCCGAGCGTATTTGATGTGAGTCCAGGGTTCGGAACGGTCGCGACTGACTGCGGAGGGATCCGGGTTAGCGATAGTGGGGTCCGCGGGGTCGGCGATGATTGAAAGCGAGAAGGCAACTGGAGGGACCGCATGGGAGGGGCGGGGGATGGCGAAAATTTTACTTTTGCGGCGGGAAGGAAAAAGAAGAAAAAAAAAAAAAATAGTACAAAAGGGGTGCAACACGAGGACTTCCCAGGGGGTCACCCATCCTAGTACTACTCTCGCCCAAGCACGCTTAACTTCGGAGTTCTGATGGGATCCGGTGCGTTAGTGCTGGTATGGTCGCACCCGTCAGTAACTGCGCTCCGAGCGTATTTGATGTGAGTCCAGGGTTCGGAACGGTCGCGACTGCGGAGGGATCCGGGTTAGCGATAGTGGGGTCCGCGGGGTCGGCGATGATTGAAAGCGAGAAGGCAACTGGAGGGACCGCATGGGAGGGGCGGGATGGGCGAAAAAAATTTTACTTTTGCGGCGGGAAGGAAAAAAAAGAAAAAAAAAAAAATAGTACAAAAAAGGGGCAACACGAGGACTTCCCAGGGGGTCACCCATCCTAGTACTACTCTCGCCCAAGCACGCTTAACTTCGGAGTTCTGATGGGATCCGGTGCGTTAGTGCTGGTATGGTCGCACCCGTCAGTAACTGCGCTCCGAGCGTATTTGATGTGAGTCCAGGGTTCGGAACGGTCGCGACTGCGGAGGGATCCGGGTTAGCGATAGTGGGGTCCGCGGGGTCGGGGTCGGCGATGATTGAAAGCGAGAAGGCAACTGGAGGGACCGCATGGGAGGGGCGGGATGGCGAAAATTTTACTTTTGCGGCGGGAAGGAAAAAGAAGAAAAAAAAAAAAAATAGTACAAAAGGGGTGCAACACGAGGACTTCCCAGGGGGTCACCCATCCTAGTACTACTCTCGCCCCAAGCACGCTTAACTTCGGAGTTCTGATGGGATCCGGTGCGTTAGTGCTGGTATGGTCGCACCCGTCAGTAACTGCGCTCCGAGCGTATTTGATGTGAGTCCAGGGTTCGGAACGGTCGCGACTGCGGAGGGATCCGGGTTAGCGATAGTGGGGTCCGCGGGGGGTCGGCGATGATTGAAAGCGAGAAGGCAACTGGAGGGACCGCATGGGAGGGGCGGGATGGCGAAAATTTTACTTTTGCGGCGGGAAGGAAAAAGAAGAAAAAAAAAAAAAGAAGTACAAAAAGGGGTGCAACACGAGGACTTCCCAGGGGGTCACCCATCCTAGTACTACTCTCGCCCAAGCACGCTTAACTTCGGAGTTCTGATGGGATCCGGTGCGTTAGTGCTGGTATGGTCGCACCCGTCAGTAACTGCGCGCTCCGAGCGTATTTGATGTGAGTCCAGGGTTCGGAACGGTCGCGACTGCGGAGGGGGATCCGGGTTAGCGATAGTGGGGTCCGCGGGGTCGGCGATGATTGAAAGCGAGAAGGCAACTGGAGGGACCGCATGGGAGGGGCGGGATGGCGAAAATTTTACTTTTGCGGCGGGAAGGAAAAAAAAAGAAGAAAAAAAAAAAGATAGTACAAAAAAGGGGTGCAACACGAGGACTTCCCAGGGGGTCACCCCATCCTAGTACTACTCTCGCCCAAGCACGCTTAACTTCGGAGTTCTGATGGGATCCGGTGCGTTAGTGCTGGTATGGTCGCACCCGTCAGTAACTGCGCTCCGAGCGTATTTGATGTGAGTCCAGGGTTCGGAACGGTCGCGACTGCGGAGGGATCCGGGTTAGCGATAGTGGGGTCCGCGGGGTCGGCGATGATTGAAAGCGAGAAGGCAACTGGAGGGACCGCATGGGAGGGGCGGGATGGCGAAAATTTTACTTTTGCGGCGGGAAGGAAAAAGAAGAAAAAAAAAAAAAAATAGTACAAAAGGGGTGCAACACGAGGACTTCCCAGGGGGTCACCCATCCTAGTACTACTCTCTCCCAAAGCACGCTTAACTTCGGAGTTCTGATGGGATCCGGTGCGTTAGTGCTGGTATGGTCGCACCCGTCAGTAACTGCGCTCCGAGCGTATTTGATGTGAGTCCAGGGTTCGGAACGGTCGCGACTGCGGAGGGATCCGGGTTAGCGATAGTGGGGTCCGCGGGGTCGGCGATGATTGAAAGCGAGAAGGCAACTGGAGGGACCGCATGGGAGGGGCGGGATGGCGAAAATTTTACTTTTTGCGGCGGGAAGGAAAAAAAAGAAAAAAAAAAAGATAGTACAAAAGGGGTGCAACACGAGGACTTCCCAGGGGGTCACCCATCCTAGTACTACTCTCGCCCAAGCACGCTTAACTTCGGAGTTCTGATGGGATCCGGTGCGTTAGTGCTGGTATGGTCGCACCCGTCAGTAACTGCGCTCCGAGCGTATTTGATGTGAGTCCAGGGTTCGGAACGGTCGCGACTGCGGAGGGATCCGGGTTAGCGATAGTGGGGTCCGCGGGGTCGGCGATGATTGAAAGCGAGAAGGCAACTGGAGGGACCGCATGGGAGGGGCGGGATGGCGAAAATTTTACTTTTGCGGCGGGAAGGAAAAAAAAGAAAAAAAAAAAAAAGATAGTACAAAAGGGGTGCAACACGAGGACTTCCCAGGGGGTCACCCATCCTAGTACTACTCTCGCCCAAGCACGCTTAACTTCGGAGTTCTGATGGGATCCGGTGCGTTAGTGCTGGTATGGTCGCACACCCGTCAGTAACTGCGCTCCCGAGCGTATTTGATGTGAGTCCAGGGTTCGGAACGGTCGCGACTGCGGAGGGATCCGGGTTAGCGATAGTGGGGTCCGCGGGGTCGGTGATGATTGAAAGCGAGAAGGCAACTGGAGGGACCGCATGGGAGGGGCGGGATGGCGAAAATTTTACTTTTGCGGCGGGAAGGAAAAAGAAGAAAAAAAAAAGATAGTACAAAAGGGGTGCAACACGAGGACTTCCCAGGGGGTCACCCATCCTAGTACTACTCTCGCCCAAGCACGCTTAACTTCGGAGTTCTGATGGGATCCGGTGCGTTAGTGCTGGTATGGTCGCACCCGTCAGTAACTGCGCTCCGAGCGTATTTGATGTGAGTCCAGGGTTCGGAACGGTCGCGACTGCGGAGGGATCCGGGTTAGCGATAGTGGGGTCCGCGGGGTCGGCGATGATTGAAAGCGAGAAGGCAACTGGAGGGACCGCATGGGAGGGGCGGGATGGCGAAAATTTTACTTTTGCGGCGGGAAGGAAAAAGAAGAAAAAAAAAAAGATAGTACAAAAGGGGTGCAACACGAGGACTTCCCAGGGGGTCACCCATCCTAGTACTACTCTCGCCCAAGCACGCTTAACTTCGGAGTTCTGATGGGATCCGGTGCGTTAGTGCTGGTATGGTCGCACCCGTCAGTAACTGCGCTCCGAGCGTATTTGATGTGAGTCCAGGGTTCGGAACGGTCGCGACTGCGGAGGGATCCGGGTTAGCGATAGTGGGGTCCGCGGGGTCGGCGATGATGATTGAAAGCGAGAAGGCAACTGGAGGGACCGCATGGGAGGGGCGGGATGGCGAAAATTTTACTTTTGCGGCGGGAAGGAAAAAAGAAGAAAAAAAAAAAAAGATAGTACAAAAGGGGTGCAACACGAGGACTTCCCAGGGGGTCACCCATCCTAGTACTACTCTCGCCCAAGCACGCTTAACTTCGGAGTTCTGATGGGATCCGGTGCGTTAGTGCTGGTATGGGTCGCACCCGTCAGTAACTGCGCTCCGAGCGTATTTGATGTGAGTCCAGGGTTCGGAACGGTCGCGACTGCGGAGGGATCCGGGTTAGCGATAGTGGGGTCCGCGGGGTCGGCGATGATTGAAAGCGAGAAGGCAACTGGAGGGACCGCATGGGAGGGGCGGGATGGCGAAAATTTTACTTTTGCGGCGGGAAGGAAAAAGAAGAAAAAAAAAAAAAGATAGTACAAAAGGGGGTGCAACACGAGGACTTCCCAGGGGGTCACCCATCCTAGTACTACTCTCGCCCAAGCACGCTTAACTTCGGAGTTCTGATGGGATCCGGTGCGTTAGTGCTGGTATGGTCGCACCCGTCAGTAACTGCGCTCCGAGCGTATTTGATGTGAGTCCAGGGTTCGGAACGGTCGCGACTGCGGAGGGATCCGGGTTAGCGATAGTGGGGTCCGCGGGGTCGGCGATGATTGAAAGCGAGAAGGCAACTGGAGGGACCGCATGGGAGGGGCGGGATGGCGAAAATTTTACTTTTGCGGCGGGAAGGAAAAAGAAGAAAAAAAAAAAAAAAAAGATAGTACAAAAGGGGTGCAACACGAGGACTTCCCAGGGGGTCACCCATCCTAGTACTACTCTCGCCCAAGCACGCTTAACTTCGGAGTTCTGATGGGATCCGGTGCGTTAGTGCTGGTATGGTCGCACCCGTCAGTAACTGCGCTCCGAGCGTATTTGATGTGAGTCCAGGGTTCGGAACGGTCGCGACTGCGGAGGGATCCGGGTTAGCGATAGTGGGGTCCGCGGGGTCGGCGATGATTGAAAGCGAGAAGGCAACTGGAGGGACCGCATGGGAGGGGCGGGATGGCGAAAATTTTACTTTTGCGGCGGGAAGGAAAAAGAAGAAAAAAAAAAAAAGATAGTACAAAAGGGGTGCAACACGAGGACTTCCCAGGGGGTCACCCATCCTAGTACTACTCTCGCCCAAGCACGCTTAACTTCGGAGTTCTGATGGGATCCGGTTGCGTTAGTGCTGGTATGGTCGCACCCGTCAGTAACTGCGCTCCGAGCGTATTTGATGTGAGTCCAGGGTTCGGAACGGTCGCGACTGCGGAGGGATCCGGGTTAGCGATAGTGGGGTCCGCGGGGTCGGCGATGATTGAAAGCGAGAAGGCAACTGGAGGGACCGCATGGGAGGGGCGGGATGGCGAAAATTTTACTTTTGCGGCGGGAAGGAAAAAGAAGAAAAAAAAAAAAAAGTAGTACAAAAGGGGTGCAACACGAGGACTTCCCAGGGGGTCACCCATCCTAGTACTACTCTCGCCCAAGCACGCTTAACTTCGGAGTTCTGATGGGATCCGGTGCGTTAGTGCTGGTATGGTCGCACCCGTCAGTAACTGCGCTCCGAGCGTATTTGATGTGAGTCCAGGGTTCGGAACGGTCGCGACTGCGGAGGGATCCGGGTTAGCGATAGTGGGGTCCGCGGGGTCGGCGATGATTGAAAGCGAGAAGGCAACTGGAGGGGACCGCATGGGAGGGGCGGGATGGCGAAAATTTTACTTTTGCGGCGGGAAGGAAAAAGAAGAAAAAAAAAAAAAAAGATAGTACAAAAGGGGTGCAACACGAGGACTTCCCAGGGGGTCACCCATCCTAGTACTACTCTCGCCCAAGCACGCTTAACTTCGGAGTTCTGATGGGATCCGGTGCGTTAGTGCTGGTGGTATGGTCGCACCCGTCAGTAACTGCGCTCCGAGCGTATTTGATGTGAGTCCAGGGTTCGGAACGGTCGCGACTGCGGAGGGATCCGGGTTAGCGATAGTGGGGTCCGCGGGGTCGGCGATGATTGAAAGCGAGAAGGCAACTGGAGGGACCGCATGGGAGGGGCGGGATGGCGAAAATTTTACTTTTGCGGCGGGAAGGAAAAAAGAAGAAAAAAAAAAAGATAGTACAAAAGGGGTGCAACACGAGGACTTCCCAGGGGGTCACCCATCCTAGTACTACTCTCGCCCAAGCACGCTTAACGCTTACTTCGGAGTTCTGATGGGATCCGGTGCGTTAGTGCTGGTATGGTCGCACCCGTCAGTAACTGCGCTCCGAGCGTATTTGATGTGAGTCCAGGGTTCGGAACGGTCGCGACTGCGGAGGGATCCGGGTTAGCGATAGTGGGGTCCGCGGGGTCGGCGATGATTGAAAAAGCGAGAAGGCAACTGGAGGGACCGCATGGGAGGGGCGGGATGGCGAAAATTTTACTTTTGCGGCGGGAAGGAAAAAGAAGAAAAAAAAAAAAGATAGTACAAAAGGGGTGCAACACGAGGACTTCCCAGGGGGTCACCCATCCTAGTACTACTCTCTCGCCCAAGCACGCTTAACTTCGGAGTTCTGATGGGATCCGGTGCGTTAGTGCTGGTATGGTCGCACCCGTCAGTAACTGCGCTCCGAGCGTATTTGATGTGAGTCCAGGGTTCGGAACGGTCGCGACTGCGGAGGGATCCGGGTTAGCGATAGTGGGGTCCGCGGGGTCGGCGATGATTGAAAGCGAGAAGGCAACTGGAGGGACCGCATGGGAGGGGCGGGATGGCGAAAAAATTTTACTTTTGCGGCGGCGGGAAGGAAAAAGAAGAAAAAAAAAAAAGATAGTACAAAAGGGGTGCAACACGAGGACTTCCCAGGGGGTCACCCATCCTAGTACTACTCTCGCCCAAGCACGCTTAACTTCGGAGTTCTGATGGGATCCGGTGCGTTAGTGCTGGTATGGTCGCACCCGTCAGTAACTGCGCTCCGAGCGTATTTGATGTGAGTCCAGGGTTCGGAACGGTCGCGACTGCGGAGGGATCCGGGTTAGCGATAGTGGGGTCCGCGGGGTCGGCGATGATTGAAAGCGAGAAGGCAACTGGAGGGACCGCATGGGAGGGGCGGGATGGCGAAAATTTTACTTTTGCGGCGGGAAGGAAAAAGAAGAAAAAAAAAAAAAGATAGTACAAAAGGGGTGCAACACGAGGACTTCCCAGGGGGTCACCCATCCTAGTACTACTAGTACTACTCTCGCCCAAGCACGCTTAACTTCGGAGTTCTGATGGGATCCGGTGCGTTAGTGCTGGTATGGTCGCACCCGTCAGTAACTGCGCTCCGAGCGTATTTGATGTGAGTCCAGGGTTCGGAACGGTCGCGACTGCGGAGGGATCCGGGTTAGCGATAGTGGGGTCCGCGGGGTCGGCGATGATTGAAAGCGAGAAGGCAACTGGAGGGACCGCATGGGAGGGGCGGGATGGCGAAAATTTTACTTTTGCGGCGGGAAGGAAAAAAGAAGAAAAAAAAAAAAAAGATAGTACAAAAGGGGTGCAACACGAGGACTTCCCAGGGGGTCACCCATCCTAGTACTACTCTCGCCCAAGCACGCTTAACTTCGGAGTTCTGATGGGATCCGGTGCGTTAGTGCTGGTATGGTCGCACCCGTCAGTAACTGCGCTCCGAGCGTATTTGATGTGAGTCCAGGGTTCGGAACGGTCGCGACTGCGGAGGGATCCGGGTTAGCGATAGTGGGGTCCGCGGGGTCGGCGATGATTGAAAGCGAGAAGGCAACTGGAGGGACCGCATGGGAGGGGCGGGATGGCGAAAATTTTACTTTTGCGGCGGGAAGGAAAAAAGAAGAAAAAAAAAAAAGATAGTACAAAAGGGGTGCAACACGAGGACTTCCCAGGGGGTCACCCATCCTAGTACTACTCTCGCCCAAGCACGCTTAACTTCGGAGTTCTGATGGGATCCGGTGCGTTAGTGCTGGTATGGTCGCACCCGTCAGTAACTGCGCTCCGAGCGTATTTGATGTGAGTCCAGGGTTCGGAACGGTCGCGACTGCGGAGGGATCCGGGTTAGCGATAGTGGGGTCCGCGGGGTCGGCGATGATTGAAAGCGAGAAGGCAACTGGAGGGACCGCATGGGAGGGGCGGGATGGCGAAAATTTTACTTTTGCGGCGGGAAGGAAAAAGAAGAAAAAAAAAAGATAGTACAAAAGGGGTGCAACACGAGGACTTCCCAGGGGTCACCCATCCTAGTACTACTCTCGCCCAAGCACGCTTAACTTCGGAGTTCTGATGGGATCCGGTGCGTTAGTGCTGGTATGGTCGCACCCGTCAGTAACTGCGCTCCGAGCGTATTTGATGTGAGTCCAGGGTTCGGAACGGTCGCGACTGCGGAGGGATCCGGGTTAGCGATAGTGGGGTCCGCGGGGTCGGCGATGATTGAAAGCGAGAAGGCAACTGGAGGGACCGCATGGGAGGGGCGGGATGGCGAAAATTTTACTTTTGCGGCGGGAAGGAAAAAGAAGAAAAAAAAAAAGATAGTACAAAAGGGGTGCAACACGAG